>CM035226.1:22948721-23548721 GCA_020226215.1 Sindora glabra
AAAATTGTTATTATAAAATTTACTTTTTATTAATTTAATTCGATTTATTTTGAATTAATTAAAATTTAATGTAACTGCTAAATATTTAAGATTTCTTAAAAAATATTATGCATCACATCTATAGTAACCAATATAATATTATAATTATAATTATATTATAATTAGAGATATATAATTCTTCCTTCTTATAAAAGAAATAGAAGTAACGAAAAATGCATTGGTTTAGTAGTTTGTCATTAGGAGTTTGATTCGGGAAAATAATTTTTATTTAAAAGAAATAACGCTCTAATTTCAAGTGTATTTATCTTGCTCGCAAATCCGCTTTGTATTAATGGTCACGTATAAGTTAGCAACTTCAAACCTTGATAATAGCATAATTGATTTGATTTTCTCCCCACCAATTTTAAATTATACAATATATTAAATTAGTTATTTTATTAAATTATATGATATCAATTTTTTCATAATTTTTTAAATAAAAATTATAATATTTTTATATAATATTTTATTATGCAATTTTTTAACATAATTTCATAACTAATATTTAAATTTATAATTAACTTGCAATAGTATTATAATTTTATAAAAAAATTTGAAAAATATTTAATTAATAAAATGAATAATATAGTAGATTGGGAGTGTTAATTTTAAATTTATATAGTTTAAAATTTTAATTTCTAAATTTTTAAAATTGGTAGAATAAAATCTGAACACTATGAAGGTAGCAACTATTTAAAAAATAAAAAAAATAAAAAATAAAAGGCAAAGAAAGGAATTTGTGCCAAATGGGAGCAAAATCAGAAGTAGATTCGCTTCGGGAAGCATCAAGATTTAAGAAACGAGGAAACGGGATGTGCTTTCTTAGGCGACCAGTAACCTTTTAATCTGAGATAATTAGAGAGAGAAGACATCGGAGGACCAAATTTTACACAGCGAGCAAGAGCTTTGGAGGCTGAGAAACGAAGGTAGGTTCTCCTTCTCTTCCGATTTTGCATCATCGTTCTTTTCTATTTCAGTTTTTGTCTTCTTGGTCTGCAGGACAAAAAAAATTGAACTTTGATGCTATATGCGGCCTTTTATCATTCAATTTTGTTTCCTTTTGTTCTCAAAATTACTGTTTGCTTCAACCCTATCAGCCGATTGAATCTCATTTTAGGGATTTCATTCCCAAATCAACCTCAGAGGTGCAAGCTCCATCGCTTCATCGTTGATTCAAGTCATCGCTTTGCTTTAGCATCATTTCGCAGCTTCATCCGCTCTAATCCTTACTAAGTTGGCGGACGAAGGTGGTCAAGCCAAGCTTTCCGGCCGGAAACAAGTTATGAACTACAAATCGTGGTAACTAGTAGAGATGGACTGAGTTTAATGGAACATGAGCAATTCAATTAGAAGTCCTGTCAGCATAGGATATGGGTTTATCATGAACAAAATGTGGCCATCTGTATGGGGGGCCCCCCCCCCCCCCCCCCCGGGTCACTTCTGCATGCTTATATCAACATAGTTTTGAGACCCTTTTTCACATGTTTGTTATAGTGCTTTTGCTTTTGTAAAAATTTATGATTGATGACATCTCTTTAGGTCAACATAGTTGACTATTCCACTAAAATTGGTTGTCTAATAGTATCCATGTCACATTGATTCACCATGATTTTGAAAATTTTGGATTAGATCAAGTGAAAACCCTAGAGGGTGAGCCTTGGCACAATGTTAAAGTTGCTGCCTTATGATCTGGAGGTCAGAGTTCAAATCCTGAAAACAGTCTCTCCCATTGTGGGGATAAGGCTGCGTACATTACTGCCCAGATTCTACTAGGTGGTAGCTTTGTGCATTGGGCTTGCCCTTTTAGATCAAGTGGAAACCCTGTTTATATTCTTATTGTGATTCACGGTTAAAAGAAAAAACACTGCATAGTTCATCAAATATCATGGTGAGAGGGATTGTATTTTTGTCCATGGTTGTCAAAATCGCGTTTTACATCGTAAAATCGTGGGATTTTACGTCTCAGACGTAGCCATCCGAGTTCAATTACAGAGAAAAATCGCAGATGGTGGGATCGTTCTGGGATCGCGATTTTCACCGTAAGATCGCTTGAATCGTGCGTGTCCAATGATCCCATCTAAGGGTGCAATTGCTTCTGATGTCCCCCAAAATGACTGTGTTTTTGTTTAAAGTTTAAAAAAAAAAAAACATTCAGCCCATTCCTGAAATTCCTATAATAAATCCTTAATCAGAAAATCCAACTTACTTCAATTCGGGAGCTGCGCTGGAGTTGGAAGGCAGAATTGCTTGGAGCTATTGGACACCCATCTGTCGCTGAAGAAGAGAATGTCGCCGGAGAAGAGAACGTAGCTGGAGAAGACGCTACTCAGATACGCAAAAGCTGAACTCCGAATAGGGAAAAATAGAGGACGTTCTGCACTTCTGCTGGGAGGTAGACTGTAAATGTAGTGAGAGACTGAGAGTCTGAGACATTCCCTGGCTCAGTCTTCCCATTTCTATAATATAGTATATGTTACAAATTTATAATATTAATATATATATTTATATATTTATTTTAGATTTTTTGTATATCTAATAAAAAATAAGAACATATTTTATATATCTGATTCAGATTTTATATTTATATTATTTATAAATGATTAATATTTTTTTGGAACATTTTAACTTTTAATGTTGATTAAAAAATTTAATTTTTCTTAACTGATTGATGATTTTTTTTTATTTTATATAATATATTAATTTTTGTTAAATGATTGTTAATTTTTGTATGGTTGTTATGCTTGAATCTTTTGAATCTTGACATTGCTCATGTTGTTTGTGATTTACAACATGTTAAAGAACTTTTGTTCATTGTATAAGACCTTTATTTTATCTAAATTATAGATGTTTGGAATTATTTTGCCTATATTTAATATTTTAGGAAGCATATATGTATAAATTTATGTATTTTTACAGTATAGGTAGGATCTTACGATCCTACAAATTATGATCTTAGCCCTCTTATCCGATTCTAGGTAAGATCTACGATTTTAACAACCTTGTTTTTGTCCCATATGTCATGACAAAAGAATAAGATTGTATGAGTGTTTTTCAGAGGATTCCTGAAAATTGACATTTCCTTCTCTTCTGTGCTGTGCTGTGCTGTGCATTGTGAATAACAAGTTGGTTAGGTGTTCTGGTCAAATCTGTTCTGAGTTCATTTCAGGAATAGGATTCATGGTTGTGCTTGGGCATATTTTTCCCAAATCCACATTAAAATGCTCTCTTGTTACTATGATATAGTTCATAAGAAACATAACTGAAAATTTAAATAATGTCAACTTGAAATTCTGGATTTTTCTGCTGCTTCTTGTATCTGTTAAGATCAAGAAAGTAAGTGGGCCTACAAAATTGAGCATCTTTTTATTGATTCTAAGATTGGCAGTACTTTTAATTCAGAATTCTATGCTTAGCATTTATTATCCAGAAAAATCACTTGTCACAGTAATGGCCGTGTGGCTGTGCAAGATGGTGTCCCCCATTGAGCCTTGTCAGTCTCCAATACTCTGAAAAATACAGATTCTTTGTGATTGTGTCTGATTTTAGAATCAGGAAGTAAAAAAATAATTCACCCAAAATCTAGGTGCTTTCAATTACATATTATTTCTGTCATGTTTTTTACTTAAAGTTGGTGATTGGGTTGTGAATATTTTGATTGCTAGTTCATGCAGGTTGGTTTACTGTTAAATTTTACTTGCACCCTTCCATTCTTATTTTTTTATTTTTCTATTTCCATAGAGAAAATTAAGGATGTAAAATGCAATATAAATTGTTCTGTTGTTCCATTTAATCCTGAAAGCAGTAAAGTCCTGCTGTGATCCATGCTTTCCACCATGTTTTCTGGATAGATTTCTTCTTAAGCACAAAGCCAGTATGATTTTGATAAGACAAATATAAAGGTGAAAGTTGAACTGAAAAGAACAAAGATAGAAAGAGGATAAGACAAATATATGGTAGAAGTGGGGAACTAAAATAAAAGAAAATGAGAACAGTTCCTGGCAAACAAAAATGGATTAGAACATTATATCTTACTTTCTGTCCTGGTTATAATTAGTAAGCTTTCAACCTTAGTGCTTTTTTTTTTTTTGGGGGGGGGGGGATGCTAAATAGAACCTGTACTCCCCTTGTTAGTTTCTAATAAACTAAAAGATGATTCATACTGCTAAAACACATGAAAAGTGTGGCAGTTCTTTGTGGCTAAAAAACTCAAAATCTTTCAGATTGATGCAGTCGGTAAGGCTTATTTTTTTTGCCTACCTGAATTGTAAATCTAAAATCCTGCTATCAACAATCTCATAAAATAAAACAATATATGAGTATTACTGTAATTCTTAAGGAGACTAGTGTAATGCTATGATCTTTTGAATTCTCAATTTTTTTTTTTTAAAATTCAGTACTTGTGTTATTTAAGCATTTAACCTGATAACACTGGTTGATAGATATTAGATATGCATGTCAATATCACTTTATTCTCAGAGCTGAAAGGGAATATCATGATCATAAGTTCATGTGACAATCATGTGACAAACTGGAGGCTGGAATGTTAATGATGGTGGATCTGCAGAAGTTGTTGTGTTCCTATTGGTTTGTTCATGTCAAAAGAATAGGAAATTGAGCATATGATCATGGCTGATGAAGCTGGTGATTGAGTACACACCGGCTTAAGTGAGTTTAATTTTTAGTGTTGAGCAACTTATTGAGATTCAGTTGTTCACAGCAGACAAAAACATTAATAAAAGTTATCGACCAGGAGGAGATGCAAGGATTTGTAGGAAATACATCCAAAATCATGTTGATGTTAAGTGAAAATAACAGTTGAGAACTGTGCAATAAAGTCACAGCAACTTCTAAATAGGAATTTTAGTTTCATGAAGAGTAAACCTCACCTAAATGTACTTTAATAATTCTTCTGAACATGAATTTAATAACTTTTTCTTACCTCATTGTCATATATTTTAGAGACTTATTACTTGGTTGGTTTGTTTCAAATCCATGATCTCTATAAATGATTTTAGTAATGTTGATATAATAATGCTGGTTGCACAGAGAAATGCTGGCCTGTTGGGGCTTTCTGTATGATTTAGGGAAGAAGGACCAAAAAGGCAAAAAAAAGAAAAAAAAAAAAAAGGGGTTTGACTTGGGTCTGAGCATGTTGGGTCTGTGTTCAGGTTCAGGTTGGGCAGACCCAGACCCTGCTGATTGCCATCCTTAATTACGTCCTAGTAATTGTAAAGTTTTGAGCTTTACTGTATTTGCTAGATTTCCATAAGCTGTAATCAAATGTTCTTATGCTCCTCTTTTTATTTTAAACTGTTCTTTCTTGGTTGCTGTGTTTTTCAGGCATTTCAGTTGGGGTAATCACTTCTATTAGCTTGAAGTAGCTAAAACCTAGATTGGACCCCCTTTGTCTTGTTTGTATGCTGATAATTATTTGAGTGGGAAAACGTTTGTAAGACACGGTTTTGTGATGTTTGGTTGGAATCATATGGCATTGAAGGTTATCAAATTTTGTAGGTATTGAGTATATAACATTTAGATATTAGTTGCCTCCTTGTGTTTCCTGCAGCTGCACTCTTACATTTATATTGCTCCCCAACTTGTGACTATTGCATTCCCTATCATTGAAAACTTGACCGTGTAAATATCATGTGGATTGTTGATCTATTTGCTGCTTATGCAGTCCCTCTTCCCCCCTTTGGAAACTCTGTTTTGATTGTTACTTTTAACATAATTTTAATGTACACTATTCTCCTGTATAGGTGATTTAACCAGCCTTATACATGGATCTGGAGACTGAGAATAGAATAGCTGCTATTCTTATGAAAGAAGCTGCTGAGTTGCGGCGGCAGGCTGAAAAGGAAGGCGTGCTTGCTTATCTGCGTCAGCCAAATGCACGAAGTAGGCCAAATTCACGTTTCCTCACTGCCACTGTACTTGGGGTGCAGCAAGGTTAGCTTTTATTTACTTATTAGAAATAAGATTCGCCCATTGCTCTGGATTATCTGATATTTTCATGTCCGTACTTTTTTGGAGATTTATTAATGAGTGTGAAACATACTTGGGGTACAGCTAGGGTAGCCTTTTTCTTTTAAAAAAAAATTATTAAAAGAAAACATTGACAGTTGTGGGTGTTCACTCTAAAAGGGTCCCATCTTTTCTCCCCTTTATTATCACATGGCTTTTGATTGGTGAAGGCAAGTGGCTTAGTAGTTATAAAGTTTTGAATTGATGATGATTCTTAGATAGAGGTACTTTATTTATTCTAATATTGTAAGCTGTGTAGCCTGGAACATTTGCAGCACCCATTTCACTATCCACTTTTTGGTGAATATACTAGGAATGGTTGTAATGATTTCTGATTCGCACTATCTCAGCATAGCATTTGATGTTCCACATATCTGACTTTATTAATTAATTATCAAACCTTATGTCTTGTTGATCAATTTGAGTCTGCTAGCATTGGTTAAAGTGGGCTTTCTTGTGATGTATATATAGCTGGGCACTCCTTCTCAGCAGTATTCTAATAGTGAACACAGTTTCTGCTGAAGGTTGCCTTGCTTTCGATCTGTTATTTCAAATGTAAAATCATAAGAAGATCACACTGCATTTACATGAAGAAGTTCAGCTCAGCATTTCTAACACAAACTTCCATAATTAATTGTAAATTTTAAATTATAATAGGAATCAACCCTCTTATTTCAAAATTCCCCCCTTGTTTAGCTGAAACTAAAAGGTGAACAAGTCTATTGAAAGTCCCTTTCTTTTTATTCTAATTAAGGAATTAGCCCCTTCCGTGTGCTTTGTGCTGGATTGTTTCTATAGCTGAGCATGTTATCTGTTAGTAGTGCTAGTTGTGTTTGTCCTTTAATTTAAGCATGGTCATTCTCTTGTGCTTTGCCTAGCAAATCGAGCTGTAGAAGTGAATGAGATGTGGCGAGTGCGACATAAGGAGCTAGAGTTGGATAAACGTCTTAAAGGCACATCAAGAGTTAGAAGCAGCAGTGACAGGCTCCATAGAGATGGTCACGGATCAAGAAATACAGAGACACAACCCAGAGGTGGTGATGGCTCTGGTGCCTCTGCTTCATGCCCAAGTAGAAGAGCATATGAAAGTTTCCCTGAAGGTTTAAGGGATGAAGAGCTTGAGGAGTTTTTGAACTCGAGGTATTATTCCCTTCTTATCCTCAACTGTGATTTACGTGCTTGTGTGCATATCCGTGTTGGGAAAAGGCTAGTCTCCCTCAATTTTATTCACTCAACTAGGCCTTAGAGTAGTGGGGTGCACAAGTGATTTTGTGTCTAGTGGGATGAAATTGAGTGAAGGTAAATGAATGAGACTAACACTAATGTCCCCGTTAACCTTCAATTTATGTTGTTGGAACTAAAGGAACTCCAATATTTTCAGGGTCAAGCGAGGAAGAGGTGCCGTTGGTCCGAGGATGGATGAGACGGGCCCTTACCTTCCTCCTCTCCCAGACGGGGAGGCCATGACAAGTCCTGATGTAAGGGAGCGTCGTGTTGTTTATGGTCCAGAGAAGCCTTCATCCTTGAAACTATCCGAATCTTCTGAGGATGAACTTTGTGAGAGACGGCGGAAAAAGGCTAAGAAGTCCCACTCTAGGAGTTCAGACAAAGAGCACTCTAAGAAACGCAAATCCAAAAGCGATTCCAAGCACGAGAAAAAGAGGAGGAAGGAGAAAAAGAGTGAACAACATCATTCTTAGGAAAATTAAACCCATGTTTGTAAGAACTTCCGTTTTCTGTTACATTAAATTAAGCAACAATGTTCTAAAGAACATAGGTTCTGGTTCCCTTACTCCGATTATTCTCTCAAAAATGTGAAAGCTTATATAAGAATTGATAATGATAATTTCAATTCGAGGCTTGGAGCTAACTTGTATCTTTAACAGCCCATCTATCTTTTCTTTTCCAGGTTTTTTTTTTCAGCCATATATCTAGATTTGAATGGTGTTGTCCAACTGCATTTGTCTTGGTCCATTTAAACCTTAATGAAATGTTTCTTGAGACGTATCCATTATGGATATTGATCATTTTCGTAACCTTTTGTTTAGCTTCAGGTTTAAGAAAATATATTTTAAATCTCAGTATGAAAGTAATATGCCTCAAATCTCCAAATGAGCACATGAAATCGATATTTCTCCATAAAGAAATTCAGAATATTATGATTTTCTCATGTTCACTAGAGGAAATTAAGACTGTTTTACCAATATTTGATTCCAATTCTAATTCTCTTAAAATATAAAATATAAATTATGCAAATTTGATTTTTTATTTAAAATAATTTTGATTCCACAAATATTTAATTAATATAATTTTGGTCATTCTATTTAATTTTTGTTAAGTTATTGATCTCATAAAATTATTTTTACCCAATATTTCTTTCATATTAATCTTAAACAGTTTATACATAAATATGAAAGGAAATTTTTGTTGTATTGAAATTAAGTCAATACAATTATTTCTGTATGAAATTTTCATATCCTTACTAACAAATCAATAAATAAATAATACCTATTTATATATGAAAGAAGTTTTTAAATAATTTACTTATTTATAAACCTTACAATTAAAGGTTTAAATTTATTCTAATTTTATTTTTGCCCCAAATTTTTTTTATAAACTTATAAGTTTATAAAAATAAGTTAGACCTAAATATTTTTTCCCATAGATTTAAAGATTTAGACTTTATTTTACACACACACACACACACACACACACACACACACACACACACACACACACACACACACACACACACACACACACACACACACACACATATATATATATATATATATATATATGAAAATTTTCAAAAAAAAAAAATTTCAAAATAAATTTAAAAAATGAAAATAAAAACTAAAAAATTTTATTGTAATTTCAAATTCCTTCGATGACGAATAAACTTAAAAAATCAAATACATTAAGATCAATAATGCTATTTTTTAAAACTATACACCTCCGTATGTAAAATTAAGAAGTGCATATTTTTCATCAAAATAAAAAAATTCATATATTTACTTTAATTATTTTTTATTTTCATTTTTATTGAGAATATAAAATTTACAATTTTTTTTAATATTTAAAATTAAAAATATATTCATAGATAAAAAATTTTATAATAAATTTTTTTAATATATTATATACATAACTTATTATTTATAATTTTAGCTTAATATAAACAATTTATATGCAGATCACATGTATTGATTTTTGAATATGTTTTATGATAAAAAAAGTAAAGGGAAATACATAACTTAAGTTTTCTTTTAAATTTATTATTTATTTCTCTTAATGAAATATTGACTTAATCAACTTTCAAATTTTTTTGTATATAAATATAAAATTTAAAAATATTTGAAGTATTTCAATTTAAATTTAAGAATTATACATTGAAAGCTAGAATTTGCATAATATATGTGTTATATTTAATTTTTGAAACAATATTTTTAAAATTGGTGCTTATATATATATAATCTAATTTTAGTTAGATTTCAAAAATAGTATATAAGATTATGATTTTAATTTTTTTAAGAATAAATTTTAAAAATGGATAAATAATTTTTAAATAATTTTGGTATTTTATTGTTTAAAAAATATTTTTCTTTACATATATGAATAAAAATATGTAAATAAAAATATATTGGTATACATTCACAGATAAATAATTTATATACAAATACTTAGTTATAAACATTCATGGATAAAAATGTATTGATTATTTACTTCACTGATAAATAGTTTATGTACGGATACTCAAAATGATATAATAAAATTTTAAATTATTAAATTAAAATTATTTAATCATAACCATTTATATATTAATAGATGTGATTAAATTGTTTTAATTTAATAATTTTTAAAATTATTAAATTATCCAAAGTTTTAAAATTTCAAAAATATCATAAATTCATCATATAAAAATTTAAAATTTAATTTTGAATTTCAATTTTAATATCTTACATACTTCCTTAAGAAATAATAATGTTACTAATAACATTGTATTTAAATCATTAATTTTGAAACTTTTCATCATTACCTAGATATTGGAAACTTGAAAAATTAAATATATCGAGATCAGTAATACTATTTTTTTAATATTATACACTTATGTATATAAAATTTAGAAGTGCATATTTTTCATCAAAATAAAAAATTCGTGTATTTTCTTTAATTATTTTCCATTTTCATTGAGAATAGAAAATTTATAGAAAATCTTTAAAGTTTAAAATTAAAAATACATTCATAAGTGAAAAACTTTATTAAAATTTTTTTAATATATTATATACATGATCTACCATTTATAATTTTATCTCAATATAAATAATTTATATGCAAATCATATGTATTGGTTATTGAATATATTTTATAACCCAATAAATTATTATACAAATCACTATCAATCTAATAATATTGGCCTAATGTTAATAATCTATTATAAAAGTCCATTTTAAATCATTACTAGATATATAAATTTTAACACTGAAAAAATTTATAGAAAATCAAAAAATTATTTCATAAATTGCAATAAAATAACGAATTCATATTTAATGTGAAAAACATCTAAATAAATTGAGTATTAAATTTAAAAATAATAGTATTGCTATAATAAAAATTAATTGATAATCATACAATTATATCTAAAAATATGATAATGTAAAAAAAATATTATTTCAATATTCCTTTTCAAAAGGTAAACCATTTACATGCTTTCTATTATATTAAATGAGAAATTAAGTGTTTTCTCTTTATTAAAAATTTAATTAATGTATTTTTATTTGCATGTTCAATAAAAAAATTTAGAAAATCATAAAAAATATAAAATTAAACCTATCCATTACGTTGGTGTATATATGATCATTTTTGTAAAAAGTATAAAGTATGAGAGTGAGAAAATTAATATCACATAAGTAATATTTATTTTTTCAGTAAGTAACTTATAAACTCATATCAACCATCTATTTTTTTATCTCTTAAATTTGATGGCTATTATATTGCCACTAAATTAAGGTATCCATACCCAGACTTTTAGTTTGGATATAGGAGTCCTTTATTTATTTACTAAAACAATGCATGCCAAAGAACTTCAACCTCCAGGCTTATAAACAACAGAATGCCTCACAAGTGACAACCACTAAGCCAAGGCATTTCTTCAATTATAAATATTAATTTATCTTTTCATCTAATAAATTTAAAAATATAAACAATATTTTAACATTAAATTTATATTGTAGTGTGACAAATTATTTCTTTTTGTCATATTATTTTTATTATCAATGTAAAAATTAATATTACTACGTTAACCAGTCAATCCAAAATTGATAAGATCATGTATAGACACGTCGATTTGATCACCAATTCAAATTCAATCTGATTGAACCCTGCTCCATCAGTCTTTTTGATTCTCATCCAATCAGGTTTACAGAAAGAATCAATACCAGAGGACTAATTATTATCAGTAAGCAGACGAAGAGCCGAACAAATTTTCAGAAGTAGGGTAAGACGTAGCATTAATACATTCATTGCTTAGCGGAATGCATGATCTTCTATCTAGGAGCTTACTTCTACTCTTATTTATTTTTGCTCATTTTGTCAATATTATTAAATAAGAGAGTTAAAGACCCTTTCTAAATCCAGGATAAAGATCAAGATCTAGCCACGAAGAATCAGATTAACTGGCTTAAAAATGAGTCCAGTTTCGAGCAAGCCAAATGGCTTGGTTATTAATTCATACGCGAAAATAGCTGCTTGGCATGTATTGCAGATTTAAAAGTGACGTGCACAATCAAGATAAGATGCCTCATCATTTAATGCACATTTTGATTTGCTGGCAACATAAACGGTAGCTTCCCATCCCTTTCCTTTTCACGTCTGGCAATGGATGAGTTGTCAAATTCTAGTCACATGTCAAACACCCATTAATTACTTACACCATCATTCTCAAAATCAAATGATCTGTAAAGACCAATTATTTACAGAACAGAACAGGCTTTTCGTGATTATCTGTAATGTAAAGATAGCTGCTTTAAAGGATAGGTGGTTGTCATGAGTCTTCTAAATGATGATCTGTTTCATCATAGATCTCCTCCTAGACAAAGAAACATTGATGTCAGTTATGCTTTTAAAAAAAAAATATACTAATTTTCACAATTTTCTCACACTTGCATAAATGCACAATCGGAGTAATATGTCTCATCTATTTAAAGAAAAATGTTGAGTACACATGTATCTTCTACACAATCTCCTCACATGGCCATTTTCTATCACTGGATGTGTTTACAGAATGGTCTCATGGTAAACAATGGCTTGTGAGGGGTGTGTAGAAAATCTGTGCATACAGCAGCACTCTTCTTTTCTACATTTGAGATCAATTTAACCCAAACTATGCCATAATGAAGCTAGAGTGAGGAGGTTAGATGTGTGTTCTTTTGCAAGAGTTCAAACGAATAAATAAGAAAGCTCAGAATAACCAGCATTGCTACCTGTAAAAGCTCTTCAATGACATCTTCCATTGTTATTATTCCAACAGCTTCTTCCTCTTCAGGAAGCTTTGGGAGTGGACTTCCATCTATCTCCAAAATATTTGAGTACATGTTCTTTGACCATTTTCGACTCCGAGAACCATCCCTGGCTGACTTGTTTGAATTCGGAAAACTCTTCCACTTTTGAAGTGGGATCTTGGTTTTCACAACTTTCTCTTGAGGAGGCTTTTCACCATCAATATCCACCCTCACGTCTTTCACAGAATCTGTTTCTCAGAGCATAAGAAATAATTATTATCAAAGGAATTTCCCAAATTTGAAGGCCAGCTAAACACAACTTTGGCAATATGTTCTAAAATTTAATCACAGCATGGTACTTACGATTAATATAATTGTTGGAAGATTGCTGTGCTGTCTTGTTGCACTGCCTTACAACAACAGCCATGTGGCTGTGTCCCTTCTGGAACTCATTTAAAATGTCATAGAGTGGCATTGTTTCTGGAACCCTGTAAGAATATGGGAAGAATATCATTTTATGATGATACGATGCCTGTTTATTCTGAATTGGAAACATGCCTTCTCCCATCAAATTTTCAAAACATAATCAAGATACCTTGGAATCCGGCGAATGGTTACACTCTTGACAGGCACCTCATCTTCTGGGTGAATAGTCAATAAATTCTTGACCTAAAGTTAAGTAGCATATACTCAGAAAACTGGTAATACATAATCGCAAGAAAACAAGGATGATAAAGCTGATTAGATAAAGGGCGAGCAAAAGGAAAACAAGTATAGGGAAGGGAAAGAATATGGGTAAAGCATATGAATTCTGATTACTGGAGTACCTAATGGAGCTAGGTGCATTAGAGCAATTTCATAGAAACATATTCCAAAGTGTAGAGGCAGGAGAAAATTCTACATAATTATTCAAGCAGGCATCACTTTACTGAAAAAGGCATAGGTGCTTATGACTTTCTCAAATGTTCACCTCAGGTACTAGGAGGCAGCAATCCAATTTAAGCTGGCAGGTTAGTTTCTTCAATCTCCAACCTCCTAAAAGGGATATAAGAGATTGCCAGGTTCTCGAGAGTGATAATTTTCAATCATTCAATTTTGGCAAGAGGTACATCATTATTAGACCTCCTCAGATGAAAGCTGATGTGCTTAATAAAAACTTAAGAGCACTGAAGAACAATTGATTTAATACCACACAAATCTCCCACCCCCCCAAAAAAAAAAAAAAAAAAAAAAAAAGGCGCTGGATAAAATTTGTGACAACATTTGTTCCTATGATGATAATGGTTCTTCAAAGTGAGAGGGGAAAAAAGAATAATGGAATATTTACCAGGACAAGTCCAATGATGTTTGTAGGTTGCTCATAATAGACTGGAACTCTGCTATGCCCTTTCTCCAATATTAGATTCATTAATTCCCTGCTTAATTTACAAGTGCCTAATTTAGAAAATGGAAAGTTGTATAGCATCATGAAATAGTACATAACTTTTTAAATATACCTCACCTATCAAGCTTTGAGTTAATATCAATAGTAAAAGTTTCAGATATAGGAGTCATGGCAACACTGGCTGTTTTCTCAGTGAGTTCAAGAGCACCAGCAATGATTGTTGTTTCATCATGTGTGAGTTCTCCACCTTTCCCAGCCTATTTTAATTCAATCACAGGACAGCAATAAAATACGGAAGGGAGCATGAGTGTCAAGGGAAGGAGTGCAAATTACCAGAAAAGTAAATAAGATAGTAATAAGTGACATTCAGGCATTTTGCACTGGACAAAGCACAAAAGTGCGGCAGACTGATATAATAACAAGGTGGTCACACAACACAGAGTCACTTCAACTTCAACTTCAAAAGCAGATAAAATGATACAATATAAGATATTTGAAACCAGATAGCTCCCATACAGACCTCATTTCCATGAAGGTTTACAAGCATTTTCAACTCAGCTCGGCGAAAAAGGGCTTCATTTCGATGGCCCAGCAAAAAATCCAACAACTGGCACATATCATAATGTGCAAACAGCCAAGAAAGGAAAAAAAAGGAACAAATTAAATTTGATCTATGTTCACTCGAAGGAAAAAAATTGATGAGAGAATCTGCTTGATATATGTCACCTTGCTAATTGGAAAAGCAACGGGATAGCATATCCATACAAGGACACGCACAACTGGAGCTACTGTTGCACCAATCGCCAAACCATATCGAGAACAAACTGATTGGGGTATAATCTTCATACAAGTAAACCAATGTTAGTCTACCTTTGCACAACATGCTGGTACAGTAAATTAATATTCTTGGAAGCTCTCACTTTGTGGTATTAGACAGATGTATGCTGGACATGCAACAATACACAAGGACTTGGACCACCATTCAACTGGGCCCTTATAAAAGCATTAGGTACAATACCCAGAAATTTTATATTGAAGGCAATGCATAAATATGAAAAGATATTTAAATTTAACCTATTATAAAAGTAAATGCTTAAGCAATAATAGAATGTCGTTTTTCCACTTTAAGTGTGTGTCCAGTGCGTATTTGATGGGGTTTAATTTCTCAGCTTTCTTGGTTTTTGCAATTTTTTCCAAAAGTAAAAAAAGAGTTACTATCTTTCATGGTTTATATACAAATTTTGTGCAAGATATTGTAATTTTATAAGGTTGCTACTTTTTGGAACCACTATGTAACAAATACCGAAGATTTCGCAATTTTGTCAATAAATTTTGCGGCACAAAATTTTCATACTATCATGGCAAAAATGCAAGAAAATTTACAAAAACTGTAAAGCATACATGCACAAAAGCAAATCTCTTATATTTTAGTGATAATTTCATGTGTTTTGATTTTTGTTATAATTGATATTCTCATCTTTTAAATGACATAGGGTAAATTTTATACATGTTATGGCAGCAATTTGACTAATTTTTACACATAAATATTTTTTGAGTAAATCACCAAATATTGAAAATAATCTTCATGGGTATCATGGGTCACCCCTGAAAAGCATCTTTAAGAAGCCTATTAGAAAACAAAAATTTTCTAGATGTAGCATGTCAGATTGGAAACTGAACTACAGATGATCTAATTTACAAATGAATGAATCATGGTCACAGCTCAATGGGAATCCTTCATGTAGCCAATGTATCAAAAGGTAAAAAAGTGAAGGACAGTACAGGTTTTAATTTGTGATATGCTTGAATTTAGTAACATATGGAGAAATATCTCACCTCACCAAACAGAAGAATCAACGTCACTGAAATCAGAATCGCACCCCATGCAGTAATCAGACTATCAAGAAATATAGGAAGTGCCTGACAAAAGTAAAACCCACTTCAAAAGTTAACAAGAATTTTACAATTTATCCATGTAATCAAATACTCATTAGCATGTAAACATAGTCATACCTCCATAGCAGCAGCATTGCAGATTAGCAGAGTGCAAAGCAATAAATGTTGATTTTTTACAACAGGCAATATCTTTGCTGTAATGACAGAAATAACACAAGTTCAAAAGGCCAGAAAATCAGTGACAGCATGATGTCCTAAATAGTCGCAATTAGATAAGCAAGAATAATTGGATACATTATCCAACTGAACTCATAAAAGTGTAGGATATAGAGGCTGCCAGGAAGCAGCAAGGAAAAGATTTACAATTATTTCATCCAATATGATTAGATAATCTTGCAATTAATTGTGATTAGATAATTGCAGTGACCCCAATGACAAGACCATGAAACTCCAATTATTTAATATAATGCTTAAAAATTAATTTCACATCGGACTCAGACAGTTTTAATTGCCAAGGATTTCACAGGAAACAAAATCGGAAACTTGATAATTAATTAGTTTTAATAAGATCCAAAAATTTAAGTGACATTGCGTATTGTTCTCAAATGTCCACGAATTGTCTATCAGAAATTCATGAAGAGAAATAAAACTCAAAACTTGCCGAGGATCCCCCCCCCCCTTTTATTCATTTCGTTCTCCCCTCTGCTGTGGTTAAAATATAGTCATAGAATGAACCATTGTTTAGCAAAGAAGGCTCCATTTTCTGTTTTGGTCGCTGAAAATTTGACAAAAAGCAATATACCAAACTATAAAACCAGTAGAATTATTTTTGATCGGGTAAATACTTGGAAATGAGCAACCAGTGAAAATCACAAAATAGAAAGTTCTACACTCTTCAAAATCCTCTGCTGATTAAATCCAGAATAAATACGCAAAATCCTTCAAAGATTAAATCTAGAACAAAGAAGATCTCACTTATTGCCCATGAGTTTTAATAAAACAAGCCAGTGATACAAAGAAAATTTACCAGCATGTTTCCGATCCTGAGGAGTACCAGACCTGGCCAGGACTTCGAGATCAACCAGACTCAAGGACATTAGACCTAAAGTGAGCCCAGACATCAATCCAGCAAACAACACCAGCAGCACAATTATGACTATGTGTATGAAAAACTCCGATTGACAGCAACTATACTCCACCGCCATTTCCGCCGCTTCAACTTTAGCTCCTTCTTTTTCCTTATCCGCAGCTGCTCGAAGCAGAAATTACTGAGTGTTAGAGAAAGCACAAAAACCGGTAACGCCGGGGAACCGCCATTGGAGAGGCTTTGTTCGTATTAAGACGGTGGATCTGCGGTGACGACGATGATATTGAGGAATTGTTTATTGTACTGTGGATTGTCAAAGAAGTATGATGAAGAGAGAAAGCCAAAATTGGCTTTCGGCGCTCTCCGTCTGAATTTCGTTTTAGTAGTGAATGACGTGTGGCGCGGAGGATTGAAAGACAGCGAAACTCATAGCGTCTCAATCTATGATTAACACTAAACAAACAAAAGTTAACAGTTACACCGCTAGAAAATATTTATTAACACTAACCCATAACAAACACACCGCAGCATACACAATGGCTCCGTGTATTTTAAAACAATAAAATATTACCAATAATTCAAAAAGGATTCATGGAGGAATTAATTATTTTATTTATTAATAAATTAATAATATTTCATTAGTTCAGGTCATATAATTGTGTGCTCCTATACGGGTTAGTAAGAATTTCTTCCCCAGAAAGGCGTTTTTGCTTTCTGATAATAAATAAAAGTTTTTTGCTTCTTAATGAAGAAGGTAGATGCTTAATGATTAAAAATGTTATTGAATGATTTTAATTTGATACTTGCTACGGTATCCCGGAGGGTTTCAAACCCGGGGTGACGTGACACAATGCTAGTCATTGGATGAGATTATTAAGAATTTTAATAATCTCATCCAATGATTCACAATTTTGAAACCCTCGGGGTACCGTAGAATTGGCCTTTTAATTTTAATAGGAAAGGATTATTTTTATTATTTTTTATTGAAAAGTAATTAATTTGAGAAGTAATTACATATTTTTTAAAGATAAAAGAGATAAAATTAAAAAAAGTATGTAATAAATATATTTTATATAATTTAAAGTGATAAATAAAAAGAAATATAAAGTTTTCGATAAAAACGATAAGAAAAGCGCAAACCAAAAAAAGATGATGAAAGTAGTGGTAAAGTAATCGCCAATTTTATTGTCTATTTTTAATTTTATAAAATCCAAAAAAATTAAAAATTTTAATTTAAGACGTCAGAAATCACATAAATAATAATTATACTTCATTCATTAAATAGTGTGTTAGAAGAGTTGATGAAAATGATCGATTTTAAAAATGAAGGAAATAGACCGGAAATCATTAAATTAAATATGCTAAATTCCACATATTTTATAATCTTTACAGCCCAGTAATAAGAATTCATGCACTCTTTATTTAATTTAATCGTCTATTTTTTTAATAATTATGGAACTAATTTCCACATTCACTTTATTTAGATAAAAAATCAGAATATTAATTTAATAATAAAAAATTTAAATATTTTTAATAAAAATAAATTTAAAATATTTAAATCAAATTTAATCAATTTTTTATTTTTATAATAAATATATTTATTAATTGAAATAATTGTTGGTGAAGGTAAATTGATTCTAATATATTTTATTGTTTTATTAGTATTAAATTAATAATTTTTTGTTTAAATAAAAAATAGAAATTGCTAAATTAAATTACATAATTTATATACAGTAAATCGACATGAACCTACGTAACAATCTCCATGATAGGGAATAAGCCGCATGATCTCTTAAGATTGTGCACTTTGCCATGCGAGTGATGGGCGCGACACTTCTTTTATAGAAATGCCTCGTCACCGAGCAGGTGAAGGATTTGGTGGGTGATGATAATTCTTTAAATGATATTGTGGATGAAGTCAAATTGTGGGCCATTAAATAAAAAAATATATGAAATAATTATAATATATTATTGGTATAGTGATGTATTAATATATCACATCGTTAATATATTATTATATAATATATTAAATTTAATTTAAAATGAATAAATTTAATATACAATTAAATATACTAATATACCAATATATTATTAATACAGTAATATATTGTAATTTTTCTTAAAAATATAACAATTCAAATTGCATTTTTAGAAATTTGAATTTAAATTTTATTCTAATCTCAAGAATAAGATTTATAACTAATATTAAAAAACTTCTCAATATTTGATAGTATATTCCAATTTTAAAATGACATATATTATTTCTTGTCAAAATTTTCGCATATGGATACTCTTTTTTTTCGTTTTCTTTATTATATTAATAGGAGGAGGTACACACAAAATTTTAGTGGAATTCGAGTTTGTGCCACACATAAAATTTTATGTTTATTTTATTATTTTTATGCAACATGATAAGAAAATTTAAGAGAAAAGAATTCAAATTCGAGTAACTGTGTTTCCCCGAAACAAAAGTTTCATTCAAATAAGAGGTGTATAAATAATGAGTGATCTTGATATAAAATTTTGAGAATTAAATAGAAAAAAATATGAAGTCGAATAACTCATATAAATATTTTTAAAATAAATTTTACACTATTACATAGTAATATATAGTTTGAAAATTACACAACTTACATAAATAAATTGTGTTTAATCTGTAAGGTTTGGATTATTTCTTGGAGTTTCTTCCCTAACCACATTCATAGTTGTCTTAGGAGAGAAATTTTATATACACAAGGATTATGATTATGAAAGATATCTAAACTTCAACGTCAGAAAGAAAATATACAACGTCGATTTTGTGGCGTCCACATGAGCATCAACTTCATATTTTTATATATGGGAAATGAAACATTAAAATCGGAAAGATTTGAAGGTTCCATCTTGTGTGACACGTACCTAAATTTTACAATTTAAGTTTATATCAATTAATTACAATGCCCTTTTTTTTTTAATCATATGATCAAATAATTATAGTTATATGACCTCATGGTTTCTTTTTTTTTGAGGGGGGAGAATATGCCAAAGTTTAAGTGTCGATGGTTAAGAGTGCATGATTTAAATATATATATATATATATATATATATATATATATATATATATATATATATATATCACATAATTTATAATACACATTAAATTAAGTGTATCTTTAAGATGTGTCCCTATTCAACAAGCGAAATTCACATTAAAATATTACATAAGATCTTCTTCACTCTTGATATATAGATATAGGTGTGTGACAAATTTATTTTCTTTAATGTGATTTTAGCATTATTATTTATAGTATGGAAGTTTACATACTCGAAATTAGCAAAGAAAATCTTTCTCAATCTTCTTCCCCCTTTCTCCTTTCGAATGCCTTTGGAAGAACACCTAGCACCTTCAATTAGGATCAAATTCTCTTCTTACCCTTCTCCCACAATTACCCAATTTCCCTTTATATTCAGTACTGCCTTGTCTTGAAGAGACCGATTTTTTTATAATACAGGTAAAAAAATATATATTTATGACCTTAAACAAATTATCAAAATAATTCATTGTTACATCAAATAATTATATTGAAGAGGTCTGCATGGATTGAATACAATCTATTTGATGGCCTCTTTTTGCTTTCTCCCCTGTGCAGAAAATTTTCAATTTCGCAAGAAATAAGTGCTTTCTCCATTGTTGGATTGGCTTTGCAAGCTATTTAAGGTATTCATAAACTCAATGACCAAGGCAATTAAGAGAAGCATGAGTTCACTAAAATCCAAGTATATCACTCACAATCAGATTTTGGAAGCCGCTCAAGGCTGCAGCCAATAAATCTAAAGCCATGTTCATTGGTGTGATTTAAGACATGAATTAAGTTAGGATAAGTTAAGATGCATCGTAAGATTCATAGTTGGTATTGAAAAAAATTAGTGAGGGAAAATTCAATATTAATTTTCAAAAATTTGTTGGTAAAATATTTAACAATGAATTTAATGACAGATTGTATGGTGTAGTTAAAAAATGCACCAATAATTCAAGTAGTAATAGAATTTTTATATCTATCGCTATTTTTATGAGCCCATGTCAAACAAAAATGAACAACAGATAAAATTAATAATATCTTTTTTCTATCACTAACCTTATATTTATTGATAGAATTTTTGTCACTAAAATTGAATTTAATAATGGATTAATTTGTCATTAATTTTTAATCCATTGCTAAATTATGAAATTTTAGCAAAATTAAGGAGGCTTTAGTGTTAAAAATCTATCACTAATATGAGAAATATTTATTAATATGTTACCTATTTTTATAGTAGGCCAAATAGCAAACACGCTACACTAATCAATTTTTTAAAAGCGAATAATCATTTAATAATCAAATTTCATAAAATAAAATTGAATGTGAATATTTTATTTATATAACAAAAAAATAATTGAAATTTAATGTATGTACAAAAATTATAAATACAAAACCCTAAATATTATGAGGCTAGTTCTTGGCATTTTGCTGCTGGTCATACTTATGATATTTGCATCCTTGATTAGTTAGCAATAAAGCGAAGAGGGTATCTGTAACTTCTTAAACAATGCTTTGAATTTGTGCTCATGCTCCTAAATCATTATTTACTAAAAAACAAGTTGCTACTCCTGAACTATTATTTTCTTTTATGCCGCCTCAAGCTCTACATGCTATTGCTTGACGGTGCTTTGAAGCTTGAGCTATAAGGATGAACCTAACATGATAGATGATGACCCAACAAGCTTGTATGCCTCGAATTTCATGCCATAAATGCAACTATTTTTGTTTTGATTGTCAACTACCTCTATTCATAATAAGGTTTCTTTGACCTATGTAGAGTTATACTCACCACTTTTAACTGATGCATGAGAAGATTGTGCCTCTTACATCCCAACGTACTCTTCTTACAAAATTAAATTTAAAAATTAAATAATTTTCATAGATAAAAATATATAATATAATATATATCACAAAAATAAGTTATATGTTACCTAGGTCTTCTTTACTCTCTTGTTTATAAACTTTTAGGTACCCTTTTCACTTATATGAGTTGAGCGTGCAAGAACACTTTCGGATTAGTAAGCATTTGGTCAAGGTTAATTGGTTGAAAATTTATAAGCAAACACAAAAGTAAGTTATAGAACAAAACAATGCTAAAACTAATTTTAAAGTAAAACTAAAACTTATTATCTTCCTTTTATGCTTAGATATGGAAGTGGAATTGTTAGTGTGTAGGCTTCCTCTAGCAATACATGCCTCTTTTTTGTTGGCTTCTTACTTTTTCTTAAAGTCGACATCTTAATCTCACTTCTTTTTGACATTCTCAAAAATATGTTTAGGCATTCATTTAGGCTTGTTTGGCAAGCCTTTCCTTATTCAATTCATTATACTCTTATCATTGGTAGTGACCTTATAGGCAAAGTTCTTCTTTATCACCACATACCCTCAGATAGCCGCTAGTACATAGCTTACAAATATTAAATAATTAAATTCAAATGAGTGTAAATTGTTAAATTAAAATATAAATACAAATGCATGATTATATTAAATCCTAAATTTACCTGTCAATTCTTAAACTAGTTGTCTTTAAGCTTTTGGAGATGTTGGTGTAGGTGAAGGTTAACTCCATGAAGTGCACTTGTATCAATTTTATTATGTCTTTAATGAAACTATAGGTAGACACAACAATCAACGTACAACTAAATATAATAATGCAAAATTAATACAAATATTAAATAACACAAATTGATACAAATAAATCATTGAAAATTAATTAATACAAATTAATGCTAATAATAGTTATATCATTAAATGTTAACCTATATTTATGAGTTATCCTCCAAATGCATCTAAGTTCTGTCATTAGTTAGGTTTTTACCTTAAGAATATGTTTGTGGGTATCCTAGACGGGTGGCCTAGCTTAGGTTAATATGTTGAGTAAAGTCTTAAGAAGCAAGTTGGGAAGCGCTCTTAGAACTTCATCCTAAATTATTGTTGCGATTGTTTTAGTGTTATAGTTATTGATAATTTAGTACTAATAATGGCAAAAAATGAAGAAGTCATCAATGCCCATCATCCCCACAATCTCTAAGCTCACAACTACCATTGGAGGAGAATTTACCTCTATATGATAATATTATAATACCTTAATCACAACATTCAACAAATGAAATAACAAATTATTATAATATAAATCAATGTATAATCATACAAATTAAGTTATAATCATATAAATAATTAAGTTAAAAACTAACCTACATAAAAATTGAAACTAATACATATAATAAAACTAAAACTAAGCTATAGTTTTCTAACCTAATTAACTAAGAATTGATTTTAATTTTCTTACTTAACAAATACCAACTTACCAAAAAAACTAATACTAAAACTAAGTTGGAGTCTTCTAACTTAACTAAGAATTAAATTCAATTTTCTAACTTACCTGAAGACTAATACTAATACTTAAACTAATACTTAGTTGGAGTTTTCTAACTTAACTAAGAATTAAATTTAATTTTCTAACTTAATGAATAGTAATTTAACCGAAAACTAACACTAATACTATACAATCATATCCAGTAACATTCTTACAATCAAGATTGATTATTCATTTTAAAGTGAATCTTTTAGATTAATTATTCATTTGAAAAATTAAACATAATCTTAAAGTATATCTTTTAGAATTGATTATTCAACGAAAAATTAAACATAATCTTAAATTATAATCTTTTAGAGATTGAAGATATGATTTTAAAAATTGAACAAAAATTTGCTTTAAGGTGTATCTTTCATGATTGAATACACATTTTAAAAATTAAAAATTTTCAAAATATAATTTGTAATAATATTCATATAATTGAAAACTAAAAATGCTTAAAAATTTAATTTTTCTAGAAATTGAAGATCTCATTTTAAAAATTAAACAAAAATTGCTTTACAGTATATCTTTTACTTAAAAATAGAGTCTTCATAACTTAAAAAAGGAAAAAAAATAAAATAAAGTGGAATATGGGAAATTAAAAAATCTTTGTTAAAATCATACAAATCAAACTCAAGCTTATTTAGCAGTAGTTAGATTTAAGTTTGTTTACAGACCACATTCAACGTGAAAATTAAGGTTATAATCATACAAATCAACAATTAAACCTTAAAATCAATTAACAAGAATATAATTAAGCCTCAATTATATAAATTTTAGTGAAAAATAGAGTCTTCATAACTTAAAAAAGGAAAAAAAAAATAAAACAAAGTGGAATATAGGAAATTAAAAAATCTTTGTTGAAATCATACAAACCAAATTCAAGCTTATTTAGCATTAGTTAGATTTAAGCTTGTTTACAGACCACATTCAACATGAAAATTAAGGTTATAATCATACAAATCAACAATTAAACCCTAAAATCAATTAACAAGAATATAATTAAGCCTTAATTATATAAATTTGGAGTGTGATCAATAGGATATGTAACAAATCAACAAATTAAACCTAAAATTAGTAAAAAAAATGGAAAAATATAAAATAAAATAAATTGAGGAAAGCTCATCGATTAAAATGGTGAATAGTTGGTGGAGAAATGAATGTTGATGACACAAGGAGGAGAGAAGGAGAGGGAAAGGTGAAAAGTGAGGGTCTAACATCGAGGCTTGATATAAGATTCAAATTAATGATAGATTAATCCGTGACCTACTTTAATGAAATAGTGCATTTCAAATAGAGATAGAATTAGTGAGAAGTTCATTGTTGAATCTATCATTAATTTTACAAAATTTTATGACCCGCCAAACAAAACTTTAAATTTTCATGCATGACTATGTCACTAAATTCATCAGCATTTAAAAATAAAATTTTAAATTTCGTCCTTATTTCTGTTAATATATTTTATCGATGGATTTATATATGAAGTTAATTTTTAATTTGAAAATTTAAGAAATTAAACAAATTATTGATGAAGTCAACAATGAATATTTAAATACTCATTGCTAAAGTCACAATATATATCGACAACCTACATACTCATTTATCAATAATAATTCTGTTACTAAGTCAATCGTTAATTTCCATCATTAAATATAATTTTTTTTATAATACATGATCAATAGATTTGAATTTTGGATTTATGTATTTAATTTTTAAATTTAAAATTATATTTTGATATTATATAAAAATTTGTATCAATAGTACAATTATAACTTTTATAAAAAAATTATATGTATTTCAATTTTTTAGCTAAAATTGTAACCCTTGTTCATGATGATAATGCTCATTGTTGGTTTGCAAGCATTGTGGAGGAAAGAAACCTACACTTGGAACCCTTGTTGAATGAATATGTATTTAATGAATTTTTATCAAATGAATTTTACTGTGATGCATGTGCAAAGCCGCGAACCCCCGGTGAGGGGAAGAACGAGGAAGAATATTTTGATAGCCCCCACACAATCTGGTAATATCAAAGCTTCTATGTTTACCAATCGTCAATATCCCAACAAAGGTCGGTCGGCTATGTCAACCCATCAAAGCGCTAGAAGCATCGATATTCATCGATGGCTCCCAGGATAGCATCAATCTTTTATTGGTCGTTCACTAGCTTGGCTCCGATATTCATCGGTCACTCACCAATAAAGCACTGATATTCATTAGTCGCTTACCAACGAAGCACCCCTAGCATTCTCAGTGGCCAATAGGTAATCTTTGATATCCACCAGTCGCTTATACAACTCGAGCAAAGCTAACCAAATACCCCAATAAAGGTCAACCAACATTTTATTAAAAGCATGGTCTTATGTCATCAAGGTATCGTGAGTTAGTCGAGAATTATCCCTCATAATTTGATCATTTTGATACCAAGATATCGATTGCCATTAAAGTTTGGTTAGTATCAGGGGCAGGAGAAGGGACAAGTTAGTTTCTCCTATTCATATTCATGCATGGCACGGGCTGTAATCTAGTTTTTCTATATTTAACTGTCTCCCCTTCTTCCTTGAGGATTTGAGACAAGAGTTCTAACTTTCTTGCTCCCCTTTTGTCAGTGTAATTTGAAAAAGAAAAAGATCAATTGTAATTGTAATTCAGCAAAAAGGCAAATAGAATAATGGTGTGCCTTAGAATTACATCTTCCAACTGCTGATGAAACCAACGAATCCTTGATGCAACTGAAAGTTACCATTCATGCTTAAATAGTAAATACAAGTCTGGCATTACAGAACATTCTTCTTTTATGTGAACTGAAGTGGACCCTGGGTTTTAACTTTGATGAAGGGAGAGGAATGCAAGGGATTAGCCTGAATTCCTTCCTATTTCATCCGGACACGAACAAACTAAAAAAGTCCATTTCATCCGAACAAAGAAATCTGCACTAAGTTCAAATTACACATTTCGATTAAAGAAGGTAATTTTATTGTACCTTGAGAAAAATTTATAACATTACTGTAGTATTGAAATTTCTAGTACTAATTCTCATTATTTTTTAATAAATAAGAAAAATATTCCTTTAATTTTAGGAATCATACAATTAAAATGTCAAAATCATTAATTTAACAAAATATAGAATAATGAGTACAAAGCTTATATATACTAAACCACCAAAACATTGCAAAAGATTTTGTTGTGTGCATTGTGGAGAAAGAAATGGGTTTTTTGACCATTTACCTCAAAATTGGAAAATAATTGATTGAAACCTTATGCCACTAAAAGTTTTTACCAAAATACTTAAAAGATTTTTTTTTTAAATGATGTGGGTCATGGGAGGCAACCCAGCATGACCAGTTTGATCACGTTGGGCTGCAACCCGTGATCAGTCTACATGGTGTAGGCCTGATTGCGGGCGGTTAGCCTACGTGATTAGAGCTACCACGTGTAGTTGACTGTCTGACCCAGCTCACCCCCTCCTCACGCTTGTTGCTGCCATGTGTCACCTCCCCCCTCCGATGCTGCCACGTGTCCATCCCCTCTTCCCCCTATTGACACATGTCTTTGCCCTGTTCCCCCGTGGCTGTCTTTGATGCTTATAAATCACCCTCGCCAGCAAGCCCTTCATGCACTCTTTACATAGAAAATTCCTCTTTCCCACTCTCACGCAGCAAAAAATCTCCTTCTCAGCAGTTCTTCACTAAAACATCTCATCTCTTACAATAATCCCTTTTTATCAGCAGCACTCACAAAGCTCGTTATACAAGTAAGTTTTTTTTGTTAAAAATAAAATTTTTAAGTTTAAGTGAGATATTTATTTAGGGAACAACATTTTCAGATTACATAAAAATTTAATATCCATTCAGTATAATATTTTTTACAAGTTTTTCCTAATTTTATTTTATATTGTTAGTAGACAATGTAGGTAGACTATTATTATTCAATTTTATTTTGTATTTTATTATTAAATTTATATTAATTGTTGTGAATTATAACTTATGATATTTATATTGTCTTATTTTACCTATGTGATTATGCTTGTGGGTGTTATTTTGATTTACTTATGTTAATTTAATTTATTTTTATTATTATGATATCTGAGTATATTGTCATGCATGTAACCTGACTAGATTATACATGTTGTACATATTGTTATGATATGAATTATTATGCATGTGGGTTAGGTATTATGAAGTAAGAAAATTAAAATTTTGAATACTTGCAAATTATTAAAAAATAAAAAAATTTATTAATAAAAAATTATTATTAAGAAACATTAGTTGATAGTAAACTGTATTATTGTGAGATTCTTAAAATTATTTTTTAACCCATAAATCTTGATTTAATCAAGAATAGATATTAAAATATATGTAATTTTGATTTGATTAATAATAAATAATTATATAATTAAGACAAATATTAAACAAATAAATGTAGACATATTACAAAAAATTAAAATGATGCAGGTGCACAAGTAAAAGTAAGGAAAAAATACTAGAAGTATATAATATTATCCTTAACTTATTGATCCGTAAAATAATATTAAAATTCACAAAATGTTGATTAATGAATATTCTACACTTGGGGTCATTTTGGTTCAAAATAGAGGAAAGGAATAATATCAGTAGAAGGAATGAGGCGGAAAGAAAAGGAAGGACTCGTGATTACCCAATCCATATGGTTTAAGTGTTTTCAATTTATTGTATAAGTAATCATTGCTTTAGACAGTAAATCACCAACATTTGTGTTTGAAATAGTTATTTTATTGTGCATCTTATTATTTTTATTTTATTTAATAATACCATAATTTTTACAGTTGTGTAAAATTAATCATTAGATTTATTATTGTTACTATTTATATTATCAGTCTTGTTTCCATAACTACTATTAAAAATGAATAGTAATTAATATTATCTTAGTGAAATTAATTATTAATTTTAATTTAATCATGAACCATAAAAATTAAAATAAATTATTATATTACTAATCATTAATAGTAAAAAATATTATAAAATTAAAAATAATGAATGTTAAAATAAATATAAAGTTATTAATACAATAAAATATTTTTGTAATATTTAATATACATTTAATGTTAAATAATATTCAGAGGTGTTATCTATCTATTGGGTAAATATTATTAGTATTATTAAGATATAATTATTATTCTTCTAGCATTTAAAAATTAATTAACTATATTATAATAATCATTAAAAATGAAATATTTTTTTATCTAATTATTATTAAATGTATTTTTTATTTTATTAATTTTATAATAATATTTTAAAAAATATTTTTATAATATAATTAGTTTTTTTTATTTTTTATTGAACATTGTATATTTACTAAAATTATTAATTTAATAATAAAATTTAATTGCTAATAATTTTGTATTATGATTATTTAAAGTTTGTTTAAATTATTTGTCTATTATCTTTTGTAATAACGATATTTAGAATTCTATTATGAATATTTATTATTTTATTATAATGGTTCAATATTTGATTTTTTTAAAAAAATTAGAGTAATAAGTTATTAATTAATTTATTATATTTACTACGATACTTATAACTTGATTATTTATTTTGATGTAATCACTTTTATTGTAAGCTATGATTTTTGGGCATGTTCTTTTCTACTTATATGTATAATTTATAATAATAAATCATTATTATTATTAACATTAAATAAAAAAATACAAACTAAAAACCCATAATTATCTATAATCAAGTATATTTAAAACTATCTCTTCCTAAAACTTAAGAATAATTAATTTTCTTATCGCATTAAAAACTTATGAAAGTGGAGAAATTTAAAAGTTTTCTAAGTAAAAAATCTACACATGTGTTTGAATGTAGCATTGTAGGAAGTTATTGAAATGTTGAACTACAAAAGAGGAGTGCATAGAAGTAATATATATGCAGGGTTTAGAGCAAAGATTGATATGTGGAATAATTAGTTTATTAATTAACAACAATAAACTAATCAGGAGTAGTTATTAGTACTAGTTAAGTATAATTGTTATTGTAATTATGATACATATTTCAATAATTATTAAATTTATCTCTGGAGATGACTCCTTAACCTAACTATGTTAGGAATCAGAATGAGTTCCAAAGATGAAAATATTTGTATTTATGCAAATGGAGAAATTTATGAATCGGATCAAGACGATACGTTTAAGTGCGATAAGGTCAAAGTAGTAAGAATCAAATCAGACATAACCCTGAATGCACTAAAAAATATAGTTTGGCGAAAGCTACGATTTAATGAAAATCAAGTCGTAACCGATTTAATATACAGATATCCATTTTCGCTGAATCCAATGTGGTATAAGGCGTGGTTGGAAGATGACAATGACATACAAAGGATATGGGAAGTGAATGCAAGGTTTCCTATTCAACTGTCTTATCCAAAAGTGTTTGCACATATTTTAACAGTGGGATTTGATTTGAACATAGCAAGTCAACTGGTTGTTGCAAGTGCTGCATACATGCTACTGTCCATCAGCCAACTTAACAACGCTAATGAAGGGCTTTCATGTTACAACTCGTATCTAGCAAATGTAGAACTAATGAATAGGCAAATTGACTATGGTCAGCAATTTCATAACCCTATTGTTGATTATGCTCTAGAGCTATATTTTTCTTAGAATAATTATGGCTTATCTCATTCCCCCTCCTCCCCGGAGGAAACAAAGGACATCATGGATGATTTTGAAGATGAAAATGCACATGACGACGTCCCTGAAGGGTTTGATGGTGATGATAATGGTAACGATGATGATGATGATGGAGATGACGTCACCAATACATTCCCAACAACACTTGAAAGCCGGTACATAGAATTAACTGTTGCCTTCTTTTCACGACTGAATGTGGAAGTTGCTATTAGTCATGATTTACCCTGAAGTAGCAAATGACATAAATTTAAACGATAATTAGGAGCTATATGTGGGTTTGCGATATATGAACTAGAAGGCATTTCACTGCGTAATGAAGATATACTCAGTTTAGACTCATAACACATTTCGCGTGCATTACTCCTCAGCCAAGTATGAAGAATATCAATGCCCTCAGTATGGTATACAGTACAACTTGAGGGTTAGAGCATGCCATAAGTCGAGAGAGAATCACTGGTAGATATCAAAATACAATGGCCTCATACATTTGTATCTGCCTCTCTTTCCTGAGATCATCTAAAATTAGACATAGATGTCATTTCATCCTACATTGTAGCCATGGTAACCGAAAACCTAAGTGTGTCCATTCGAGAAGTCATTGAGCAGATCCACGATATTTTTAGATACTCAGTGTCTTATAGGAAGGCGTAGAAGGGCAAACAATGAGCCATTGCTCTTGCATTTGGGAATTAGGAGAAGTCGTATTCTATATTACCTAAGTGGTTAGCAATAGTGCGTTACTTTAATCCTGAGTCTTACTATAAGCTTGTAACTAGGGAATGCCCATCAAACAGTTCGGGGAATGAGTCAGTTGCATTGTTCCATTAAGTGTTTTGGACTTTCAAGCTATGCATCAAGGCATTCGTCCATTTAAAACTAATAATCCAAGTAGATGGCATCTTTTTGTGCAAAAAATACAAAAGGGTTTTACTTACGATGACATCACAGGATGGCGATAGGAAAGTTCTCCCTCTTGCATTTGCTGTGGTGGAGGGAGAGAGTACGAGATATGGGCATGGTTCTTATCAAATATTCGACAATGTGTTGTTAAAGACAGATAGAATATTTACTTAATATCAGATAGGCATCCTGGAATACCAACGGCCGTCACAAACCCATGCGTAAGGTGGTAGCTCCCTTATGGTTACCATGTGTTTTGCTTCGACACATCGCCAGCAATCTCAACTTAACTTTTAGAATGACATGGTTGAAGAAGATGTTCACTAGCATTGGTGCATATTATTTATATTAATATCCCTAATTGTCATTACTTGTTATGATTATTATTTACTCAATGACAATGATGTCTAGTACAGATTATCAATATGAGCGACATGTTGTAGATTCCAGGCTGGATGAACTTCGCCAATTGCAGCCAAGAGCTGCTGATTAAATCGACAATATCCCAAAGAGTCACTAGAGTCGTGCTTATGATGAGTGAGGGCGACGATAGGGGCATATGATAACTAACCTGGCCAAGTGTATCAACAACATATTCAAAGGGGTTAAATTTTTGTCAATTACGGGGTTAGTCAAAGCTACATTATATCGAATAAATGCTTACTTTATCAGCAGATCGAAGATGATCTTAGCACAGTTACAGGCAGGTGAGGTGTTCAACAAAGATATGCAAAAAAAGATTCAAGAGTGCACTCGAAAAGTATTGACCTGTCACGTCCGTCGCTTTGACCATCTGGGGTCAGCTTTTGAGGTGAAAAAGCCATATAACCTAACATGGAAATAATTTAGTTGAATGTGCAAAGTTAGCCTGGGCCAACGAACATATGATTATGGTGAATTCCAAGTAGAGTATTAGCCCTGCTGACATGTGTTTGCGGTATGTGCGAAGGTCGCATTGGATCCACTATAATTTGTTGATCCTACATTCTGACTAGAGACAATGTTGAAGGCTTATAACTGTGAGTTTCGACCAATTAGTGATATGGAGCACTGGCCACTATTGAATGGACCAATACTTGTATCGAATCCTGTGTAGATGCGTTTCGGTGGTCAACCTCATTCCACACGTATAAGAAATGAAATGGATTGGAGGGAAAGTCCCTTAAAACCTCAAAGATGTAGGTTATGCCGACAAACTGGGCATAATTGCACAACTTATCCATCCAACCAACGAAATGTCGGTGGTCAACCTCATTTCACACGTATAAGAAACGAAATGGATTGGAGGGAAAGTCTATTAAAACCTCAAAGATGTGGGTTATGCTGGTAAACTGGGCATAATTGTACAACTTGTCCGTTTAACTAACGAAATATCGGGTGACACCCCTAACCCTAAAAATTGTAATAGAAAGCCTTTCATCCAGGTTACCACTGTATAATGCGGCCAACTATGCTTAATTTATTGACATATTGATAAAAGTTAGATAATATGTTGTATCTAAATAATATATTATGCTAATTTTATCGTATCAAGTTAAATTTTTGCTTGCTTCATTATGGAAGACTTGCATAAATTTAGATTTATGTAATTAACTAAATTCATACAGTTCGATATAGTTCATAGCTCTCAACTGTAATAGTCAATCAGCACCGTATTGTGACCCCTAGACCCGATGATAACTCTTTATTATATTTGTAGTCCACACATATTTCACAAGTCGTGTGGGAAGGCCAAGTAATTCCATTCCTTTAATAGAAATTACTTAATTGTAAACATCCTAATTATTTTCTTTGTTGATGGTAAAAGGAAGAGAGAATGCTAAAGTTACGATGCATCGTACATAGGAATCGACTATTTAATCCACCAATTATAATTATGCCTTATTTGTAACAGGCAAGCTTTTACGGCGTCAGCCAACCTAGACACTTTGATTTCAATGCAGCTACGGTGTCTGCCCTAGTTGAACGATGGCATCTCGAGACACATATTTTTCACACCACCACCGGGAAGTGCACCATTACGTTACAGGATGTCTCCATCCAGTTAGGTTTGCCATATGAAGGCGTCCCCATATCTGGTACAATCGGACTTGACTGGTTAGGGGTGTATGAATATTTACTTAAGGTGAGACCATCTAATAAATGTTTTCAAGGTCAGCGGCTGAGCGTTATTTGGTTAGTAGTTAACTTTGAACACTTACTAGATGATACCGATGATGAACATGTTGGGAATTCGAATTATCATACGCAGCAAAAATTTAAAATTTGATCCGAATTCTACTTAAGATCCATGCAAAAGACATAAATCAATGATTAGGATTTTACCTATTGGGTATTTGTATTTCTACTGATCAAAACTTGAGAGAGCGGATGAATCAAATGCCGGTTGGAAGGCACAGTGTCTTTACGGTATCCACACGGAGTGAATAACGACCTCTTACCCACCATGAATATGCTAGGATGCATTTTTCTCTCTAGGATTTAGGATTGAATGTTTTCTAAATGATTTAGGATTTTATGGAAGCTTATGAGCGTGTCTAAAGTGCTGCCCTCAAGTCCCTTTTTATAAAACTTAGGCAAGCTACAATCCTAATCCTACTAGGATAATGCCTCCAAAAAATTCAAATTACACTTAACAATTCATCTTATCCATATCCTAGAGATAATGAGGAGAGATATGACTTATCTATTGATTATCTAATATTAGATAATAATATTATCTCATAATATAAATATCTTAATATCAGATAATTGCATAGAGTTATCAAATATTAAAATAATATTATCTCATAATATATTTATCTAATATCTAATAACGTAATTATTTGACATTACTTTAATATCAAATAGTATCACATAATAATAATTATATTTATTACGTAAAAAATATATTATTATTTAATAATATATATGCACAAAAATAAGTTCAATTAATTAAATATTAATCTAATTAAAGTTCAATTAATTGGACTCCTACTCCTTTTGTGTGACCCTATAGGTTCTTCCTACATTGATAATGACTCATTATTGAGTCATAAACAGTGAGTGGTATGTAGCAATACATCACTGCTACTTAAGTAGTAAGAATGTCTATGATTCGATATCTACCTAATACATAATCAACGTTTTGCATCATAATCCTTTTTATAATAATATCCAAATCGAACTAGAGGTATGGAGTGTGTCATCCTTGTCAAAGTTCAATTTATATTTCTTGATATTGAGTAGACTTCAAAACAAATGATCAATATCACATATTGATTCATTTAAGCATGGCCATAGATTTCTAAGTCTCACTCAATCAAGGGGGCCAAGGATATATCTCTTTTATATAAGAGTAACAAAATCTCATCTACATCACTTACTTCTCTCTGCATGATTCGTGACACACCTAATCAACGCCTTACTCGTTATCCCGATTAAAGGTGACGTAGGACGACATCAAAGTGAGTAACCCCTTATGTAGGGAACCGTAATAATTTCAGATCAAAGGACTATATGCAATTGTGACCATATGAGAATTACTAATGACACAAGTCTTATCCATGCAGTATTCTCATATTGGGTTAGTCTAGTATATCTGTTCACTAACAATGTACTCATGTATTGACTTGATATCACATATCCATGATTCATAATCATCAGTCACTATACATGTCAGTCTCGATGTACTATTACTGTCCCTTTCATAATAATACTTAATTAGGGGTATTTTAGGAATAGTAAAATTATTTCAGGGATAATTACTATATTAAGTTATAAATTGCATAAATTTAATAAAATAAAAAGAATATAGTATAATAATTGCATTGCCTAAAATAAAATATAATATATTGTGTATTATTTCAATCATCTATATGATTGGTTCCTAAGACACACACCAATAGAACAAACGTAGCGTTTTGCACATGCCTACATCCTTGATTCATTGGCGGTTGCCTTATACTTAACACTTTGGGTCACAGAGTGCTATTGATATATTTGCTATTGCCATAAAACTTTGCAGATACAGGTTAGTACAATTGGGGATCAGTGGTCTTGGCATGCTTGTATAAAAGTTATGCAATGCCATAAAATGCGATAAGATTAATATTGGTGAATGTTTGCACCTACTGCATTTATGGGCGTAGGATTGATTCCTAACTTTAGCACCTGTAAGACCACTGTATCCCAATCCTCGGCTAGAGATCTATCTTTTACTTCCACTATTGGACTTTAAGTGTGGATCACACATGATTTTTACATTACATCTATTATAACAACTTAAAGTATTTGAACAATTAATCCACTGGAAATGTATATTTCTTAAAAATGGAAGAACACTGGCCTACCTTCTCGACTACTATCGACGGCTCTATGTGAGTACAGAGTGTTGCTTGATCATATAAGGGCCGATAAGGTTGGAAGTACTGCTTTATTATGTCTAATTGTGTCAGGCTCAGATCTAGTGATATGCTTATTTATATTGTACTTTTTTATAATTCAGATTATTTGACGCTCTTATAACACTTCTAGTGTACGGTTGCTTATATCAAGGTATTGCTTGATCTCACTTGACATATGACTGGCATAATTCCCCATCATTTGCTTTTATATTATGGAATAACATCATGCAGATCGTGTGCTCTGATAGTTTAGAAGGAGGCAACTAATCCCACAGGAGCCATTTGACTCAGTTCTTGTCATACCTTACAGTTGTGGGGGGAAAATATCAAAAGATTGGCAGCAAGAGCATCTGATATTCCTTAGTGCTTGGAGTGCATGGTGCAATACACTTTCATTGATTGAAATAGAGATAAATGCTCTTCACCGTGACTTAGACTACATGACATGGTACTGGAGATATACTAGATGATGGATTCATTCAGCTAGTGGTGGTTCGGGATTTATAATAACTAATAATGTTCACCCATTTCTTTATGATTTATTTAAGATATAATATGTATTAACTGTATCAAATGTACTTCTTTGCATGCTAATATAGCTGAGAGACTACACAAGCTTAGTGTTGAGGATTCCCTTTCTCAGCCGTACAGTCAATTTAGGGAGACCATGGATCGGGAATGTCGCCTTATGCTACACGCATTAGGAGAACATTGAGATATGACTATTGCCCAGCTTGCTTACCCTACTAATGAATTACTGAGATCACCCATTCCTGATCCTAGACGTGGTAGGAGAGCCTACGACTTCATGTCTTTTAAGGATCTTATTTTTCATGAGGAAGGGGATGACGATGAAAGTATGTCTTATGCCCATCCATCGATGATGCAAGTACGTGTCCCTAATCCCTTCACCTTTCCATCGATGCATGCTGGTATAAGAGTTACGAGACCATCAACTTATACCCCATCATCATAATTCTTCACTGGTGGAGACGCAGGCCCATCTCACAGCATGTCATTAGCCCCATGGCACCCCTATAATGTTCCACAGTCATCGTTCTTTACCCTATCGCCATCACAATTAGTTCAGCAAGTTCCTGGTTTTCTAATGACATTATTTGATGACCCATTTGCATTCACTAATGAGTACGCTAGCAGATCTGTGGAGCAACAATATCAAGGATTTTTCACACTGAAAAATCCTATTCCACCATTTCAACCCTCCCCTTGGGACTTAAACTCTTCACCCTCTAGGGGCCAAATGCGCTTGGCTCACGCGGGGTCAAACGCGCTTGACTCACGTGGATGATGATGAGGAAAACGATGGAGATGAAGAGCATCAATCCTTAGCTCAACGATCGTAATGAGTAAGACGACGCCCTCGATGTAGGACTAGGAGCCACTATTTTGGTGATTGAGAAATTTATTATTGTAATATAGTGTTTTATTTAATTTTTTATTAATTGATTCATAACTTTTTTACTTTAAATTTAGTACTTTCTCATATTTCATTAACCGTATTATCCACTTTTAAAGATAAATTGTACAACTTGATAATTATATATTCCACTCTTCTTCATTAATTCAAATCACATTATTAAATTCATTCCATTCATAAAAAATTGGGCATAAAAATTTCTCTCAATATGATACAGTGAAGAAAAATATTTGTACAATGATATAAGTCACAATTAAAAAAAAAATTAACAAAATTATTTTAACACAAGTTTTAAAAAAGAATCAATCTACGCATTTACTGCAATAATTAGAACTACTTAGAAATTTGCGTATATCCACTTAACGTACAAAATAATGATGTACAATGATTAAATAGTCAATTGAATTGTACAAATATACATGAATGATTAAACTTAACATTCAATTAAATCTAAATAAATAATGATTCCAGAAATATTGTCTAAATGTTTAAATGTTTATCTATGTCAAGAAAAAACTTTTCATGGCCTCCAAGAAATTTGAATTCAATGCAACTTATTTTATAACGGAGTTATGCCTTTTTTTCCTTTATTCACATATATATTTTGTAACATAATTTGATTACCTTAAGTATAAAATACAATTTAGGAGCTAAAGTGAATTATTATTGGATAAAGAATTATAACTTTTGGAGTTAATAAATGATAAGTCATTTAAAGTGTAATTAATTTTTAAAGCATTATTATTATTTCATTTAATTTTTTTATTATTTTACTTTTTGAAACATATTTTACACTTTAATTTTATAAATGTATAATTGATTGAAAAAAACTCCCAAGGATTTATATATGTATATACATGGTGTTATGATAAAATATTGTATGAAAATATAATTTTATAACTTAAATCTCCTAACTTATAAATTTATAGGGGAATAGGAAAAATTTTGTCTCCAAATTTTAGTTATTCTAAGGATTTTATGATATTTAATAATTTTATTATACTATATATTACATATTATTATGAGAGTTAATAACTTGATTTCATCCTGAAACATCGAATAATTAGTGTTTAAGGAACATCAAGCATGTAAAAAAATTAAATTGAATAAAAATTAAATTAAAATTAAAATTAAAATTAAAAAAAAGTAAAAAATGGGTTCAAACTAAAATAATTAAATTTAAACTCAAAATCTATACTCTTTATGAAAATAATTCATCTGAAAAGTTAAAATTACTTTTTTTTTAAAAAAGTCTAGTAACGAGCAAATAACTTACCTGATAAGCTAAAATTAATTTAAAAAATAAAAAATAGTATGGTTAATTTTTTTTAAAAAAATTTTAGTTAATCTAAAATTAATTTAAAAAATAGTCTAGTTAATTTTAAAAAAAAAAATGTCTGGTAACGGGCAAATTAATTTTTTTAAAAAAATTCTGGTTAATTTCTTTAAAAAAATAAAATTTGGTACAGGATTCTTTTAAAAAAAATCTTTAAAAAAATTTTCTGGTCACTAGGGGCCCTGCTCGTGACTACACTGGTCACAGGTGCCCCTTTCCAGTGACCCATGTTGATTTTGAAAAAGGAAATTTTAAGCATTTTGATAAAATGTTTTGGCGGCATAAGGATTCGGTAAAATGTTTTGCAAAAACGAAGGATTTGGTACAAAAGCCGAAAGAAATGCCCCTACAAAGTATTATGAATGACGAAAATTTACCGTAGCAGATACCTCAACACAATTACTTACCAGCTGTAACAAGATTATTTATTGTTATGAATTTTATATGAAATAATTAAAACATTTTCAACAAATTCACAACCCAGCGCAATAAAGCTTTATAATTATATGTAAGAACTTTATAATAACAACATGAGTTTAAATTTGATATATTATGAATGTAAGATATTTTATATTATCAATTAATGGGAAGATATGTTATTAAAAAAATAAATAATAATTAAATTTTTTTAATGATAATAAAGTATTTTAATAATTTTTTATTAATATATTAATATATGATTAAGTGATAATATAAAGTTAATTTACATTTTGATTTAATTTCATTTTTGACCTTACAATATATATTTTATTCACATTTAGACCTTATGAAATATAAAATTTAATTTTGATCCTCAATCTTAACTTTTCGTTCAAATGCTAATGGAAAAATTAATATGATTTTTCTTCATTTTTTTTCATCTTTTTCTTGATGTCTGATTTTTTATTCTAAGAAAATGTACATCTCATATTTTTTCTTCTTTTCTTTTGCCATTGGATGCCATCATTAGCCATGTTGCATAGCCTTGCCTTTGATGTTAAGGTCTACTACTAGATCGGCTTAAGTTTTTTTTTTTGTACGAATAATTTGGTATCCCATAAGCCGTATTAGGCTTCCGATTAATCCAAATTCAAGTCAGGAGGATTCAATATGAAGGTAAAACTCTCTTAGCGATAATTTTTTCTATTCACAGAACTTGAAATCGAAACTTTACTTAAATGCATCAAATTCTTTACTGCTCGAATTAACTATTATTGGTATCAGCTCAAGTATTTTTATAATAAGATAGATGACATTCTCCTTTTCTAGCATTTTTTTTCATAGATCTAATCAGTAGTTTTAGGTTACGATAGATGAGTAGATTAGTCTTAAGAAGTTATGATGAATTTATTAAGTTGCAAAATTCATATTGTTAATGAATTTAAGGTAGAGATGGGACTTATTGAACACCATTATTGCCATGTGGTACTAATGGTATGTTTGTAAGGGGAAGTGAAGAAAAGGAAAGATAATGTAGGAAAATGAAAGGGAAGGGAAGGAAGAAAAATGTAAGGCTAAGTCATGACTTTTTTTTTTTTGCACACCTAACATTTTATAAAGAAATTGAAAAGTTAAATTAAAATATGTAATTAATTAATATGTAATTTTATAGTTTTACCCTTTCTTAAAGATATATTTATTAATAAATTTTTTACAATTAAAGAAAAAATTTTCAAAAAAAGTCTCTCCAATTTTTTTCTATAAGTTTTTTTTCTCTAAAAAATGTGATGGTAAGTCAATTTACAATAATGTTATTATTCGTACTTAAAAGATTTATGAAAAAATTATTATGAATTGATCTAATATAATTTTTATTTAATAAAGTCAATAATGAACTAATTCACATTCAATCTAAAATTAATATTAATGAGTTAAGATAAAAATGAATATATATAGGTAAATAAATATGAATTACAATTATTTAATCTAATTATTCTTAATAATAAAAAAGAGAATTTTATATTTTTTGTTAGAAAAATTTTACAATTATCATATGTATTTTTCACACATTAAGTATCTTTCAATAAACGTAAATAATATATTTTTTGTTTGAATTTAAATAATAATGAAATGTTGAGAATTTAAATATAAATATAAATAAATAAAATAAGTTTAGAATTATAAATTAAGTTGATAATCTTCAAAATCTTTAAATTTAAAGGAGTGCAAAATATTGAAGGGTAAAAAATTTTAGAAAATTAATTATAAACTCTCTTTTTTTTTTTTTGGCTTATGCAGAACTTTCAAATGAAAAAAAAAATTCATAATCTTCCATTTCCCCTCTGACTCCCACCCTTGCATTTCCCTTTATCCAAAGAACCAATAAGAGTTTACGATGAAATCCGAAGGTTTAGGCATATATACAGATGTATATAGATTTAAATGAAATTGATTCTTCTCTTTGCATTTTTTTTAAAGTGTAATTTTGGATATGATATGATAATTCGATACAAAAATGATACATTTATTAAAATTTGGATTAACACGTCAATCTATTTAAAAATTTATATTAAATTTTTGAAATTATTTTTTGAGAAATAATTAATAATTAAAATATAAATAAGTATATATAATAAAAATATAAAATTTTTAAATAATATTTTATTAATAATTAAAAATATTTTTTATAAAAAATAGTAGGTAATTAAGTTCAATAATAGTTTTTTAATATAAATTTTATTGATTAAAATTATTGAATAAATTAGACAAATAACTAATTTTAATACATTTAATAAATAGATTCACGAATAAGATGAATTGCCATCCCTACATTCTTCTTTCGATATGTCTAGTTTAGGCATAAATGGGAGGTTTCATGACCACGACAAAGTTAAGACGAGAAGCTTGGGAGGACTGTGTCAATGGGATCCTAAGATATGAAGACAGACGGGAAGAAAAGAAAAATAAAAATAACGAAAAATTAGAAAAAAAATTAGGCAACATGTATATTAAAAAAAAAAAAGGGAAAATGCTACAGAAATGAATCAACTGTCCCTTTGGGGGGTTTCCAAAATATTAAGATTGGATATCAAAACGGAAATTTTATGATATATTATTGATACAATGGTATACTAATGTATCACTAAATCTAATAGTTGATTATATGTGTAAAATTTAATTTTTGAAAATAATAAACATAATCAATAGTTATATTTGATAGTGATATACCATAACCTCTTTCATATTAAAATTGTTCTTTGATATTAAAAGCACGAAAATCAAATTTTATATTCTACAGAAATCAAATACGGGTAAAACATATATTACTGAGATACAAAATGGAATTGAGAAATCTTGTTGGCTTTATTGTAGGATAATTACTATTTAACAGAGAAATAAAATTATTTATACTCTTCCATATCAAAGAAAAGAAATCCTTTTTTTATTATAAACGAAAAGGAATCCTTTTAAGTTTGTAAAAAAAAAGAAGTTAAATCAGTCTATTTTTGATAATATAAAAAAAATTAAAAAAGAATAAACGAAAGAGATTAGAAATTATATTATTCTTAATGGAGCCCGGCCCCCAGTCTCACTTCACGTGTCAAGCTCCCATTCTCTCTTTTTCCTGCCAAATTTCACTAAGCCTTTTTATCTTTCCCCTCCCTTCTCCCTCCAATTCATCCTTCCATCTCAAAAATTTCAATTTATTGCTCCCCTTTTCTCAAATTTCATATAAAATATTAAATGAGTTAATTATATATTTAAATTTTCAATAAAAATATTTAAAAATTAATATTCATTTTATTTATTATATAAATTTTTAAAATTTATATTATAAATTGAATATATATTAATTGAGATTTTATCAAATTTCTTAGTTAATATATTTTAAAATAAGTTAAACTTTCAAAATAAAAATAAAAAATAAATTATATGTTTTAATATTTTAACAAAATAATTATAATTTCATAAAACTTATTTTTATTATTTTGTGAGTATTTTCACATATATTAAAGTTTAATCCTAAGCTTCTTTTCATTTTTTTACTTCTATTGTTCTAAAGTTCATGTGTTTTTTTCTTTTTTTTTTAAATCTTAATATTTTACAACTTACACCTCGTACTCTTTCTTTTATTTATTTAAATTTTGTTAATATTTTGTTAATTATTAATATTAATTTTTAAAAGTTATAATTAAAATAAATATATTATGATCCAATAGAATTTTATCAAAGATCTAATATGCGAAGTATTAATTTGTTTTTACTTATGATATCTTAAAAAATAAGTCAAACATTTCATATATATTGTCTTCTAACAAAATTGATGTAAAATTGTCATCCCATTTTATTTTTTGTTTGTTGAGTATTAAAAATATTAATTAAATTAATCAATTATATGTTTCATTATTCTAATAAAAACATGAATTATACATTTACTGGATTAATTATAGATTAAAGATCATTGATGATTTATAAATTATTTAAAATTTTATATTAAATTATAAATAAATAAGCAGACTAATAATTTATTATTAATGACACGTGTGATTGGGGATTCAATTTCAGACACTGAGGAATGCTTGATGGCGGCCCCTTATTTCTTGAATGATAATAAACAATGCCTAACCTATAATAAATTATAACAAGATTCTATTATTGGACTTTCATTATAAGAGTTCGGGCTTATATTACTCATCTTTATTTAACACTTCCCCTAAATTAGTTACACTATCTACTAATTATATATAAGCCGTAGTTTTGGGCTTACTGAACCTTTCAGCCCATGTAATAGTCGCACACATTGTTTTTCACATGCTCATTTTGTGTTGGTTTTGTAACTTTCTTCCTCTTCCACGTACCTATGGCCTTCATTTGTGATGTTGGGCATTGCTTCTCTCTTTGTGCTGAGACTACCTTCTGCTCACGCACAATCTTCTATGTTTGATTTTTCTCTCTTCACCCAGGTTCGTCTGCATCTCCTTTGTGCTTTTCTTCAATTTTCTGTGTTTAGTTTTCCGCTCACCCAAAAGTGTCAGGACCATTTGCATCTCTTTCGTGATGTCCTGCTGATGTATTCTATTAGGTTAGTTTGCATCTCCTTCGTGATGTCTTGCTGTTATGTTTCTTGATGTATTTTTTGTTTAATTAGAATTTAGGGTCTTCGATTTTCTGTGTTTGATTTTGCTTATTTACTACGTAATGTCCTACTATTTGTAACGAAAGAATAACAATGGTTCATTCATTAAGTTTATTGCTCGAGGGAGATGTTAATTGATTTTTGCCCTTTTCTTTTTTATTTGATTTTGCTTATTTTCTACGTGATACCCTGTTGTTTGTAATAAGAGAACAATAATGCTTTATTCATTGACCCTACTATTTGCCTTGTGAGTATGAGTCTACCTGTCTAAGAAAAATCTTAAATTGGGTTTGATCATTCATTAATTGTGGGCTTGTATGAAGTTGTGCGTTCCAAATGTTTGTTGTTATATCTCATAAAATTATTCTTCTTATTGCCTTATTGTCTGAATGATTTTCTTTTTTTTTCCAATTTTCACTTTCATTCTTAATATGAAATTCAATTGCATTTACTTTGCTTGCATATCAAGAGTATGGAACCATTTGGACAGTTAGATTTACTCCTCTTGAACTTTCTTTCTTCTCCTCTTGAAAATTTAATTATCCTAAGTAACTAAACTAAACTAGATCAATCGAATAATTGAAAGAATTTCATTCTTATAATTGAGATGTACTAATTATGTTATGTTATTGACTGAATACAAGCGGGACTTGAGGCATGCTTATGGGATTCATAGGTTTTACATAATGCATTTTTATAATTGAATGCAGCAAATAGGATGTTTACAATCTTAGGAAATTTCCTTCAATGACTGTGCTGTCATTAGAGCAGTTTAGGTATTTTTCATTGACACTTCAACTACTATATTGTAATTTTTTTAATATAACTATTCGAAAATGTTTTATAGCCTTCTTCTATCTATTCTCTGGAGATAATGTTAGTTTTCAAGTATTTGAAGTAATAGAAACTGGTAATGGTTTATACTATGCATGAACATAGAATTAGATCCACCACTAGGAGATAATACAACACAAAATAAAGCACACGCTTAATTCATTAAAAATATGACATCAATTTGGACGATGTGTGCAAACTCAATTTATATTTAGTTTTGTGTTAGGAGTTAGGCCATAATTTCCTATTCTTACCATCTTTGTCCTTGATCATGGACAAACCATTAGGAATAATGACAATGATGAAGTTAACTACAAGTGACTACCTAGAGTACTAAAATTTAGAATAGATGGACAGAGAAACATAATAGACAGAATATTTATTAAACAACTCTTTTAATGTGTAATTATCAAAAGCACGCATTTTTTACATCATTTCACAAAATAGTGAGATAACTATCATAAAAAGCTTTAGATTTTCCACTTATCAGCAACTGCTTCTCTTACATATTGATAAAGTGTTGGGCAAAAGAATTTTATGACACTCATTTGCAAATAGATATATCAAAAGTGACCTTAAAATGCTAAAACAATATGTTATAAAATAATCAATAAGAAAAATCAAAATGATTAGTGATTCAGAAGAAAAATCATTCAGAAGAATATATATACATATATATATGAATGAGAAACTAGAAGTAGAAGTGATACAAGAAAACAAAGACAAAATGAAGAAAATGAAAGAAGCATTACCCATTCCTGAAGCAGAAAGCTCAACCTCATTGTGCTGCTGTATGTATCTCTACATGAAAGAAGAATTCTTTTAGCATCACACAAATTATATACCATATACATCATCAGATTTTTTCCCCCAGAAAAATAGCAAAATGTCGATTTGGATTCAGGGATCTAACTGGCATCATATTCACTCACTTTACACCAAAAACAGTTACTTTGAAGATTAAACAAAATTTGCAAAAGAAAAGAAAAGGTAAATATACCTTAGCGAGATTGTCATAAAAGAAGGAACATAGAAGAAGAGAGTTTTGCCTAACTTAACAAAGTATGACACAATTACAAAGTCAGAATATCAGGCCTTTTTACATTCATTGTCTCAAACTATCATGTGGCATTTTTCAATTTTTCTTTTTTTTTTGTTTGGTAATTTGTATTCTTATTGATAACATGCTTTTTGGTTCACTAGTGCATTGAGGAGGCTTATTGTCTCATAGACTGTAGCACTGCGTCAAAGTGGATTTTGAAAAATAGTGTAAAGTTTGAGAACATGAACTGGTATGGGATATATTATAGCATTAGTAGCTTTTTTTAAAACTTGAGAGCATGAATTTGTACGAGACATATTATGGCATTAGTAATGACTTAAAAAATATAATATCTCTTATTACTTAAGTCAAATATAATTATGTAAATTTTATAATTATTTAAATGATATACATATAATGATATTTTAAATTAATCATTTGAATGCTTTATAATTTAAAATTTAAAAATTTAAATTTATATTATAAATCATTATTAATTAAATTAAATTTAATTAAATTAGTACATCGCATGGTTAAAAGCTAGTTTGAATATAATAAAGGTGGCAGACTGTGTAATAGCATTCCACCTTCAAGATCTAAATGAAATAAAAGTCGAAAAATTAGTCATATTGTCGATCTTACATCAAATCTAAGAAATGGGTTTGTGAGACTCAGCATTCTACGAGTCATAAGTTGAAAATGTGTTTACTCGAATCTTCAACTGATGACTTCTTCATAGAAATTGTGATAAATGAACTACGTTATGTATTAGGATCTAAACTTATTTGAATCAATGTATCTAATCTAATCTAATATATATCAAATCTCTTATACTTAACGGTATTCCTTTCCTCTTCAGTTTTCCTGGCAAGTACTGTTAATGCCTATGATTTACCCGGCATGTGTACTATTTCTATCGTTGCATTGTTCTATTTTGTTGAATGGTTTGATCTACATTTATTGATTGCAGAGGAAAAGCCATGGATGATTACGCTTTTGTGCAATTTTTAGGTTACTTTTTATATATTTTATATGTCTTGGTTGTCTTATTTGTGGTTTCTTGCAATTGAGGATTGCGTATATCTGATTTTTTTTTCTATTATGGTGATTTCTATCTATTTTGTAAACTGATCTAGTTTCTACTGCTATAACATGCGATTTATTTGGGTATTTTGGCATATGATGTTGTTTTATTTTTGGCAATCCCTTTTTCGCTAAAGTTTTTAGACTAAAAGCCTTAATTTTCAAACTCTAAACCCTAATTTTGGATCTATTACTCTTTGATTTTCTATTTCTTTATGCAAATTACCTTGCACTATTTAATTTCCCAAACCCTAATATAGATCAGATTGCTATTATTTCGCTTTGACACTGCTCTCAAAATGAAGTGCTAAACCAAATTTGCATTTTTTATGTTACAATTTCAAGAAATCTTTCAATTCAAATTCAAACCTTTGTTTGATTGCCTTTTCCTTTTATGAATTTGTATATTGATTTTGTTATTAGTATTTCATTTTACGTAATTTTTTTTTGTCTCTCTCTCCTTTATTTTTCTCCTTCTAAAGGTATTGCTTGTTATTTTCGTTATTTACTTCGAAAGTCAAATCTTTTGTAGATTTGCTATTTACTATATTAAGCATTCGATGCCAAATTTAGCTTTCCCATTCTTATACATAGATTTCTTTAACATTTTTGTTATTTTGATTTCTTTATCTTTATTGTGGGTTACTTTCAATTCATCCTTTTTTTAAATTCTAGCAGAGTTTGTAGTCTATTTTTTTGGCTAGCATTCTGATTTTGCACTGGGATCCATGATAGTTTTATTGTATTCGAGGATGCCCTTACTATGATAGAATCGATTTTGATGATCATATCTTGCAAATCCTAAATCAACCCAAGCAATCCATTCTGGGCTTACTCAATTTAGTATGTATTTGCATTTTAATTTTTTTAATATGTAGTTTATGGAGAATTTAACCATTTGCATCCTTCAAATCTAATAATGATTGTATTTTCTTTGTAGTTATGGAATATGGTTAATAGAAGGGCAAAGTTGTCTCAATAGGGACTAGAATTCAAAATTATGGATTTGAATTTAACTTTCCAACAAACCCTTTTTTTATGCTTTTGTTCCTTCTCTATTTGTTAGTTTCCTTTGCATCTGAGGTACCCTTATGCATTTTGTTTTCTTTGTTTGTGCTAGATCTTATTCTTCATTATTTCTTTTCAATTTTTTTTCTTTGGAGGTAATGATATCATTATTTATGGTTCATCATTTCTCATTTTATAACTTGTTTAAGATGTTGTGATTTGTATATGATTTGATCTATGGTTTGCTTATTCAGTTGTGGACCATTTGTTTTGTTCTTTCCTTTTGATTTCTTCACTTCAGAGGTGAGTTATCTTGAAAAACATTTTTTAGCACTAATGTACTCCGTTCTTTGTCTTTCACCTTCTTTTGAAAATTGTTATCTTTTACAAGCACTTGGTAATTTTTCATTTATATTTTATGCTGCTATATTCTGTTTTGTTTTGAATTTTATTTTTATGTTTTCTTTCTAACTTTGATATTCAGTGTTCTGTTTCTATTTTTTAGTGGTTTGAGGTATGTATTTCTATTATCTCTCCCTTTATTTATGTCTATTTCATTTAGTACTACAACCAAAATAAAAATTTTCTTGTTTGCTATTTGTATTATTTTTATAATGTCATCTTTTTGAATATGTTTTAACATATCAAATTTTCTCCTTTTCTTTTTATGAATTATGGAGTTTTTTGCCTACTGAAAAGAATAGTGTTCTTGTGCCAAAATTAAAGAATAACAAAGTTACATTTGTTTTGCTTTCTTTTCCTTCTCCTCTGAACCTAAGCCTCCACTGTTTTTTTACATAACATTCCATATGCTACCGAGCTCATTGTGGACTAATTTAAAGGTTTCCTTTCTCTTTCACTTGCTAAGAGGAAGACATATATGGCTTATGTGCTATTGTCCATATGATGTTGCATAATTCATCTATGGAGATCATAAAAAAAGATTCCTTTGATAGGGGCTACGTTTATCTTCCTAGATAGCCCTTTAAACTTTTTATCCTTTTTATATGGTCATCTTCCTTTTTGATTTTGTTCTCATTATATTTTCTATGATTTCATTATTTAGCATTTTACTATCTTTTCTGCTTGATTGAGGTATGTTTGTCCGTTACGTAATTATTTTTTCTTCTTATTTTTAGTAGTTACGGAACTACAGTAAAAGGAAAATATTTTGATTTCAATCAATTTTGATATGTTGTTCTATTTTTAATGTAATAAAAAAGAAAGGTAGAAATCATAAATTGTGTTTTGGGAGTTTCCAAATAAGAAAAAAAGAAAGAGTATTTAAGAAGATGGGTAAGGGAAAAGCCAATTGCATGGACATCCTCATTGCCATCTTCCTCCTTTTGGTATCTCTCGGAGTTATTTATTCTATTTATGCTATTGCAAAGTGATATTTCGTAGCCAATTTCTTTCTATAAGTTACCTTCTCTTTCTTTCTCTTTTCACTTAGGAAACATATTATTTTCTTATTCTTTATATTTAAGATTTACTTAGTAACTAAAAGTTGTGTATATTGTAGTTTTAATTTGTATATTGCAAGAGCTAACTTTTAGAGCTAATTTGCTTGAAATCCATCTAACAACAATTTTTAAAAAGGTGAAAAAATCAAAAGGAAACTTTCAATCAATAAGCTTGAATGGGTTTGACATGGAGAGATATTCATGGAAAAGAAGGGTGAAATATTCTTAGCAATTAATTTATTGTAAGTATTTTTTTTTATTTGAGCATGTATATTTATGGAAGTCTAATTATTGAAAAATGATTTCACTGACTATTATCATTTAAAGAAGCTGAATGAGTTGGATTTTATTAACGTTGTTGATGGACAGCCATCAAAATCTTTTACTGACTTACCTAAATCAGTACAAAAATCAAGGCTAAAAAAACGTTTAAAGAAATATTGCTAGAAGATTAGTGCTTTTACATTTGTTTAAATATCACACAGATATACTAATTTATGGTGGCTTAGATAAGTATAAAAATGGGTCCTTAACAAATCAATCACTGCAGAATTTGTGTGCACAAAAATCTGTTTTATGTAGATATTGTTTGCAGGTGAGTTAAGATGATTGCATAAAAATTTCAATGGCAAGTTTGAATTTTGCAATTTAGTTTCACAAAAACTATTTGTTAGTAAAGTTTGATTAACCAATACTCAGAATCTCTCGAAAGAGTTTGACTAAGCAATACTTATAACCTAAATAGCCTTTTAAACGGTAAGTCTCTACTTTATAGTAGTGTGATTTGCTACTATTCTTGATCTCTATTTTGTAATATATTGAAAAGGGGTTGCTTTTTGAATGTTCTATTTTTCATACCACTGAATGTTAATTTTAGAAACTTAATGCCAAAACAGGAGTGGCTATCTCCTTTCTTTTGTTTTCAACATAATCTTCCATGTTGATATTTGGCTTGATTAATTTACCAATTACTAGAACATTGTGTTTTGGAAAACTTTCTTCACTAAAATGCCAAATCAATATCCCAGCAATAATGATAGAAGTTTATTGCAAGAATTAAGGAAGTTCTTACGGGATTATATAAGTTCAAATTTGCAGCTTATTAAAAAACTATTGGTTCATTTCGTGAGAAGATGAATTGAAGCATTTTAATATGAATTTAACCATGTCTTTCATTATATGGTCATGTTCTTGTGTGATTTGAACCTTTTATCCTTTTATTCTTAGTGCTGTTGTTTTATCTTTCCCTTGTTTTATAAATATTTTGTAGCTTTAATTATAGTTTACGAAGGAACTTTTTTTTTGAGATGTGAAAAGCTATTAATTCTTTATTTTCTTGGAAGAATAGTTCAAGTGATGTGAATCTTAGAATTGCATATATGATAGGAGGCTTTTTTTGGCTCAGTATATACAAAAGCAACGGTTGGTGGGGAAAATTTGTGTAAAGGAATAGGTTGACAAGTGTTTTGTTTTTGATGTTTTTATATAAAGCATTTGACATCGTTTTACTGCTAATATGCCTAATGTGCGATGTTTAATTTGGTGAACTAATTTAGCTATAAAATTAAATAAAAACAAAGTATGGTCATGTTCAATTGCTATGGAGAATTTAGAAAATTATTTATCCATAAATAAAAATCAAATCATTCAAGATGTAAGATAACAAGGATGGAAAAGCAAATTCAATTCTTTCGGTTTGATCAAATGATGAATTGAGTAAATAGTAAACATGAAAAAATAATGCATTATCTTTGTCCCTTGTAAATAATTTCTTACAAAATTAAAAATATCAATATAGCTAGTAATATCATCAATAAAAATATATCTGGATTATAACTTTTCATATCATTATATTGGACTAAAAGCATTTCATGACCAGTAAATTTTAAAAAGTTATATAATATGATTAATAAAACTTATTATTTCATTTGTTAAAAGAAATTAAAGTTATGTGTAAATATAAGAAGAAGGCTAATTGGGTATTTTTAATAAATAATGATAACATGAATCTTTTGTCATTTATAAGATTGAGAACATAGAATCATTAATATTTATAAATCATTCGAAAATAAAAGTGGCATAGTAAAATATGGAAGTGGGTTATCCATTATCATTTATAAGTGATAAAATGAGGTGATATAGATATTTTATAATATAAGAAGGTCGCACCATGTTTAAGGTGAGAAAAGAATGTTATATAATCATATTAATATAATTTGGACAATATTATGGGAAGCTTGATCTTCTAATAAGTTAAATATTTTTTATTATTAGATTATTTTATCTTGATTTTAAATTAAGTGAATTAAAATTAAAAATCTAAATTTTAATATATTAAAAAATAATTTAATAATGACAATTTCAACCTCTTAAGAGTTTGGTTTCCTATAACATTTTCCATAAAATTTTAGTTCTTAGTCTTTTTACAATTTTAATAGAATTTGTCTAATACAAGATTTTATTACATGAGTCTTTTAGTATATCATTTATCTTTATTTTAATTTTAATTTTATTAATTCTGATATTTATTTAAGCTATATACTTAAATAATATGAAATATTGTTTAAATATCTTTATGATTAATTTCAAATTAAAATTTGATCTTACAAATATATAAAAATCCTTATCCTTAAATCATAAAAAGAAGTTGAAGGAATGTGAAGACAAACCTTTTGTTGAAGAGATTTATAATCAACGTTTTTGGAAAATTAAAGTGATATATTTAATAATTTTTCTTTTTTGCCATCAGTGTTATAGAGACCTTCATTTGCTTATGAAACGACATCCTTATATGTTATTGGAGGTGACGACGTTTTATGGCAAGCCATTTTTCTCTTCTTTCAACTACAAGCATATTAATGTTGGTAAAGTTGAGTGTTCAAAGCAGATTGACCCATTCAAAGGATGTCATCTACAATTCCAACAAGTTATCTAGATCAACTTGTATATTTTGTCATTCATTGACGATGATGAAAGAGAATTTTGTCAAATAAATTTAAATGAATTTTACTAAATTAATTTATTAACACCAAAAATTCTAAATAAGATATATTATTTAGGATTGTCTAATCATAATCTCAAACTCAAGATTGAGGTTATTATTATACTTGTGAGATATATAGACCAATCAAATAGTTTTTGTAATGAAAGCATATTGATAATCACACAATTAGCAAAACATGTTATAAAAACTGAAGTATTAATTAAAACAAATATTGATTCAAAGGTTTTTTATTCTTTGAATGGTTCTTAGTCCATCCACCATCAAAATAAGCCTTCAAGTTGTAAGGAAAATAATTTTCAATTACAATTTTACATGTGATATCCATCAACAAGAGTTAGGAGTAATAATTAAAGAGAGTTGAACTTTATTTGCCTAAATCAATATTCAACCATGGTCAATTACATATTGTATTTAGAGTTAGAAATAGAGAATGATTAAAATTTTTGATTGACTGACAAAGATAATACAAATGCAAATGCCACTACTAATATTATATTTAAAAAGGTATTTTAAAATCTATGAGAATATATAAGTGTAGTTTAAGTTCTTTTCATTTATTAAATTTACAAGATAAAATTATCTTTTTCAAATCCAGAGATATCTATTCTTTATCACGATACAATTATCTTTTTCAAATCCAAATATATTTATTCTTTATCATTTACATTTATAATTATGTTGATCATAGAGCATACCAATTTTTTATTATTAGATCTTTAGCCTGTGCATTAATAACATTGGAACTTAAAAATAAAATTGAAGTTAAGATGTTTTTGAAGAAAAAGATGAAATGAGAGAAATTTTTCATAGTTTATAATTGCAATATCTTACACAAAATATAAACACTATAATTATTTCTCATATGCAATTACACAACAACATTTTATATATTATCTTATAGTATTAATCTTTTTTTTATTGGAAACACTTGTATTAATCTTACTTTAATATTATACAAAAATTAAATTTAAAAATACTAATTAATTCTTAAAGAATTTCATAAGAAAAAGCAATTTCTTGCCACTTGTATTAATCATTGTTGTATTTAAAAATCTCTATACTTTACTATTTTTAATTTTTCTAATTTTATTATAATATCAATTTTAGATCAAAGGAGCTTATTTGATACATGCCAATGCTAAAATATTTAGTTAGTTACATTTGATGTCAAAAAAGAATTTAAGAATGATAATATTAAGAAAATGACCATTTATGTCACCAAAGACAAATAAAATTAGGAATTTAAAAGGAAGTGAAAATAAAGCTTGAAAATTCTAATATTATAAATCTATTTTGGAATAGTAGTAGTAAATGTAAGATATTAGTGAAAAGCTAATATCAACAAAAGTAATAAAATATGAAATAATAATAATTTGATGAATAAATTGATGAATTAGATTAACCGTGTATCTTAAGGTTTCATTTGACACATCACATAGTATAACATAAGGATTATTGAATAATATAATAAAGTATTGTATAGGGTAAGCATTATACTATATGACATTTGATCTATTATTGTATATGATGAAGATTTGTATAAAATTATTTTATTCTTTACTTGTTGTAATTTGGTAAAAGAATATATAAACTTAAAAAATAATTAATTTAATTAAAATATCCTTCTATATAAAAATTAATAAAATTGACCTAAGTGAATTTGAAGTACATAGTTAGACTAAAAAACGCTTCAACAAATTTATCTTTAAAAAATATGATATATATTAAAAATTAAAGATTTATACCATAATAATAAAATAAAATAAAATGTTTCACCAATATATATACACAAATGGACATACGTGTATATGTATGTAAGGATGTATGAATAACAAATTAATAAAAAATTACAATAATAAATTTAAGAATATAAATTTTAATAAATACCCTATATAAAATTCTAAAAAATATTAAATAAATAATATGCTCCAAAAATATCATAAACATGGTATATTACTATTAAATAAAAATTAAGAAATACTAAATTGAAATTTAAGTGGAAATGTGAAACAATTTTTTAATTTAATTTAATTTCATAAAAAAAGATATGTGAGAAAGATGTAAGGAAGAAAGTTTTAAATGGATTTTTTAATTTTAACAATTTAGGATTTATTTTAATATTATATTATCGATACTTATTTTTTCCTTTGGGGGTGGATAGACTTATGCAGAATTCTACATACAATAGGAAACTTTCGAATAAGACATACAATATATTTGAAATCTTCAAACATTGTATAAGCTTTGGTTGTATAGTTTATTCTATACTATCAATTATTATACAATGTGCTAAATGAAACCTAAAAAAATTTTTAAATTTCTTTATGTAAATTGAATTGAAAGAATTGTAATTTTCATATACAAAAAATCTATACAAAATGTAAGTTTTGTGAAAAAATTAGAGTATTTTATATACAATATGATGAGCTCTATGTAAAATCTTTATAAAATGTTGCACTCCTTCTAAATTTAAATTTGTTTTGCATGTGAAATAATTAACTAATTATAATGACTAAATTTAAAATGAAAATTATTCCTTGGAGCACTTTTTGTCAACCTAAGTAATATAGAGAGAGGACTTAGCTTTAAGGACATTAGGGATATGAATGTTGCCTGTCTCTTTAAGATTATCTAGAAGCTGGTTAGTTACCAACAATGCTAGGTTATGGGCTAAAGTTTTTCAAGTGCAAATATGGAAGAAGCTGTAATTGGTTCAAAAAGGTGCAAGTTAAAAATTTTAATTCTATTATCTGGAAAAGGCTAGGCAAAACTTGACACTTTATTTGGGAAGGAATAGACTGGAGTATAAAGAATAGAAGGGATGTCTCCATATAGTTTGATGTTTAGGTCAAGGATTTAAAACTGGTTACTTATGTCACAACTACATCCCTTTAGCATTATTAGAGCATAAAGTTATTGATTATGTTAATATTGATTATAGTTTTGAAAATCAAACTAGCTCATTATGATTAAGATTTTTGCATTGAAAATGTATGTGGACGAAACTAATTTTTTTAATTTTTTTAAAAAATTATAATTTTATAGTAATCAAGATATAATATCTTTATAATTTCATATCAATTGAATTTATATTCTTAAGTATTATTTCTAATATAAATTATTATTACATTGCTTGTATTTTATTACTTTAAATATATATATTACTAGTGTATGTATATAATTTATATTTTTAAAGTTAAAATCGGTTCAACCAGTAAACTAGTGGTTAAACTAATGAACTAGTGTTCTATTTAGTTTAATGATCGGTTTAATTTTAAAAGGTTTAATTTTAAAAACTATATATGAATGGTTGTAGAATATGAGTCTATTAGACAACTTATTGTCTAAAGGTCTTTTATTTAAGATTCATCTAATACCCTGAATAAAACAAGAAAGTTCAAGTGGGAATTTTAATAAGAAATCTCTCTAATAAAAACTTGGTAAGGTAATTAAGTGAAGTTCAAATAGGTTGTAAAGATAATTTGGAGATAGTTTAACTAGAAGTTTTGTGAAAAATATATTAGCCACTAATATTGATCAAAATATAATTAAAAATCTAATATTAAATTTAAAATTTTTTTATAGAGAACTAATAAAAAAATAGGGGCTCGAATAGCCTAAAAACCTAGAGATTAAGCCTAAACTTGAAGTAAATTACTTGATTCATTTGGCATGATTTGGCTTAACATTTTTAAGCTTAAATTTGATTTAAAAATAAAAAAAAGCTCAAATAAAGCCTAAGCTTATAGAGGAAGCTAATGTTAAATTTGGTGAATAAGTGAAAAATTAAAGGTAATTATTAGTGCTTCTTTCTACATATGATAATTGGCTAAATTTAAGTGGTTTAAGAAAATTATCTTCTAATTTTAGCCCAAAATTGTGCAACCCCCTGTGCCTCATTTATCATCAAATTTTTATAAAAAAAAATAATAAAAAGCTTATAAAGAAAGCCTTAGAATTAAGGTTTTATATAAAAGCCTTTTATCCTATTTTAACACAATTTTTTTTGCTTTCTCCAGCTAACATTAAGTGTTCTTTTAGGATTTTTTACTAGGGTTTTCAATCCTCCAATAATTCATAAAAGGGTTTCCAAGTGTTTCTATCAAAATTTTGGAAGGTAACCTAGGTATTTCTTCATCTTGTTCAAGTTTTCATGTAAATTTCTTCTTCAAAATTTCTAAAACTTGATTTATTTTAGTAAAGTTACTGCTTTAGGAGGTGTTTGAAAGGTTAGAGGATCAAGGATTTAAGAGGTATTTGAAAGGTTAGAGAATCAAGGATTTAAGGTGAGTGACAAGTATCTTTGGTTTCCTTGAGTTTTTCCATGAAAAAAAGAAGAATGTAGTGGTATATGCTTTTATAAATATTTAATTATGTTATGGTGTTGCATGATCTAGTTTTAGTATTGTATAAATGTTAATATAATGGCATGATTTTGTTATTTTAATGCTAAGATTGATAGAATATGATTCATCAAGTTTTCTCTTAAGATATGATAATAGGATTATTCTTTCAAGGAAGGATCATATATGTTTCTATTATTTTATGGAAACAAGGATTAAAAATCGTTAAAATTTCAAACTTTGAAATTTTAATATTACAAATAGTGTTAGGATAGATATGAAGATAATTGAAAATTTTTGAAAAATTTTAAAGTTATGAAAAGTGAATTCATATAGACTTTGGTTACAATAGCTTAAAATAAAATTTTAGATTCTATATATTGAAGTTTGGTAATATTTATGTCATAATTTGATTAAGAAAAATTAAAGTGATTAATGCTCTTCAATTATTAATATGTTAGTAACTTTACATAGAAATTTGGTGGCAAATAAATTTGATTTGGATAACAAGAAGACCTTTTTTCCATAATAATTTCAAAATTACTCAGAATCAGCAATTTTGAGATTTTGATTCTGCATGAACAGTATCGACACAGAATTTCTATGAAATAATTGAAGTTTTTCATTTTAACATGTTAGGGATGTTATACTAAAATTTGGTGATAATTAGAAGTGATTTAAATATTGAAAAAGAGATTTTATTTCGATTGCTCATATGCTATCTTGTTTTAAATTTTCTTATTTTGGCACTATGTGAACAATGCTTGAGGGTGATGAAATTGTAAGAAAATTGATTAATGATGTTTATTAAAGTGTTAGAAGCATTAGATAAAATTATAATAAACATTTGGGATGTTTTGGAAGCTTAAAAGGCATTAATCTTAGGGAGTATTGATATTACCTAACATGATTAATGTTTGATACTTCTTATTAAAAAATTTTGCAAGTAATTGAGAATTGTGAAATATTTAATGATGTTGAGATTATGAATTCTAAGTCATTCAAAAGAATTGAGTATTGCCATTATCTTGAATAGAAAAGTTGTATGCTATCTTTGAATATAATGTCATGTGAGGATGAAATATGTATATGTATGAGAATGGCAAATTTTATGATCTAGTTGGTATTTTGATTATACCTATAAAATGAATGAAATAAGTAATTGATCCTATGTTCGACATTTTAATATTATTCACCTTGAATTTGATTTATAGAGAGAGATTTGTATCCTTCACATAGAAGAAGAGGAGTGGTAAGAGTTGGAGGGATAATATTAGTGGCTTTATGTCTAATGCAGCAAAGGATAAGTTTGAATTGATGTATAAAGAGAAACCTATGTACCAACTATTGCTATTCTTTTTAACAAACTTTATAAATAATTTACATGAGAAATTTGATCATTTATTATTTTATATTGTTACATTTATATCTAATCAATTATAGTGAAAACTTTTACAAAAAGGAGAAGAGTAGCCATTCACTAAGTATTTGAATACTCATTTTCCTTTTATTGAATTTTTATTAACATATACAGAACATGAATCCTACAAAAAAGACTAACATTAGTATTCCTTATAATATTTTTATGGTGTTCCAATTAGAAGTTTTATCTTTAGATAGTACTATGTATAAAGTTATGTTTTTCATAAATTTTACACTTTTGTATAAGTATTATTTGGTATATGTAACTTAAGCTTTGAACTTCCTTATGTGTGCACAAATAAAAATTATTTTCCATAAGTGGTTATCCATATTTTTAGTAAAGTTATGAAAATAAAATAGTTGAAAATATCTTAAAAACTTCTAGGGAAGACAACTAGTTAGTATATTAATACTAGTCATGTGTTTTAATGCTGATCACAATACCTAAGAATTAGCTTATGATAATTCAAGTGAAGTATCTTTTATTACCATTAACTAGAGTTAACATGCCTTACTAGAGTAAAAGGAATAAAGGAGAATTTATTTTATCTTATGCGTATGAATTGGTTCATCGTAATCAATATTAAGGCCTTTGTTTATGCTAGACAAAGGCTTGGAAATGGAAAGGTCCAAAAAGGATCAAATTTTTTACATGGTAGATTTGTAATTAAGGGCTTTTAACTAATTTTGAGAGGAATAAGAGAAGGTTAGAAATTGATTCATGTAATCATTGCTAGAATTGAAATGAAAATGTAATTCATGCTTGCAAAGACTATATAAACATTAAGTATGTTTGGAATTCATTGTTAAAGGTTAAATATAGGATTGCCTTTTATTTATCAAATTACCACAATTAGATTTTTAATAATTTAAATAATGACTACGGGTCTAAGTTAAGATATAAATGGTCATTTATTTGGGTGATAGCTATTTCATTTTATAGAAGTGGAGGAATATAGATATCTTTAATGCTAGATTTTCTTTTCCAAAAAAGAACCCTAAGAAAAGTATTTATAACTTAGCTAAAAAAGTTGAACAAGCTAGTGATATCATAGCTATTATAGGGAACTAAAAGCAATATATTTAGATGGAAGTTATTTGGAAGCTTTCTTTATTGGGTTAGGTAAAGTGAACATAGATGGAGCATTAAAATACAACTTTAAAATTCTAGGGTGTGGAGGGGTGATCAAGAATCATTTAGGAGATTAGTTGAATAATTTTATGCAAAACTTAGGAATTTGTAGCTATTTTGATGCAAAACTTTCAAGGTGTTTTAAAAGGCTTCAAGTTAGCATGGAACATAGGATTAAAGTAAATTATCTCAGAATTAGACTCTCATGTATTGCTATGTTAGAAGTTAAACTTAACTTATTACAAAACTAGAAGTTGTTGGAAGGGTTTAAGTTTGACAAGTCAATTACTTAACTGATATCAGTGGTAATAACTAAACCTTAGTTATTGACAGCCAAGTTCCTTTGCTATTTTTGTTATGTCCGTTCACCGACTTAGTATTAGTATAAAGAGGAGTGAGTTTTTCATTTACTATGTATGAATTGAATAGAAAAAAATAGAGGAAGGTTTTAATGAGTTTTGGGTGTTGTGTTTTATCAGTTTGAATGGCCATAAACAAAAGGCCTAGTTTTGAGTTTGTACTATTTCATTTAGCAAATAAACAATTAGTGTTTAGTTTTACAATATTTCTAGCAAGGAAAATTTTCTTTAATGGTCTTTCTTAAAATAAATCTAATATTCAATGTCATAAATGCAAAAAGTATGGACATTTTCAATCTGAATGCAAATCTCACATTTAGTGCCATAATTGTAAAAAAGCATAGTCACTATAGCTGTGTCGTGCTAAAACATCAAATATTAGAGAGAGCTATGCTCAAGTAATAGAAAATAAAGATAATATGAAGACAATGTTAATGACCAATCATGTAGTTATTGATGAAAATGACAGTCAATGGTTACTAGATATAGGTTATAGTAATCATATAAGTGAAAAAAAAGGAAATATTTTTCAACTTAGATGAAAGCTCCCTAACCATAGTTAAGCTTGGTGGTAATTCAAAAATTTTAATCTTGGGAAAGGGGAAAATTGCCATCAGGTTAAAGGATGGATCTTTAAATTATATTTTTGATGTATTCTATGCACCTATATTATGTTAAAATCTTTTAAGTGTGGGATAGTTAGCTGAAAAAGGCTATGACTTATGATTTAACAAGAAAGGTTACACCATTAATGACATGAAGATGGGCTTGATAGCAAAGATAAACATAATAAGCAATTATCTATTTTTAATGAATATAAAGTATGATACTTCATTATTCTGGAATGCTACAATTATTGATGATAATTGGCTTTGGCACATGCAACTTTGAGAGCATTAAGTTCCTTGCAAATAGAAAATGAATTTCAAGCTTGCCGATTATCCAAGTTCTTAATCAAATGTTTGAAACTCATGTAATGGGAAAAAAACATTGAAATCCTTTTCCTAAAAAACGTACATAGAAGGCGGAAAAAACCACTTGAGCTTATGCACTTATATTTATGTTATGTGGACATTCCATCTAATGGAGGTAATAAATATTTTATTACTTTCATTGATGACTTTAGTAGAAAGATATTGGTTTATTTTTTTGAAAAACAAATCTAATACTTGTGATAGACTCAAAAGTTTTATGACGTATATTAAAAAGCAAAGTGGTAACACTTTTAAAACCTTGAGAACTGATTAAGGAACTGAATACATTATTTGTAATGATTTCTTGAGAAAGTAAGATGTTAAACATCAATTAATTACAAGATATACTCCTTAGTAAAATGAAGTGGTAAAAATGAAGAATAAAACTATCATAGATATGGTAAGAAGCATGTTACATTGTAAGAAATTACCGAAGAGTTTTTGCGCAAAAATAGTGGCTTGTGTAGTCTATATCTTGAATAAGTGTCCTATCGAAAGTGTACATGATAAAACTCCACAAAAAGCTTGGAGTGGATAAAAACTTAATCTTAGTCATTTGAAAGTTTTTGGTTGTATTACTTATGCTGAAGTGGTAGATGAACTAAGGAAAAAGCTTGATGACAAGGCAAAAAAATCCATCTTTGTTGGGAATAGTGAAGAAACAAAGGGCTACAAGTTGTATAACCTAAAAACCCAAAAGGTGATAATTAGTTAGGATATTACTTTTGATGAAAATGGAGTGTGGGATTGGTTATAAAAAGAAAAGGGAATGTTGCCAGTACCAGTAACTATAAACAAAGAAGTTGAACTAATTAATTAGAATGATGAACTACTTTTGCCTACAATTAATAAACCATTTCCTATTGAAGCTATAAAGTATTTGCCTATATCTCCTTCACTTAGATACTCACAATAAGAGCAACGACCACTTACTTACCTACAAAATTATAAGGTTAACAAAGATAATGATTTTAATGATAGTGAGGAAGATGTTACTTATTTTACCTTATTTGTTGATTGTGATCCAATGATAAGGAAGCAGCCAATGATAATCATTAGATTAAAGCAATGAATGAAGAAATTCAAGCAATTAAGAAGAATAATACATAGGAGTTAGCTACTTTACTAGAAGAAAAGAAGCCTATTAGGCTTAAATGGGTGTATAAGACAAAGTTCGAGCAAAATGGAGAAATAGAATGTTTCAAGGCATGACTAGTGGCAAAAGGATATAAATAAAATCTTGGAACTAATTATTTTGAAGAATTTGCTCTTGTTGCTAGATTGGATATTGTAAATATGATTCTCAGCCTTACTGCTCGAGATTATTGGAAAATATTCCAAATGGATGGTAAGTTTGCTTTCTTAAATGGTGTATTTGAAGAAGAGGTCTATATCAAGCAAGCATTAGGTTATCTAAAATTGGGAGGGGGAGATAAAGTTTACATGCTAAAGAAAGCACTTTATAGATTAAAACAAGCGCCTAGAACATGGTATACACAAATTAACATATACTTCGTTAATAATGGTTTTCATCGATGTCATATGAACGTGCCTTATATGTCAAAAAGGATAAAAATAGAGACATTTTAATTATCTGTTTGTATGCAAATGATTTGATCTTCATCAGCAATAACTAGAAATTATTAACAGAATTCAAGGAGGACATAATTGTCAAATTTGAGATGATGGATATGGGATTAATGTCTTACTTTTTCAGCATAGAGGTAAAACAGACAGATATAGGTTTTTTTTTTTCATAAAAGAAATATGTAGGAGGTATTTTAAAGAAATTCAAGATGGAAGCATGCAAGCCAATGTTAACACCAGTTGAAGAAAGGTTGAAGCTTACAAACAATGGCAATGGTGATTTGGTTAATGCAACAAATTTTAGAAAACTTGTTGGAAGCTTAAGATATTTAAAAACAACTAGGCTAGATATTGCTTATAGGGTTAGAATTGTGGGCAAATTCATGGAAGTACCACAATAATCTCATTGGCAGGTTGAAAAAAGAATTCTTAGATACATTAAAAGTACAATTGATGAAGGTATACCATACTCCTATGGTAACAAGGTTGAGCTAGTTGGTTTTATAGATAGCGATCAGACATGTAACAATTAAGAATCGAAAAAGCATTTCTAGTTATATTTTTTATCTTGGTTCAAGAGCATTTTCTTGGTCATCAAAGAAGTAATGAGTTGTGGCCTTTTCAATTGCAGAGATTGAATACATTGTAGTAACAAGTTATGCTACTCGAGCAGTTTGGTTATGAAAAATGCTAAGTGAGCTACATCATCAACAAGATAATCCTACAAAAATATTTTGTGATAATAAATTAACAATTTCTTTGATGAAAAACCTAGTTTTTCATGGTCATAGCAAATATATTGACATTAAACATCATTGCATTTGAGACTTGGTGAAAGATAAAGAAATCTTGGTTGAATATTGTACATCAGAACATCAAATTGTAGATGTCTTCACAAAGCCTTTCAAAATTAATTTGTTCTTAAAGTTGAAGAATATGTTTAGAACGTTCAAGCCAAGTTTAAGGGATGATATTATAAGTTAAACTTGGCCTATTATAAAACTCGGAGTTGGTAGAAGGATTAAAGTTTGACAGGTCAATTACTTAACTCTTATGGGTGGCAACAACTAAAGCTTAGCTATCTACAACCAAGTTCATTAGTTATTTTTGTTATGTCGGTTCACTGGCTTAGTATAAATAAGAGTGAATTTTTCATTTGCTGCGTATGAATTGAATAAAAAGAAAAAAATAAAGGAGGGTTCCAAAGTGAGTTTTGGGTGTCGTGCTTTGTCAGTTTGAATGGCCATAAGCAAAAGGGCCAAGTTTTGGGTTTGTACTATTTCGTTTAGCAAATAAACATTGAGTGTTTAGTTTTATAATATTTCTAGCAAGGCAGATTTTCATTGATGGCGAACATGGTAGATTTGCTAAAGAGTAAAAGTGTGGATCTACTTGCCCATCGGAAAGAAATGTTGGAAGCTAACCAAAAATGTTTCTGTTTACCACAATCCTAAAGAGGCAAATAAGTGTGTCAATTGGATGATAAATTTTAGCCTTAATTACCAAGTGGGGTGCTGCTATTTCCTATCTCCCCCTCCTGGTCTCTTGGACTTGTTGATTACTGATGTGTACAGGGTTTCCATCCCTATAATGGTAGCCTTTTCGTTTCCCTTTTTGTTGGGCCTTGGCCTCCTCTAATTGAAAATGGCATGTTATATTTTATACTAAAAAAGATAATAAGTTATGTTGATGTATTTGAGAATTTTTTTCTCAACAAAATTTATAGTATTTTATTACCTATTTTAATTTAATGAGAATTTTCCTTAAAAAGGTGACTAAAGATTTTATGTTTGACGGACAAATAGCTTTAAAGTGGGCCAGCCTTTTTCTGGGTCTTACATAAGAGGCCTTAATCTTGTTTTAAAAAGTTACGAATGAACAAGTTAATTTACGAAATTTTTAAAATTTAAAGTATTCTAAAATTTTACAAATTTTAAAATTTTACAAATTTGAAAATTAAAAAAATTTAAAATTATTTTAAAATATTATATTTCTATTTATAAATATGTTAAAATATATTTAAAATTTATATATAACTTCAAAAAATATTATGCATGTATATAAGTTATAAAATAAAATATTCATGAAATTAAAAATATTATTTACAAATAATTTATAATATAATTTTATATATCAAAAGCGAGATAATGGAATGTAATTTTATATGAATTAAAAATTTAAATTTATATAAAAGTTAAAAAAATTATATTGGTTGGTCCAGCTAGACCGAAATCGACCAGTATTTAAACATCTCTTTAACATATAAGTTTAAGTCAAAATCTGTGTTGACAGTCGTAAATAATAAAAGGAGAATTCCGTACATGTAATTTTTTGGGTTTCACATAATCTATCTCTAATTTGAAAATACGCTGTTTATCTTATTGACATATATTATTATTATTATTATTATTATTCTTTTTAAATTAATATCTTTTTTAAAAAATTAAAAAACTAAGGTACGTAAAACTGCCAGTGGACGATGGGAAACAATTTTAGTTTTTTTTTTTTAAATAAAATATTTAGGTTCCCAGCATTATACTTTAAAAAAATTGGGTGGGACACCATTACGCCGATGCAGGATAGCGGAGTACCTGTCATTTGGCTATCTTACGCTGCCGTGCGCGCGCCAACCCTCGAGTCACGACTCAAGTTGCACTTCTGTTCAGGCAAGAATCCCGGACTCACAATATTAAAATGTAATCTTCCGAAAGCTGAGATTTGAATTGCCGCAAGCGGGAATCAAGAAATCACGAATCACAAATCTAAGTTGAAAAAAGGAAAGATTTTAAAGAAAAATTATCGATCCCGCTAAACTTCCAATCTTGGTTTACACTTGCTCCATGTCGGTGTCAACTCAGAGCAAGACAGCAGAGATCTAGGTCGTGAAGAAAGAGATCTGCGGTTTCTGATTTCGAAACAGGTGGCCATCTTCACTTACCTAGATGAAGATTGTTGATTTTAAAGCTTGCCCAGTTCCGCCTGTGGAATCTATATGATGGATATTATGTGAAGTTTGAAACCTTTTTTTTTTGTATGCTTTGTCTTGATTTGTAAAGCTGTGCTAGGTCTGAGGGACTCATCGGCATTACCATGTCAAGGAGGCCGGTGATTTCTGCACGTCGCTTAATTGATGGTGGAGGCTTACCGTTTGTGGGCTCTATTCAGTCTAAATCTCGCAGCTCGCCGTTACTATCTATTGGACTCGTTGTTGTGGTACTTCTCAATTCTCACTACGATTCTGTTTTTGGTACAAGGTGTATCTCTGTAGTCTGTACAAAGAGCATCTGGTATCCTTAGATTTAATACGCAATGTTCTATGCTTTTGTGTATTGCCTGCATTTTTGGTGTTGATTGTTGACTTCTTAACATTATTACATGTCTGTCTTCGAAGTTTTTTCGGTTAAATTTGGGGAAATACGGACTATGTGCGATGCATTTGAGTTTAGATTTGGATGAAAAATAATTTATCCGGCTGTTAATAGATGGATTTCAAGACTAAAAATAGACAGGCAGGTTAAATGAAAAATGGCAAAACTGCGAGGAGGTAAAGTATAATATTTCTATTTTTGGGTTAAATTAAAGTTTAGTAGCTGAATAGGTTGGTTAATTCCATGGCCAAGCATGACACCAGCCTCTTTCAGTGCTTATAATTGTACCTACAATAGCTTGACCCCTTGTGAGCAGTGGTAATTTGAACCACAGATATGATTGGTCCGAAGCAACAAATTGAGCCAACCCAAGGGATTTGGCTTCAAAGTTTATAATATAGATATCTGATGAAGTGGTTTCAGAACTGCTGGAAATTGACAGCTTTCTGAAGCCACCTTCTATTTTTTATAACTGATCAAACAGTTCACATTTCCCCCTCCCTTTAAAAAATCTTTGTATCATTATCTTAACATAATTGAACTGGTTATTTAGCACATCTTACTATCAGTAGATTGTAATTGTATAATTAATACTTATTCAATTGAAATTTGCATATTTCAGGGTGCACTCCTTCTCATTGGTTATTGTTACAGCGATTCAGGTTTGTAAAGACTAAATCATTTGTTAACTACAATCCTTACGAGGGGAAAGGGGATTTTTTTACAAAATGAAAAAAGAAGGAAAGATTTTGATCTTCCAACCCTATGCTTAAAAGGCCAATAAACACAGTAATCTTGAAACTTCAGAACCAATCTTTTAAAGCTTGAAGTTTCTCCAAATTCGTTCTAGGGTGAATTTGATATTTGTTGACTAGAAGGACCCTATTGGAACCACCAAAATACTGCAGAGTTTACAGTTTTAATCCTCAATGCAACTGAAATGATTTATAAAATGAAATGTAGATAGCAACCATAACCCCAAAGAGGACATTTTCTCTGTAAGCATGATGAACAGTATACAGTACTCCAATTGGAACGCATTGATCAAAATACTAGTTGAGCTTAGCTCAATTTTCTTCCTCTGCTCAATATGTTGTTTCTCTTGTGCAATCATATCCACCAAATTAGGTAAATGAGTTCCTGTCTCATATCAGGCGAATCCTACCAAATGCCAAGTGCTTTTTCACCTTATGAAATGCTATAAAGATTCTAATTGTTGGTTGTGATACAAAAGAAACCGAACATAGAACAACTTACATACGAGTAGATTTATAATAGCCTCATAGATGCTACATCATTCTTCCATGATCATTCCATCCTTCTCTAATTGTCTGCTTACCCAATAAATACTTATATAAAAGTGGAAAAAAAAATTATGTGGCAGAGATCACTACTTGACCAGAGGATGAACATACCATGCATCATGAATTAGTTTTATCTTTTGAATTCAATAGTATTGATGTTTTGCTCATTTTATTTTTTCACATGGAAGGTGGAGCCAGCAGTGATATCAAGGGTGTAAGCAAACTTGGAGGTAAATTTTATACCATTTTTGCTCTTTAAAGTTCAAGTTTTGAAATGATTTTGTTATAGGATAACATTGTCGACTATTATTTGGAGCAAAAATATTGATTATTGTATGGAGTAGAAATGTCCAATACTGAATTATATTTGAGTGAAGTGAAAGTGAAGATGAATTGGGAAGTGAATTTGATGTTATCAAGTGTAAACTTTCTTATTTGTAAATGTGGAAAATGGAATCCTGTTGGCTGTTTGAACATCTTTATTGTATATGTGCAGGTGGGGCATCATGCACATCAGAAGTTATACGTGCATTGCCCATTTTGAAGAAAGCATATGGAGATAGCATGCATAAGGTTCTGCATGTTGGCCCTGAGACTTGTTCCATAGTATCTAGTTTCTTAAAAGATGATACTGAGGCCTGGGGGGTAGAACCATATGAGTTAGATGACGTTGATGCAAACTGCAAGAGTCTTGTGCGCAAAGGCATTGTGCGAGCAGCAGATATAAAGTTTCCTTTACCCTACCGTGCAAACTCATTTTCTCTTGTCATTGTATCAGATGCAGTGGACTACTTATCTCCAAGATACCTTAACAAAACCCTGCCAGAGTTGGCAAGGGTATCTGCTGATGGTGTTGTTGTTTTTGCTGGTACATCTCTTTGTGAAGCTTTAGATTTTTTCAGACAAAGAATTTCTTAAATGAAAATCTTGCAAAACCTACTCTTGAAATTTATATATGGTAGGCCTCTAGCTTGGCATATACAATTGATCAATGAGAAGACTCTTCACCCAGATGACATGGGTAACTACTGTGTGGATCCACATGAAAAAGGAAAAAGTACTACTTGAAGTTAACCGCTTTATGTCTCTTCAAGACAACATTATAGAACAATAAAATGAGTGATGTGTTTCTAATCTTAGTTTTGGAATTCTAATTGTCACATGGGGCAGTGTGCTGTGTTTGATGTCTCTTGTTGCATTCTATTTCTTTATTTATTTTTTTTAAAAGAAAAACAATCAGTTCTTTTTCTCTCTATACAAGTCATGTTCTGTGTGATAGCAAAATTGAAGTTTTGATTCACCTTTGCTATCTTTTTCCTGATTTCTCATTTACATGCACAGGTTATCCAGGTTATGAAAGAGCCAAAGGTGGGCAAGTGGCTAAATTTGGTCGTCCAGTGAGTTATTCTTGTTTATAATATTTTAATGCATTTCTGTTATTGTATGCTTTTATTTATGGCAACATGCAGCTTGGATGCTTGAAAGACCCTGACTCATCTCCCTCAGGATGATTTTAAAATTTGTCTATTTTATTTTGACATTGATTTCTTCTACTTACTTGATTGGAAAGATGCATTTGTCCTTATTAGGTCATATTTGTGACAGAGCTGTATGTAAGTGCCCCAAGTTTTGAATTACCATCAATTTAGAACTATCAATGACATCACATGAGCACTTGCATAAGGAGATGGAGGAGTATATATATCTTTTTCCTTAACATGGTTTCCTGAAAACCTGTCTCAGTTTAATTGAATCTTCTTATTCAACATCATCTCTCAATTTTTTTTTTTTTTTAATTTTTTGGTGGGGAGTTTTAACTGCTGTCAGCCTTGCTTTCAATCCATCTTAGCTTCTGTCAAGGAATTTTCATAGCTTGACTGTTAAATAATACAAGATTTTAACTGAGGTTCTCCTTTTATGAAGGCCAAATTGCGCAGCTCGTCTTGGTGGATAAGATTCTTTGTCCAGACTAGCTTGGAAGAAAATGAAGCTGCAGGCAAGAAGTTTAAACAGGCTTCAACCAAGAAGTCTTTCCAGCCTGCTTGCCAAGTTTTTCACCTCAGATCATATCCATGATATCTCAGATGCTGCCAATGTTTCGCCAAACGACTTAATGGGTGGACATTTAGCCTATTAGCATTTTCAGCGCCCAAGCGATAAAATCCACATAGATTGTGGAATTATAGAGTTTTACGTTCCACATTCCATTGGCTCAAGACATCAGATAAATTATGAATCCTATTCCCATGGTGAGTTTAGTTTGATTGGCTAATGCCATTTTGTAGTTGTTTTGAGTCAGTTTTTGGTGATGATAAATGTTTTAGTTACTGTGGACTAGAGTTTTTCTTAGAGTGCTTATCAAAAGTAATTATTATGAAACTCGTTTAATTTCTGTAACTATTTGATCTCGTTAATTGCTCACAATTGTTTGTCAAATGCTGGATGCTTGGTGGGCAGAGTCAGATCAGAGCTTAAGGGCTGGGCTTCACACTTTAGACACCGGTCAATGACTCTATGTTTGCATTGGAATCTCCTATTGGTAAATGCCAATTTGAAAACTTGAAAGAAAACGAAGTTTACTGTTTTGAATTTACATGTATCAGTACTACGTGTTCTGTTGACAATTTTTTTGAGTAGTAATTGGATTGAGTAGTAAATCCAGCACTATAATAAAAGTGGCGCTGCTTTAGGGAAAAAAAAAAAAATACAGCGAGGCAACATCGTAATATCAAGGATGGGAGGCATTACAGCGTGATTCTGCAATATGCATCATCATCGTCATCATCATTATACCTTGTCCATCATTTATCTTCAACGAGTATGAATCAAGGATAAATTAATCTTAAATTTGAGGAGAGTTATCATCACTTAAAGAATTTTTAAATCGAGATATTTGCTATTGCTTAAACCGAAGGATAGGAGGAGGAACAAGGGAAGATGAGAGGAAGAATGACTGAGAAGGAATTTTAATGTTGAAAAATTGAATTTTGATGTCTTTCTTGATTCATATCAAAGCAATTTCAATAACTTAATTAGTTGTACAAAGTCAAATTTATACTAGATCAGTAAAAGTTTATTTTATGAATATTATATACAGTCGGTCTTTGAATTTTTTGCATTTGGTTTGTAACATTTTAATGGTTCAGTAATAGGGCTTGAATTCAATATATATATATATATACACGTTACTAAAAAGTAATTTACATAGATTTGGATTAACTAAGGTTCAAATTAAAATTTAAAGACGTTTTTATTTATTTAATTAAACATACTCATTTACAGATTTGGGTTAACAGGGGTTCAAACTTAAATTTAGACACATTTTTTATCTATTTAATTAAACATATTCATTTATCTCGCTTAATTACATTAGTTAATTTGAAATAAAATAATTTTCATTAAAAAATTATACTTTACTCCTAATTTTATTTTATTTTGCTTAATTCGCATGTAATTTCTTTTAATAAACGAAAGAATAATTACATTACCAGATGCATGTACGTAAATTCTAGAGATCCAGTCCCGAATGTAACGAAAACATAAAATGTTGAAGAAATATTAGATGATATTTAAATTAGAAGTTTTTGATTAGTTTACGTATAATTTTATATATTGTATTTCACTTTATATTTTCAATCATTAATAATTTAATATTTCATATATCTAAATTATTTTTCCTCCAAAAATTTAATAAAAATTTGGCATATATTACATAATATTTGCTTTTCCAAATTTTAACCGTGAATTAAGTGAAAACGGGAGAGCTGCTTGAACTAATAGGATCATCGTTTTATTCAGTTGCCATTACCGTCATACATTGACGATGACCCTTGATGTTATGTCATGGCTCCCAGAGACACAAGTATCAACCCTAAGAAACTTCCTCTCCTTCCGCTTCTCTCTCTTATCTGCTTCACTTCAATCTTCCTTCTTCTCTCTCAGTTCAGAAAAACCCCCGTTCCTTCGAATTCACAAATTGTACAGAGCTTTGAATTCACCAAGCCTGAGGGATCTCGACACAATATCCAAGCTTCATCTTGTGACTATTCAGATGGAACGTGGATCTATGATCAGAATGCAAGAACGTCTAGATACGACAACACCTGCAAAGAGATATTCAAGGGCTGGAATTGCATTTCCGGCAATAAATCGAATGCCAGAGAAATCATCAAGTGGCGGTGGAAGCCTAGGCAATGCAATCTCCCCCAGTTTGATCCCGTTGGGTTTCTTCAGAACTATAGAGATACCAGCATTGGTACTTTTTATCTCTTTATATGAAGCAATACATTTCCCCCCCACTGTAACCCTTTTCTTTCCCCTCTTGGTGGAATCAGTTTTGGTTTGCTATCTTCTAAACATTTGTTCAATTTGGATTTTTTTTTCCTTGGAGGTTTTCGTTACACTGGTTTTTTTGGTTTGTTTAATGGAAACATTTCTGCAATTTGGGTCCTTTCTGGGGATTTGATTTTATGCTTCTTTGCTCTTTGGTATGACTAGTACTGTCCCTTTTTTTTTTTTCTCTCTTTTTTCTTTTTTTGGGAAGTGGGTTAATGGTACCCATATTTGTGCCTTTTCTGAAAGGAGTATTTCACATGCAGGGTTTGTTGGGGATTCCTTGAATAGGAATATGTTTGTCTCTCTTTTCTGCACTCTGAAGAGTGTCTCCAATGAAGTGAAGAAGTGGCGACCAGCTGGTGCTGACCGTGGATTCACATTTCTCCAATACAATCTCACCCTCGCATATCATAGAACGAATCTTTTGGCACGTTATGGTAGGTAAGCTTTGTTTGCTATGGTGATGTAATTCAGATATTTCGTTGCCATCATATGCATGATTCAATCCACTGATTATAATGAATTTTCCTTGGTGTTTTGGAATGACATTTGTATGCTGGATGGGAATTGAACTTTTCCTTGCGCATGCATTGACAGCTATATATTATACATCCTTGACCTCTTTTTCATACTCTTTCATCCTTGCTCTTTCATGGATGACTGAACAATCAAGTTATGAATAAATATTGATTACAAAAAACACTTCCTGTGAAGTTGCAAAGTGAAAGTTTTAACTTACGAAGTTTTCTAACCTTGCTGCAATACAGTTGGAGTTTGATTTGCAACTATACAAGTTTAAACGAGGTTTATCAGAAAGATGAGGCTGATACAGATTTTAGATTGCATGATTTTGTCTCCAACGCTTTAATTAAAAGATTCATGCAAGCCACCGTTGTGGTTTAACAACCCTTCCTTAGATAGTAGCCTTAAGCCTTGATTAGGAACTGTGTATTTAGAGCTGTTATTCCATATAATCAATCATTATTTCTATAAGGATTCAACCATGAGGGCTACATACATGTCCTTTGAAGGGAAATATTCAAATTATTGTCTACATGGTCTCCTTTTACACAAAAGTTAACTTATCTTTTGTAGAACTACTCCTTTGAGATATCCTTTGTGATTGTTATAATGATATAAATGAAGATTACTTGATTTACCTTGGTCCATACTTGGACTCGACAAATTCCTTTCCATTTCCATAAATCTCTTAAATTCTATTTCGACGAAGCATGTTGTGTGATGTGCTAAACACCATGGCTCCAGCATAAAAACATTTTTAGTTTTATTGTAGTAATGATGTGTGGTACTAGTTGGATACAAAAGGCAGCAATATCCACCTTTTCAGTACTTGGTAGGACTAGAAACTTTTTCCTTCTGTACTTCTGTCATTGCTGCTTCTGAATTGTTACAGCTTGTTTTTTGTTTTCAATAGTCAATCATACTCTGTTTCTGCTCAGTACTACACAAAGGTTGACACTTCTCTAGTTTTCTGTTTCTGACAGATATGTAACATGTTATTATGTTTTGTTAGTATCATAGTTTTTTCTTTTTTTTTTTTTTTAATATTAAACTTTGTCGGTTCATATAATTTATATTATATATGCTATTGACTATATAGTACACAATCAGAGCCTTTCCTTCCTCCTATTCAATGCAGATGGTCAGCTAATGGTGATGAGGGTGCTTTGGAAACTCTGGGATTCAAAGAGGGTTATAGAGTTGATGTTGATGTTCCTGAAAGTACATGGGCACAGGCTCCAAGTCTTCATGATATTCTAATCTTCAACACGGGGCACTGGTAATTTCAGATTGTATCCATATCCTGTCAATAAGTTCATGTTCTCTAGCTGCTTCCATTTCTTCCATGGTCGGGTTGAGTAAATACCATTTATATGCTTCACTGTATGTCGTTTATCATAGTTTCTTTCTTTTTTTTTAATTACTATAAGTTGATACTGCATTGATCTTTCAGACAATTAGAAACTCACGAGAGGATAATTATATTGGCATACGTGATACTTTTGGTTCATAAAAACAGGTGGCGGGCCCCATCAAAATTTGACCCTGTGAAGTCACCTATGCTTTTCTTCAGGAAGGGTCAGCCTATAATCCCTCCATTACCAACTGACCGTGGCCTGGATATGGTTTTGGAGCATATGGTATATCTTTGCTTTCTCGACCTCATATTCTTGGCGGTCAATAGTTATGCTGTCTTAGATAAATATCTCTGCAGTCAGTAGCGTCATAGACATGGAATTTGTGACAACTTGCCATCATTTATAGGAGTTCTAAGAATGAGTTGAAATCTTAAATCTACCCACATACTAAAGATGTCAGTTCTAAATTTTTAGTTGGCATTGTGATGCATGTTATATGGAATAACAGATAAAGGAGATTTTTACTGAGAATGTAGATTAGCCATTGCACTACTTTGTTTTCGCTGTGAATTTCAAGCTTGTATTAAATTGATATATTGGTTTCCCTACAGACACTATATGTGGAAGGCAAAGCACGATCAGCTGCGATAAAATTCTTCCGTACTCAATCACCAAGACATTTTGAAGGAGGTGACTGGGATCAAGGTGGTTCTTGTCCAAGACATGAACCTTTGACAACAGAACAGGTGCGCTACATTTGTTGTATCATTTTATATTATTTTTTATCATATACTGAGCGGAACTGGGGCCCAACATATAAAGCGTGTAATTCCTTTGGAAGAATGGTTTTTCACGTCTTATTGCTGCTGCCTTAATTACTTCCCTACTTCTATTGTGAAATGAGCTGAAGTGTACATTTGTTTTCCATTTCAGGTAGAAGAACTCTTCTCTGTGAAAAATAATGGTACAAATGTGGAGGTTAGATTGGTGAATGAACATATTTATAAGGCCCTTAAGGGGTCTGGCTTTTATATTTTGGACATAACTCGCTTGAGTGAGTTCAGGGCTGATGCCCACCCATCTACAGCTGGTGGAAAGAAACATGATGACTGCATGCACTGGTGCTTACCAGGAATTCCAGATACTTGGAATGACTTATTCATACAATATCTAAATCATATCGGGGCCAAAAGTTGATGTAGTAATCACTAGTCACCCACATTCAATGTAAACAGAAAAGAGATGTGTGTGCGCGTGTCCGTCGGCATCTTTTGGACTACAAGTGTAATTTGTTAATTTGAGGTTCATTTTATAGACCTAGGTCATCAACTTTTTTCGTTTTTCCTCTTTGGAAGAATTGAATTCATTACCAAATTTCATTATCTTGGCCCCCTCGTGAGACAAATCTCCATCTCAGTCTCTCCTTTCAATTCCTCTTCACCTCCACACACAGACTGAGAGTGGGGGCCTTGTGAAGTAAGATTTGTAGGTGCAGAGGAGGCCGACAACAATTTCCTCCTCTGTACTCTTTTTCCTTTCTGTTTACACAAAACAGATCATGTATTAATCAGTCTTTTTAACCATTTCAGATGCATGCTTCGTATTTCGATGCTTTCATGTATTATTTATAATTAATAATTAATGAAGAAAATATTACACTTTGTGTGTTTTGACCAGTTTTTTATCAAATGAAGGTCCGTGTGGAGATTCCTCGTAGAAATGGGGAAACTCAGGTGTTGCTTATACAAGCATTTCTCTTGTTTATTTCTGGAAACGTAATTACAAATTGAGACATGATATACCTTGAGAAGAAAGTGAATTGAGAATTAGCACGTGTTAATACTTACATGCTAATTAGCAGATGAATTTAATGAATTTGAATTGTCTTTGAGTAATAGATTATTATTGACTCATTCATCGAAAGATTTGAAACAGTTGATGAATAATGCTTTTATAAATGATGAGACCTATCCAATTTATATGTCATTACAAATATTATTATTGTATCATTTCTTCACTGACATTTCTGTCTCCACCACTAACCCTTCTTTTATCTTCTTCCATTGTCATCCTTACAAAACAATTTTCTTAATATTAAGATTTTTTTTATAATTCTATTTTGACTCCTCCAACAAAATTTTAATTTATCTTCATCCCGAGGCAATAACTATTTTATCAATAGCATTTTTCTTAAATACTTTCAACATCATATGTGATTGGTCAAATTTTGACAGCATTAGCATACCTTAAACCAAATCTCTAACAATAATTTGTAATTGGCATCGCTTAACTCATGTCTTATAAAATATGTTTCAAATTTATGTTAATTTGTCTACAGTTATTTATTTTGAATTGTTTTATGTCACATACTGAAAAGCTATTAGCCAAAAGAATGTTTATGTACCAAAAAATATAAGCACATGAAAGTTGAAATAGAATAGGAAAAAAAAATAGATACATAACAACTAGAGAAAAACAATTAGTGCTACATGTTGTACAATGCATCCAATTTGTCTCGAATTTCCTGTATAAAACAAACTTTATGCAAATACTTCAAGAGAAAACTATTTTGATCTAAATTTAATAAAACACTTGTTACTGCGCATCCCATAAAAAATAATAAATGATAACGCTTAGAGAGTGAAGTTCAGCATCTAGTATTCGCCAAAAAAAGAAAAAAAAAAGAAAAGCATCTAGCCTAATCTAGTCTACTATCAGATAATGACGGATTAATGAAACAAAATAAAACTTAATTTGAAAAAAAAAATTCATTTACCAAAGAGAAAAAAAAAAAAACTTAAATGCATGGGTTGAAGCAAGAGAGAATATGGATGGTTAAACCAATGTGTCATTGTTTCCTTTAAATTAGCATTTAATGATATATTGAATGTGCACAAGTAATTTTTTTTTCTTTTCTTTTCCAATTCTTACTTCTATTCAATGCAGTACATCGAAGGCAATAATCTCTTGATACATGCATGCATCTAAAAATTATTAACTTTCAAATAATTTTCTACCAAGAACACAAACTCATCTTATTTCATATTTGCATTGAATATTATTTAAAAGGTGTTCTTATAATACATCTCACAATGGTCAACTAAAATGCGGCAAAGTTTATTTGACATATATCCTTCCTCGTGCTACTACAACATTCATCCATAAAAGTCGCAATATTCAGTCCACACCAACTCACATCAACACAAGAACAGCTGCAAAATTGTCAAAAACATTGAAGCCCCCCGCCCTTCTCGTATGTCTCCTATCACTGATTCTTTACCAAGCAACTGCTGGTTCACCTCTTGGAGGTTTTCTCGAATGTCTCGAAAGCAGTTCAAACCCCTTGCACCCAATTTCTGAAGCCATTTTCACACCAATCAATGGCTCGTTCTCGTCTCTGTTGCTTACCTACATAACCAACCGCAGATATGCAACATAAAAAACACCGAAACCTCTTGCTATCATAGCCACCAAACATGAATCTCATGTTCAGAAAACTCTGCTTTGTGCTAAATCTCATGGTCTTCAAAAACGAATCCGTAGTGGGGGACATGATTATGAAGGCCTCTCGTTTGTATCGTATGTCCCCTCTGTGATACGTGACATGTTCAATTTTGATTCTATTGATATTAACATCAAGATCAAGACAGCTTGGGTTCAATCAGGAGCAACCATTGGTGCACTTTACTAAAACATTGGCAAGAAAAGTAATGTCCATGCCTTCCCAAGTGGTTTTGATACTATGGGTGCTGGTGGACATTTTTCAGGTGGTGGGTATGGGAATCCGATGAGAAAATATGGTCTTTCTGTGGATAAAATTATTGATGCAATAATAGTTGATGTTAATGGTAGAATTCTAGACAGGAAATCAATGGGAGAAGATTTATTTTGGGCGATGAGAGGCGGTGGCGGGGCAAGTTTTGGGGTGATTCATTCATGGAAAATCAAATTAGTTCCTGTGCCTCCAAAAATTAATGTATTTAATGTACAAAGGCTGGTTGAAGAAGGTGCTACTGATATTCTTTACAAGTGGCAAGTAGTTGCACCTAAGTTAGATTGAGACCTTTTTATTAGAGCTACAATTCAGGTTGTCAATGGAACCAAAAAGGGTAGCAAGACAGTGGAAGTGTCTTTCATTGGCCAATTCTTGGGATACACTATTAGGCTTTTGAGTTTGGTGAATAAGGGGTTACCTGAATTGGGTCTGAAAAAAGGTGACCGCATAGAAATGCCTTGGGTTAATACAACTCTCTTTTGGAATATTATTAAATTGGAACTAACATGGAAATTTTAATGCAAAAGCATGGCCCACCGGATTATTACAACTCTCTTTTGGATTTGGAATTATTATCCAATTGGAACTAACATTGAAGTTTTAATGCAAAAGCATGGCCTACCGGATTAATACAACTCTCTTTTGGAATTATTATCCAATTGGAACAAACATTGAAGTTTTAATGCAAAAGCGTGGCCTACGGGATACTTACTTCAAGGCCAAGGCAGATTTTGTCAAAAAGCCGATTCCAAAGTCAACTTTGAAATCCATGTGGCAGGTTTTGATCGAAAGTAAGGAAAGTGTCGATGCAATGGAATGCCTTTGGCGGAAAAATGGAGCAAATATCATCATCAGTAACTCCATGTCCCCACCCAGCTGGAAACCTGTTTATGATGCAGTAATATTCATATTGGGAGGAAGATGGAGAAATTAATCTAAATATGAAATTAATGAGGTCATTTTCTGAATTTTTGCAGCCATATGTTTCAAGGTCTCCAAGGGAGGCATTTCCCAATTATAGAGATCTTGATGTTGGTGCCGACCCCCGTAATGAGACTTGCTTCGTTAAAGCTGCCAAGACTAATGGGAGGGACCATTACTTGGAGGACTTCAGAAGATTGGTGTTTGTGAAAACATGGGTTGATCCTGATAATTCCTTCAGACATGAACAAAGTATACCGCCTATTGTGGATTAGAGTTACATATTCAACATATTGTAAATTTATAAAATATTATTAAAAAAGTTAGTTTTATTCGATCCTACCATTGTTGTCGTTCAATAGTGTATTTAAGCAAAGATGGAGCAAAATCAGATAATAGATGTGGAGACTTCTTCTAATTAGGAGATTCTTAGTGACTGATCTTCTGCATTTAACTGGAGATGCATTATTACTTTCACACGTGGAGGATGTTTATTCCTTAATTTGATTCAACTCTGCAACTCTCTGTCTCATCCATTTATATCATGTTTTGCACTTTGCAACATATTATTAAGAGATCTTGGCTTTAAAAATCTGTCTTGAAAGAACTGAAATTTTTTATTGAAACGAATCGGTTTTCATTTCACAAATGAAAAGAAATTACGTTACCCGATAACCCAAATCAACAGCAAAATCAGTTTCCATTTTCGGCTCACTTTACCCTACACAAGAAGATAAACATAATGGAATTTTAAAAAAAATATTCAGATATGGTCATTAAATAAAAAAATATTGCATAACAATTTCCACACTATTAACATCTAATTTATCATTACCTTTATGACATAGTTTGATGTTTCTCGAACAACTTTGAGTTTTACGTCACAAGGTGTCACTCACTTTGTATTACGCCATTAACATCAACAACTCCATTTCCTCGCAACGCGAGCAATCTATTTATGATATAGTACTATACATATTAGGAAGAAGATGGAAAAAGGCTACTAATCGTCATATGAATTTATTAAGGTCGTTTTCTGAATTTTTGAACTCATATTTCAAGTTCTCCAAGAGAAGCATTCCTAAATTATAGAGAACTTGATATTGGTACCTACCCAAGTAATCATGAGAAATTTTTATATGCTCTAATTATATCATATATCTTTAATCATATTTAATAAATAAAGGATAATTATTAATTTTTATAATTTTCATTGTCTTGATAATTAAAAGATTAGATTTTTAATGTTTCTGGACTACACAAAACTGATAATTATTCTTTATTTATTAAGTATGACTAAAAACATTTGATATAATTAGAACATACAAGAATTTCTCAGCAATGAGACAGAGTTGCTAAGATTTATGAGAGGGACTATTACCAAGGAGAACATTATAGAACATTGGTGTTTGTGACAACTAGAGTTGATCTAGTTAATTTCTTACAAACATAGGCAAAGTATACCACCTCTGGTGGTTTCGAGTCGACATAAACTGAATCGATTTATTGAATATGTATTATTTATTGTTAAATAAAGAATAATGATTGAGAGTTTCATCAGATCTACCGTAGTTAACATTCAATGAAACTTAAACAGATGTTCATTGCTCAATCTACTCAGCCCTTTTTGCCCTCCCAATGTCCTGTTTGAATCCCAACAAGTGTCTGATGCATTTTCTGAGACATAGATTCTGCTCCTGATTTGTCTTCAACTCTACATTGTCAAAAACTAGTAACAATTAGTGCAAGCAATATACACGGGACATTTTCCAGAAGATCTAGAAAATTCGAAGAAAAGAGAAGAGAATGGGAAATTTAAGATGTTTTCAACATAATGGCACGATTAATGAAAAGGCTGCATGCATACCTTGTATTATTGTAGGTTACAGAAGAAAGAGGGCTGACAACAACAGCAGTTCCTGTGCAGAAGACTTCTTCAGCCTTTGGCATTTCCTCCACTGAAACACGGCGTTCCATGACCTGAACATAATTGGCATAATCGAGTTTGCATATGATAATCTTGATAAGTAGTGTTGCCAATATAATGAGTATTCTCACGGTAGTCTCACTACGTGAGAAGAGGATAGGCTCTACAATTGTGCGCCAATCTACCTCATCCTCACATAGTGAAATCATTACGAGCGACACTTATTGTGGAGGATCGTTCTCAACCCTGATAAATCCTCACGAATTTATTTATTTATTTTTCCCTCATGCGAGGCAGTAATAATTAGTAAAGAAGGCAGATTCAAAGGGACAGATATTGAAAATCTTTTATGAATGGCTTTCTCCTTGCTTTTATAGTTTGTTTCCTTCTAACTTTGTTTTCTGCATATTATCATTTGCATGGATTTGCATATCTGATGCATTAAAGGATTTGGTCTTTCCATTGAAGGAAGTGGATACAAGAGAGATTTCAAAGGTCAGACTCTCATGTCAGAAGGAAGATCTTATATTATGGTTTGCAATATTGTAAGAAGCAATTACTTTGGAAACTATCTCTTGAAAGAGCTGAAAATATCTGAATCTCAATCAATTCCCGTTTCACAAATGGAAGAAAATTAAATTACCTTATAACCCAAATCAACAGCAAAATCAATGAGGCTTTTTCGTGTGATTCCAGGCAGAATAGTTCCTTCTGCTGCTGGAGTCAAGATAGTATTATCCTTCACAAGATAACAAACATTATGGAATTTAAAAAAAGAAGTCAAAAGACGTAATGTAATACACATATGTAACAATTCCATTGCATTAACATCGACTTAACTTTACCTTGAACCGTCACGGCTTTATGTTTCTTGTTTGACTAAAAGTTTGATCTTGCAAACTGACACTCATTATGCATTTGATGAAATCTGATTTAAGCTCAATTCTAAATGCAAATACAAATGCATTTAAATGCACAAAATTCCCAAGACATGAATTAAATAACTGACTAAAAACAAGGTTGCATTTGCACTTCTAAAAGTTTTGGTTGGTACCGTTTTAAGATAAAATCTACTGTTTACTGAGGGTATCCATAATTAAGGTCTGTAATATACATTGAAAGATTTTATGAGAAAAAAAAAATGGTTTCTAGTTGGCAGTGTGCCTTGACAATGAAGATATTACATGCAGAAAGTTCTTCAATATATTTGCCTGTTGCTGAATCCAAGTACAAGACATCCGAGAAGCCTTTACCGTTTGCCTCGTTCAATGCCTTATAAGACTTGTGCAATTTAAGAGTTAGAAAAGGAAACTGATATTGTATACCACTAATATAATCTTTAGCAAAGTCTAAATGAAATTCTTTGATAATGTAAATAGTAAAATACAATCCATTCTTTTAAGCTGACACTCTATAATAGATGATTAAGACGGAAGTTTTCTAATACTAGAAAATTTTTATCCTTAAATTTACTCAACTTCAGATAATTCTTTCCATGAGAAGCAAATTAAAAAATAACAATTATCCCAAATTCCATATAAAGAAATGATTAGTTAAAGGTCAAGTTTTGCTTACCGAGTAATAGTTAGTGACACTCTTAACCCCTCCAGTTCTACCATCAGCAAATATGGCTCTATAAACCTTATCATTCACAACCAAGTTTAGGACCCTACAGCAAAAGATGTTAGTCTAATTAATTATAAACAAAGAAAAATTGTTTTTCATTATAATTTCCTCAGATCGATAGCAAAAACAAGTAATTCATAACTTACCTTGTGGTAGCTATTGACAGGGGAAGCATACATGACAAATGTGTATTCAGGTGCTGGACCCAATCCTAACAAACTTCCTGTTCCCATAAGAAGAGGCCTAATATACAATGTCCCTTTTCCTAAGGGAGGAATCTGTTTCAAGTTTGAAACATAAAATCTTTTAACATCTTTATTACCCAAAAAAAAAAAAAATCAAATATAATGATAGAGTCAGAAATTTTAGTTTAAAAGGGCCAAGTTATAGGACTAAAATAATGAATATCATACGCAATTTTTTATATTTTTAAAAGAGAAAACATGAGTTAATATATAATTTTAGACATCATAGTTTTTTAGGAAGTTCGGAATCCCTTGCTTTGCGAATTTAGAATGACAGAGAATTAGAGGGAATACCCAACGTTTGTTTGCAAGAGCAGTCTACTTGACAGCATTAACAAGTTGTTCAATGGATGGGGATGGCATGCACATCCTCTCTGCACCAATCTTCATGCGTTTGGCATTCTCTTCCAGCCGGAACAACACCATACGACCATCTTCAGTTCTGTAAGCCTTTAATCCTTCAAACACTCCCTACAAACAATCATGTTTCTGTCAATGAGGTTCTAGGCAATCTTGTTTGCAAAAAACTATGTTAGTAGTAAAAACTTTAAAAGACTAGGGGCTTCATCTCAGCATGAGGCTTTAACTTTATTAGAGATAGTTACGTGTAGTCCACTATGAATATATAAAACGTAGGAAAGAAATTTTGTATGGTCACCAACCTGTCCATAATTTAAAATTCCAGCAGAGAGGCTGAGCTCTATGTTTCTATAGGGAATGAGATTTCCTTCTGAAAATTAATCTCCTCTGAAGCATTTCATCAAATACATGAAATCTGTTGGAATTAAACTAAATCCGAGTTCATCCCAGCTGAAGTCTTCCAGGCTTTCATAAGCAGCATTGCCTTTTTCATTTATATATATAAAAAAAAAAGTCAATTTATCACAAATGAACTCCTGACTGAGCAACAATTCTGTCTTTCATTAAAAAATTTCAAACACAATAAATCGATCACACATCATAATATAATATATATAAACAATATATACACATATGTGCTATATTTTACCTATTAGTATCAGATCTGCAGCTTGTAAGAATAGAGGGAGGAGTCATGACTGAGAAATGGGTTTTCCTTCCTGCAACAACAAAAACTTATTTAAAAAAAAAAAAAGATTTGACATTAATTAATGTGGAAGCTTATGGGAATCATTATATCCAACATTCTAGAAAAATTTTAGTATAACATTTACATAAAATAATCCTTACAATGATATAATGATTTTCTCTTGTTTCTGAAAATGAATAACATTTGAAGGAATAGTATGCAACCCAAAGAAGCAATATATGCCAAAGAGTCAATAGCGAATGCAGGAAAGTGTCAATGAATAACATTTGCCACGTTAGTTGCCTTGCTTTTTCCTTGATTTCTATTAGATTTTTTATTGATAAATTATTTACTATAAAAATTATATTAATTTAATTTTAAAAAATATTTAATATATAATAAATTATAATAATATATTATTTACAAAAAACTTAATTTATTAAATAATATATAAGATCTAGAATATTAAAATAAAAATATATTCAAATAATTTATAAAATATAAACATATTCTATATATCATTTTATATATAAATAACTAATTTTACTAAATACTTTTATTCAAACAGCTAATACAATCATTAGATTAAATTAGTTAACATAATTAGCTATCAATTAATAATTAATTGAATCAGTTAACCACTATAATTATTAGTTAATTTTCAAATAAGGCATATAATTGGGCTGAATTGAATGGAACGCTTAGAATAATCGTTGGGTGGGATGAGCATTGCAAACTTAAAGATTTCCCTCCATCACATATCGTTCATTCAATTAGCGAATGATAGAGAGAATTGATACAATATTTTTATCTCTCCCACAGCATTATACCAAAAGATGTACATAGTAAATCATTTTACGTTATATAAACCAGATACCAGTGAAGCGTAATGGATTTCAAGTCCCTTTTCCCCACAATTCCATTATGTAAATAGAATGATGACGGTGGCTGACATTTTGATTCCATTCCGAATAAGTAATTGATTAGTTGATAATTTATAAATTAATTTATTCTATAAAAATATTTCATAAAATTAGTTATGAAATTAATTTAGAGAAATAATATGACATAAAATGATATTATATATATATATATATATATATATATATATATATAAATTAAATTAATTTATATTTATTTCAAGATCTAATTATATTAATGGAATGAATAAATTCAAAATAAAACAATAATAATATAAAATGTAATTAATGATGTTTTATAACCTCTTATATTTATTTACTTATATAATTTTTATATAATTATTATTTATAACAAAAATATAATTACAAAAATATACTTTTGTAATTATATTTTATGATATTATATATTTATTTATTTATACTAAATTTGGAGGCAAAAATGCATGATTAAAAAAATATTTAGGTTTACATGATTAAGGACATATGTTGTCAATTAATTGAAGGAAGTTAGGTAAATTTGGAAAAAAAATTGGTAAGTTATAAGTTAAGGTAACTTATTAAATTTGAACTTATTTTTTTTAATAAATTAGTTCATAAAATGCCTCTAGAGACTAAGGCTTTATTTTACATAAGTACCTAATAAATTAATTGATAACAAAAAAATTAACAAATAATTGATAAATTAACTAATAGTTAATAAACTACCTGATTGTATGAGAAGTGTTTTACAATATTAATTATTAAACTAATTGAAAATATAAAATAAAATATCAATGTAAGTAAATGTACAGATTAAATTAATACTCATCTATTTAAAGATCAATTTATATTAATACAATCAAGATGCTCAAGAAAAAATTTATATTTTATTTTTTTACATAATTTTTATTTAATTATTATTTATAATAGAAATATAATTACTAAAAATGTAATTAATTATATTTTATGATATTATATATTTATTTACATACATATTTTTATATATTTGTAGTTTAAAATAAGGATAGAATTGATTAAAATTAAATTAATTATATTTTATGACTCATATATCTATTTTATTTTATTATTTATACTAAAATGATGATATTATTTATTTATTTATCATTTTTTATTTAAAACAACAACATAATTATTTCTTATTGGCATGGGTTGGAAATTAATAAAAAAATAAATAAATCCGTAAAAAGTTTGAAAGATTACTAGCTTATAAATTATAAGGTAACTTATTAAATAGAACTTTTTTTTTTATAATAAGTTAGTGTATAAAACATTTCCAAAAACTAGCTTACAACTTTCAAATTTAGAGAAATGCTAGAATTAACAATGAATAATCCTGAGTGAAATCCTATTTTCCAAAAATAAGGAAAAGTTCAAAAAGTGAGAACAATCAAATGATAGATGCAAAGATTCAATGGAAGTTATTCTAACAAATGAAAATAACGATATTTTGTTTTATGAGTAAAGAAAATACTTCTATCAAAACTCTAAAAAAGAAAGGATCAATGATAAATGTATTTATCTCTATATACATATTGAAATAGAATTTCGAATGATTAATCCCTATCTATTTTTTATTAATTTATATTTATATGCACTAATAGATGACAATTATTTATTCAGTTTTCTATTAATATATATGACAAATGAAATATGTGAATTAATTCAACATTGAAGAAAGAATATTAATTGATCAAATCATTCAATCTATCCTAATCTAATAGGTCTTTAATTATTAATTGGATGAGAATAAAGATAAAGTCCCACTTCACATGTCAATATTAACAACAATAAAATTTATAGTAATACGTAAATCTATCGACTTTAGAAATCATGATAGTTCAAATCTCTTTATCCCAAAAAAAAATCATTTAATTCTCTACTTTTTTTTATCATATATTATCTATTTTTTAGTGGTTTCAAACTCCTTATGTTTCTTATTCATTATATTATATTCTTTATATTCTTTCACCAACAGTTAGGAAATATTCAGATATATATATATTCAATATATTATACTTTTTCCTTATTAAAATAATACCTAAAAAAAGCAAGGAAAAGTTTCCATCTCATCAAACTACCTACAGAGATCTTGATAATATGCATAAAGTTAATGATATTTCATAACTAATTGACTAAAGAACAACCTGTAGACCATCCAAAAAGTAATATTTATTATTTGATCCATAATCGAACATAAGAAGTCCAATGGAATGAATACTCAAAGTAGTAATTCACACAAAAAAATCAATATTAAGATTAACTAAAACAAAGTTATAGTCAAAAGAAATTACTAAATAGCTTACTATAATTGATATAATCAATATGGATGGTTTGATATTGAATAAATGAGTATTCCCTCTAGATGGAAGAAGATTTTCTTTGAAAAGTAGTTTTGTTCCATCATCTATAGTTTGAAGAACTCCCAAAAGGATTGCCATATTTAGGTTTAATACGCTATTATATCCCTATAGATATTTCTCTTTCTAGCCATAAAATCACTAGTAGACCTATTATGATTCCCAATCCATGAGTCAAAATGGAGACAAATTTACATAAAATTTCATAAACTTCTTTTAAAGATTCCAATCTAGAAAAAGGATTGATATCATATTCTTCTATTGTATAAATTATCATTTCAATGACCAATTTCTCCTACAATGATATCTATGCTACCTAGTATTGTCCTAATATCACCCAATTTCAATTTTTTAACTAGGTAAGGAAGAATTTGGAAATTGATAAAATTTGGTGTATAAATTTTCGATCTCTAAGAAAACCATTCCTATCCTTTATTAGAAATATTCTCATTTCTCCCTTTAGGGTTTCAACTTTCACACAAAGTTCTTGTTTCAGCAATTCAAAAATTAAAAAAGATTTTTTTACTAGTGAATTGATATTCAAAATCATTTCAATCTAGATCCTTTTCCTTATCAAAATTAAAGCAATGTATTTCTAAACTCTTGTATGGCCCATTAAGAATTCCTTCTAGAGTTTGTTGAATAATTTTTATCGATTTCGTCATTTCACCAATTCGAACTAAATAATGGGCTAATGAATCTCCTTCTTTTTGCCATTAAACCTTCCAATCTAATTCATTGTAACACTTATTATGATCAACTGTATGAAGATCTCATTCTATTCTAAAAGCCTAGAGCATTAGTTTTAATAGACCTAAATTTATTACTTCATCTCCACTAATAATGCTTACCCTTCAACCTACTTTCAAAAAGTCAAATTTTATGGAATAAGTTTTTCATATTCAACAACCCTATTAAAATATAATCATAGAAATCAAAATATTTATTTATCTTTCCATGAGGTAGATCAGTCACTATTCCTCTAATGCAAAAATAATTATGCATCATTCACATATCGATGGCAGCTTTGAATAGATCATATATAATTTTCTTTCTTTGAAAATATAGAAAAAAGGAGTTTATGCACTAATATCTTCCATAAATGGTCCAAGTCATAGTAAGTGAGAATCTATATGACTCAACTCCAATATAATTACTCATTGGCTTTTTTAGGTACTTGAATATTTCTTAATTGTTCCGGTTCATTTATAGTCATTCTTCAACGTTATTTGTTATACAAAATAGAGTCTAATTTATAACTTATTGATTAGGTCAATTAATTTATTTGTTACATAAAGCAAAGTTTTTGACTCTCTGTCTTTCACTGGTTGATGTTCTCTTTATCTTATTCTCTTACAAATTGAATATTGAAAAATTCTTATATGCTTCATCTATGCCATGAATTTTTCATTGAATATTTAGAATCATATAGCTTATTTCTCTCTCTATCTCTTTCTCTCTCTCCTTTCTCCATCTTTATTACCCTCCACTTTTTATTTTTAGGTTTCTCATGACTATTAGCCTTTTCTATTGCTTCCCTTTTTTTTTTCTTTTGTTTAATTTATAAGCTATGGATTTCGAAAATAGTGGAAGTATCTCTTCTAGTGATGATAAAGAATATGATTCATGTTGGAACATATTTCCATTATCTTTCTTGAATCCTTCCACCTAATTCGCTTCCAATATCCCTTGTTATCATCCATAGTATTCTTCATTTCTTACTTATTGTCATCGTTCCTTGTTTAATCTCTCACCAAGTTACCTTCATACTTTTTATTGACGTCATTTATTAAATTTTGCATTGTCCAGAGCTTCCTTTTGGTAGAATCCCATTTAGTTGTGTGATGTAATCCTAACTACGCATCTACTAATGCATGGATGCATCTCTTTGTCAGTAGTGTATTTTAGTCCTTTCCTAACATTTAACATAAAGTTAACTATTCAAGATGTAGTAAATTAACTCTAGTTAACATTTACATTAAATCTTTTATTTTTTAATGTATACATTTTTTTATTTGTCATTCAAAGTAAATGCACTAGTATTAAAAGACATATTCCCTCCTTTTTTTTAAAAAATAAAATGTATTTTACAAGTTTGCAAGATAACAGATTCATTAAGATTATACCTAATATAATCAAGTAAATTTTAAGAATATGAATATTGGAGATAGTTTGGTAATACTATTATCATTTTTGTTAAACATATTATTATTAAAATTTTAAGGAATATAATAAGTATTTATTGGTTTGAGAATTTTATATTTATTAGTGTAATTTTTAATATAATAAACATGAATTATTGATTTCAATTTAGCATTTAAATTATTAATATATTACTTAAGTATATATGCCTTAAAAAGCATCTAGATGTAGAAAAAATATTTTAGCTCTACATTAGAATTAAAAATTCAATGCTACTTTTATATAAATATTATAAAGTGTATTATTTTTCTAATTCAACAATTTGATTTCCTTAAAAATAATTGATTTCTTGTAGAGATAGCTAATTTTCTATCAAATCCGATTGATAAGTTAAAAACATATTTCAAACTATTTATATGAGAGCAACATTGAATTTTTTGTATTAATATGATATTAAAAAATTTTCGCCAAATGTAAAAGAAACAGGTAGAGTGATCAAAATGTGTTTGCTATGGCATTCTTAAGACTTCAAAATTCAAGATGTCATAATAAATTCTAAAATTATTAAATTGAAATTATTTAATTATAATTATTTATTTTTTAATAAATATAATTAAATAATTTCAATCTATTAATTTCTAGAATTGTCAAAAACCTAGGGTTATCGTATTATTCACCTTAAACATTTATTACAGATAATAAATATACCTTTTAAAATTTAAAATAACAAATAAAACTTTAAAGTAAGAGGCCATTTAATTTGTAATAATAATATGTGAAATCCTAATTTTTTAAAAATAGAAAAGAGGTGAGTTGTTTAACTAATTATTATTTAATAAATTAAAAAAATAGAACTTCTCATAAAGTTCTGCTTCCTGTAGAGTATGAAAAAGTTGCTTATTCATCTCTACTTAAGGAAATTTTACTTCTTATATTATTTATAGATATAAAACTAAAATTATGTTTATTAAATTTAATTAGTAATAATTAAAATTTATTAAATTATATTATAATAATATTAAAAATATAATAATTATTTTATTAACACTTCTTGCAAATTTAAAGTTGAATTAAATAAAATATATAAAGTTACTTCCTAAAAATAGCCCTTTCTTAATATTAATCAAATATTTTTAATCACTTCTTGAAAAATTTACATAAGAATTACTTAATAAAAAGTTTATTTTTTGTGAGGAGCTACTTCTCATACGAATCAAACCACCCTAAACTTAGCAGTTGTGTTAACTGTTTTTGCCTGTTTTTCGCTTAAGGTAGAATTAATAACTCGTTTCTTTATTTGGAGCTAACACGTGCGTTCAAATTTGAGCCATTGACTTTCGCCTATAAAAAATTAAGTTCAATATAAAATAAGAAAGTAACATTTTAGCCCTGCAACTGGGCTCCTACAAAATTGTAACCTTCACCTTGCAATGTTTCAGAAAAAAATTAAATTAATAAAAATTTGAAAATAAAAAAAATAAAAAAAGGCATTTTTATCTTTTAAGAAATTTCAAATTTTATTCTTTAAATTTCAGTTGAAGAAAATTTGTCCTCTAATTAATAAAAAATGCAATATATTTTAACACCCTAGTGTTGTAAGATTTTTTAAATACTTATAAGAGTTCTAATATCTTACATAGTATACAAAAATTATATTTTCATATTTTTATAGCAAAAGGATAATTTTGATCCTTTAATTTTCACTAAAATTTCAATCTTATTATTTGAAACAAAATTTTTAATTGATTCACATGAATTCATTTGGTTGGGATAAACAAAAAAGGGAAAGGAAATGATGATTTTTAGTTCCCTTATTTTTTTCCTTTAATGAGATTAGCCTAGAATGATGATTCTTTCAATTTCTTATGAAATTTGATTTTCTCATTTTGAATTTTGAATTTATCATAATAATAATAATAAAAATAATAATAGTTAAAATGAAAATAAAATAGTAACACAAAATAATATAAAAAAGCATCAAATATTAATAATAGTGATAATAATATTAATTGAATAGTAAGTAATTATGGAAATAAATAATAATAAATAATAATAAATAATAAAATAAGATATCAATAGTTGCAATACTAATGTTATTAAAATAATAAGATAATAATCACAAGAAAATAATTATAAAAATAATTTAAATAAAATTTATTATAATTAAAAAATATAAAATATTTATCATAGTGATAGTAATATTAATTAAATGGTAATAAATATTAATACAATAATTATAATAACAAAAATAATAAAATAGTTAAAAATAATAAAATAATTAATAATATGAATATAATAATAAATAATAATAAAAGTAAAAATAAAAATAATATTAATAATTAATAATATTAAAATAATAATTAATTATAAAATAAAATAATAATAATAATAAACACAAAATAAACCAATTTTATCTCACCGTACCAATTGTTAATAAAGTGAACTAGAAGAATTTAATTTTCTTTCTTATTTCAACTAAATAAAATAGATGACGAATAGATGTTCATTTCTTTTATCCTTCATTACCTTCTTATTCTTAACATTTTCTATTCCCCAATTGGATCAAGCAGCCAGGTTATTATCTTATGAATAAGTTATTAAAATTGACCTAAAATATGTTAGTCATGCACTTAACCTTTCCTTTCAAAATTATATCTTTTCAATGCAACCTAACAATAAATAAAAAATAAACTCTGGCACTATTCATTAATTAAGCAATATCGTTCTTCCAACTCATTAATTAAGCACTATTCATTATTATATGTAAACCTACGTTTAGTTTCGATGGGTGACTAGTGAGTGGACTGCATCCAAATATTTTGAAAGCAGTGAAGTGTGCTCAAGATTAGATATTGGTTAAGGAATATTAAGATTAGTTTTATGTTTTAACTAAATAAAATTTATATTTATTTTAATATTAATTCTTATTTCAATTTTTTTCCCTCCGTTCTAGCATTTGGATGAAGAAAGTGCTGTCATACATGATGAGGAGGAAAGTGATCCGGTAAACATAATTTTTTTTCTAACTAATTTCTATTGGGAAAGTCATTTTGGTGATAAATTCCTCGATGATAGGATACAATATTTGCTTTAGTATGTAATTGGCTGTCCAGTGATTGTGATTGCCATGTAAAAATGTTTGACCAGTCTCATTCATGTTTGCCTTTTGACTGATTTCTTTATGCGTCTTTGTCTGCAAAAATGGAGGTGCTGTCCTATTGTTAAGGCAAGCTACCAATGGCATCTCAACAATTGTAACTTTTTTGCTTTGGAAATGTCTCCTCATTTAACAGTACAATTGAATTCACTTCTTGATAATGATTTGTTGCACTACATTTTAATAAAAAATCTAAAATACTTCTTTTAATTTTTAATGTGGTCAAATTTTATGTTTTAATTTTAAAAATTTCAAAGTCATTTGTTAAATTTTTTACGAAACCTAGCACCCATTTTTAACTCAATTAATTATTTGATTAAATTTTATCAATTTTTAATCAAATTTTTAAATAAAAATAAAAATAATATTATAATATATTGATTTATTTTATTATTTTTATATAATTTTTAATTTATTTTTTTTATTTAATTAAAATCCTATATCTAATTTAGGTCCTATTAATTATGTAACATAAAAGTTATTTATTAAAATAATAAAATAAATTAACATATTATAATATTATAATTTTTTTTTAAAAAATTCATTAAAAATTATATAATTTGGATGGTTTCTATGGTATCATAAGTAAAAATAGGGGTACTAAGGCGAAGTGGAAGATTGTTGATCGTTGAAATTGTGTGGATCAATTAACAACCATTGGACTATGGAGAATCTTGCTTTGCTTTGCTAGAAATTGCAAAGATTGCCTTACACTTTATGTATTGCAATTTGTACCCCTCATTACATTGCCGTTCCATGGCCAATATGTGGCCTGGATCGGGCTGTTAATTTTTTCAAGTCATATATATTTGTCCGTTCAATCCTTTATGGTAACAGCTGAACATTTTCCATTCATCCATCCATTTAATTCCTTAATCCATGTATCTTTATTACCATGTGTCATGTTATCGATAAAAATTTGGATAAAATACATACAATCTCCTAAATTAATGATTTATATCAAATAACTCTTTTAAAATTTCAAAATTAACACAACCTCCTTAAACTTTATAAAAAATTGAAAATATTAAAATCACAATTAAATGAAACAAAGCAACTTATGTAAAATAATTTTATGGACTAATATATTTTAATATATAATTAAATTAAATAATAATTCAATATTATTAATATAATAATACTTACACTATATATATTATAATATAATTATAAAATGTGTATATATACCATAATTCTAAATTAATTGTGATGGGCCGATTAATTATGATAGGTCAATTGATCCTAGTTGTTATTCTCCTATCAAATTATAGTTTGTTATTCTCCCATCAAATTACAGTTTGTTATTCTCACAATTCTCTCTAAGACTCACCTGAAGATGTGTGGGCAGTGATCCAGCCAATTGATATCACGCTTGTCTTCTACAAATTTCTTAATCTGATCTCATGAATATAGCAGGAGGGTCAGGTAATTCGAAAAACTCATTATTTTAATTTGTGCAATTCTTGTACTCCTTTCCATAGATTTATGTTTGCATAATTATTAAAATATTTTTATGGATTATAAAATTTTTACAATTAGTATCAGAGCCTAAATCCATATTAATGAGTCAGATTGTACAAATTATATTTTGATACTTTATTCTACCTAGAATGAATTCTTTGTATGCTTTAGCCATAATAAATCAAAAAAGAATTATGGTGATATTATTTTAAATTTACTGTTTCTTATTTCTTTTAAATCAGAATGTTATTTATTTGATTTGATATTAAATTTTGACAATAATTTTTTGAATTTCGGAGATATGAAGAACTTGATAAGATTATAGAAAAGTGTTGAATCTTTTGTTTGAATTCTAGAAAACTACAATTACAGAAATATTAGGAATACATTGATGATTAAAAACCTCAAATTAATTTGAGATAATAAGCATTAAATAAATACTAATGTTGAATAAAGAAGAAGATCGTAATGGTTTATAGCTAAAATTAAATACACAATATAAGAATAATTTTCTGGAATTAATTGAGGCATAATGTTATAAATTAAATTAGGATTAAAACTCATTTATTTTTAACATTAAAAAATGAAGATTTAGGTGGGGTTAAACTAAAAATTTTTCCCAAACCCGAAAATACCTTTCAAAACTCGAAAATTGTGCCAGGCAAAGAAGAAGAAGAAGAAGTTGAAATAGCACTCTGGGTGAAGCCCAATTGTGGCATCTGGTATGTGTAGTGCACGTGTTGTGTCTGTGCATCTGTGCGTCTAGTTGCACGCGCCATATCTGTGTGTCTGGAGCATGCAATGGGCAATGCCAATTTTGGGCAACACCAATTTTGGGTGACGCCCACTTGCAAGACTACACGCACCACCTTCCAAACATAATTTTGCAAAATTAAAATTATGGTTATGCTCCACTCTTCGAGCTTGATTTTTTGTTAGTTTTTTTATAATTTTTTGGAAATAAAATATTTTTTTATTATTTTTTGTTCTATTTTTTAGTATTAATTTAATTGAATATTGGCCTAAAGATTTTATTGTGTAATCCTCATGTAATTGTATACTGTATAAATTTTTTTGGATAATTTATATACTGTATGCATATTTTTTTATTTTTATGATTAATATGCAATTGATTATTTAATTTATACAAGGATTATAATTGCTCATATTAAGCCTTTAAATTTTGTATAATTAAGCTCACCTATCATGGGTTAATTACATAAAATTTCTTGTAATATTTTATTAAATATATATATTATGTTGATTAATTACTGTTATGGTAATTAAATTTTAGAATAACAAAAATTAGAAGAGTACTATATTAATAAAAATTATACCCTATCTATATAATTCTATTAATGTAATTAGTAGATGATAATATGAGTATTAGAATTATATATTAATTTTTTAAAATTATTAAATACCCTATCAGTGCTAGGTTTTAAGAATTTAACATGTAATTCTTATATTATGTTATGATACTTATACCCTATCGGTACTAAGTATTATAGCATTATACTATAAATGGTTACATAATTATGAGGAAATTTTAAGTATAATTATTGTTTAAACATGCTATGTTGTTAATTTATGATTAATTTTATAAATTTTAATAATTTTTCTCAGCTTCTATTCCTATCAACTGACCTTTGTGAAAACTTTAAATGGGACCAATCATGAGGACTGAGTGGAATCTTTGAAACTGTATTTAGTGGTCTCCAATCTTGATATGACTTTATGTGAAGAGGAACTTGAGATTAATGAGAAGTCAACTCTTGCTTAAAGAGCACAACATGAAAAATGGCCTTATTCCAATAGAGTCTGTATAATGGTAATAAAGTACACCATGGATAAGACTATAAGGCAAAGTATTCCTGATAGTTGGAAGGCGAAAGCATTCTTAGATTCAGTGGTCGAAAAATATATTAAATTTGATAAAGCTGAAAAAGGCATTATCTATCTTTATTGGAGAAGATTGTGTACGATAGAATGAGTAGTGTTTGAGAGCATATAATGAAACTGGTGCATTATTACAGTTGATTGAAGAGTATGAACGTATATCTGGGAGATAGTTACTTAATTTGGTGAGCTATGGAGTCGCTTCCTCCTCAATTTGATATGCTGAAAACATTATATAATACTAAAAAAATGAGAATGGACTAGTAATGAAATGATTTCTATAGTGACTCAAGCAAAAAAGGATGTGAAGAAAATAAATATGCAAATGGTAAATTTTATCTCTCATGGTTTGAGTTCTGAACAAGCAAATAAGCCCTTTTAGAAAGACAGTAAGGGGAAATCTAATCATGAAAGGAAAAGGAATGATATGAAAGAGCAGTAACATAAGTCTAAGAAAGCCTTGTTCAAAGGAAACTGTAAATTCTACAAGAAATATAGGCACAAAAGGGCAGACTGCTTCAAATTGAAGAAATGACTTGAAAAGAAGAAGAAAGGTAACCCTTTGACTCTAGTTTCTTTTGAATCTAATAGTGTTGAAATTCCTTTTACACTTGGTAGCTGGATACTGGTGCCACTATTCATGTCACTAATTGCTTGCAGATGTTGAGAAATTTGAGGAGGCCAAGTGAGGGTGAAATGACTTTGAAACTAGGAAATGGAGATAAAGTACAAGTTGAACACATAGGAGTCATTTCTTTATATTTATCTACTGGTTATATTTTAGAATTGAAAAATGTTATTTTTGTACCTTCTATGAGAAGGAATTTAATTTCTATAACTTGTTTAGACCAAGATGGATATTCATGTTTATTTAGAAATAATAATTTTAAGTTATATTATGACTCCTGTATTATTGGAACTGGTACTTTGAATAGTAGTTTATATAAAATTAATTTGGACAATACTTTTGAAAACTCTATCAACACAGTGTTAGTGTATATGCCCTAAAACTAATCATATTGGTGATTGTAATTTTGAATCATATTATTTTAATGGCAATTCTAATTATTATATTTATATATATTGTTTGCATAATATATTCAATTATGATAATAACCTTAGAATAATTGTATTCTTAAATGTCCCTAGTCATATATAATTATAAATTAGGTTGTTTTGATATGTTAAGACTAGCATGTGTGAAGACTTATATGGGATATTAAGTTTACACATGAGTACAAGTTAGAGAACTTATATACTGGACCGACCCATATTAAGAACACTACATGGATCGTTATATGAGTGTCATGAGTGGTTCTTAGTGATCATTATTAATATGGTCCTTTGACTTGAGATCACCAAAGTTCCCTACATGTGAGTTTCATATTTTGATACTATTCTATGTTACTAATAGTTGAATGAATGCAAGGGTAGATATTGGATATGTCACATATCATGCAGAAGGGTCTGTGTGATCAAGATGGGATTTGTCCCTCCTATATAACAGGAGTAACATTTGTGGGGCCCTTGATTAAGTAAAGCTGAGAAAATGCATGGCCATGCTCAGATGAATTAACATGGGATGTCGATTACATTTGTTTCAGTCAGCTTGCTTAGGAATCAAGAAACTTTAAGATTGGGCTATACGAGAATGACACGGTCCATGTCTTGTGCTCAATCTAGATGTATAAGACAAAAGGACATAGGTGATGATCACGTGTAAAGGTTTAGTCAAATCACCGACTTTCTCATTACTTGGGTAACAATGATGTGTTGCTAGACACCGATAATTGTTTATGGTCATTAATATGATCAATGGTCATTGCCAACGTAATGAGAGCCTGTAGGGTCACACACTTAGAGCTTAGTGAATTTGGAATTAATGGACCAAATTGTTTGAGCCTAATATTTGAGAATTCATGTTATAATTATAAGGCCCAATAGTAAGCCTATAATTGTACATGGAATAAAGTCCAAATAGGTTAGGTTTTTCTATGCACCTATTTAAATAGGCTTGTTGGGTAATAATAGTTAATATGATTATCATTATTCACGCACCCCAAAAAGGCACAGAAAAACCCTAGCACCTCTCCTTGACCAAAACCCCTGAAGAGGTGTAGCTAGCACTACGAGGTAAAAGGAGATCAATTCCAACCGGTGTTTGTGTAGACATTCATTGGTGATTCACGGGTTCGTGTGGATACTTCAGAATCTTTAGCCGAAAGGAAGCTGAAGAGGTGATCAACGACCGAGTTCTAGAGTCATCAACAAAGGTATTGAACGAACCCTTATTCCAATTTCACATTTTTGCATGGATCCGGTGGATGGGATCGGTTTATTCTGCTGCACTCATATGGCTCCCGATCCTAACAGAAAGCATTTCAAAACTTTTAACCGTTTATTGCGACAATATTGCTATTATTAGCTTCTCTCAAAATAATAAAAATTTTTCTTGCACAATGCACTTTGATGTGAAATATCAATTATTGAAAAAGAAAACACGCAAGCATCTTACTCATATTGAACATATTTCGACAGATTGTATGCTTGCAAACCTATTAACTAAAGATCTAATTGTAGGAATATTTAAAAGACATGTAATAGATATGGGCCTTATTGAATCTCTTGATATTTTGGGTTAGTAGGAGTACTTATGTATTTTAAAATTGAAATGTGTTGATTTCAAGATTTTATAATATTGCTATTTTATTATATTGTAAGGTGCACTTATCGTATTATGGTAGTATAAAGAGACCTTAAGACCCTGTTTTAAATTATTATAAAGCATCTTAGGCGGATGCACAGATCATTTTGTATATTTTGATTATACACACACCTTATTTTGTTTAATTTTTTGGAATGGGTATTTCATATATATATATATATATATATATATATATATATATATTTTAACCCTATCGGATGATCATGTATGCATTTAATAAAATCTCATATTTGACCTATGGTTATAATGGTATGAATTGTATTAATGATATTGTTCATGTGTGTCCATATATTGTAAATCAAAATTATGTATTAAAATGTGATTGTCCAAGTGGAAGATTATAAAATAATTTTATAGACTAACACATTTTAATATATAATTGAATTAAATAATAATTCAATGTCATTAATATAATAATAATACCTAGACTATATATATTATAATATAATTATAAAATGTGTGTATATACCTTAATTCTAAATTAATTATGATAGGCTAATTAATCCTGGTTGGGTTATAATTAGGGTTTGGATCCCTACCCACCTCTTTATAAGATTAATCCTTATAAGGTGAGTTACAGTCTCCCATCAAATTGTAATTTATTATTCTCATAATTCTCTTTGAGACTCACTTGAGAATGGGTGGGCAGTGATCCAACTAATTGATATCACCCTTGTCTTCTACAAATTTCTCAATATGATATCATGGATGCAGCAGGAGGTTAGGTAATTCGAAAAACTCATTGCTTTAATTTGTGCAATTCTTATACTCCTCTCTATAGATTTATGTTTGCATAATTATTAAAATATGTTTATGGGTCATAAAATTCTTACAACTTACTCATGCGAAGCACACATGAATAACTCTTCCAATATATAGCCTAACTTTTGTAAGGCAATTTCAGTAAAATTATTAGGATATTAAAGATTGAAATTCAAAGAGAATGGGATGAACAACCTTCTAGTCTTGTAACATTTTAAGCATTGGATCTAATGATTCAAGGGTTTGTCTTCGTGTAGCTACAATGATGAGGACCTCGTGGATGAACAAAAACTTTGGAAAGAGATATTATAAATATGCAAATGAGGTTTGTAAGTTTTTTTCTTAATTTATTTGTGAAACATATGTAAAAATTGATTAGGAAAAATTTTTGCAAAACCTAAATATATTTTACTATTTTTGGATTTTTTTTAGATGGGCTTTGTGATCAACTTTAATGTTCTGTGATGAAATTATGTGGTTTTTGCTATTTTTGTTGGTATAAATGGTTTCATATCCATAAATCCCATTTTTTTTATTTGGTTTTCACAAGTATAAAATTGTTATCCTTTTTTCTTCTTCATTCAGTTTTGGCACCTATAAGTTGGTTTCATAACTATGAATTAAGTTTTTCTTTATATGACTTTCTTATCTTAATGGTATAAGTGGTAAAAGATGGTTCAATATATTATAATTACAATACCATAAACTTCATGAAAATATTATGTAAGTATTACATTGAATTTCCTTATGTGTGAGGCTAATTGAGTTGCATATTCCTCTTATATACTTATATGCTTATGATATTTGTTAATTGAAATCTAATAAGTTTGTAAGTATTAGGATTAGGTTAACCTTCCCACTATTTTTGTAGCTGAAGTGAATGTTTCTAATAGGAAGATACAAATTTTGGTCTAGTGGTAATCCCAATCAACTTGAAGAAGACAAAAGTTGAATTAGAGTTAAAAGATAACTAATCTCAAATGGAGAAGAATGAAGAAGTAAAGAAATTAAGTTGAGCTTAAGTAGTGCAAGTTAAAGATATTAACTAATATAGAATAATTATTGAAGGAATCTAGAGAAAAAAAAAGGAGTAAAAGTATTTTGAGATATTGTTAGGGACATGGGCTCTAATTAGACTTTTTCTTCTATGATGCTGAAGCTGGCCTAAATATGTAGCTTTAAAAGAATAAGAATTCAATTGTATTTAGGGATTTTATGTTTAGGTTGTAAATGGGCATTTTATGGTTGATAGGCATTTTGCTATATAAGTAAGAAGGTTCAAGACTCTTAATAGAATGTTAATGTACTAACGTATTTTAATATGTATATAAGATTATAATTTAAATTTAATTTAATGTGCCTATGACTAATTAAATATAAAATGACAAAGCCATGAGTAAACCAAAATGAAGCCAACAGAATTGTTTACACCAATGCTTTGGATGATTAATAAATCATGTTTGCCTAAGTAAAGCTTTATGTTGATTATGACAACAAGGCAAAATTACTTTTAAAATACTTAATTTTTACTACATATAGTATGGCATGTGAATGCATTAAATATATCATCATGCGGGGGTTATAAGCTTCTAATTCACATGGTAGGAGGCACCCTTTTTTATCTCCTAAATTAAAGTCACTTAGAAATCTAAAATGAAAAAAATGAGCTTTAAAAACAATTGTAAAAGATAATTGGTACTTTTAGATCTATTTTTTAATGTATAAAAATATTGGAATGAATATAACATTGTTATTAAAAAAAATAAGTTTATATCATATTTATCCAAATACCAAATTACATAATAAGTATCATATAATTTATTACAAGATACTATCATCATTTTTGGCAAAATATGAAAAGATTGATAAATTTCTAATTTTTTTAAAAAAATATCATAAATTAATCTTCTTGTTAGAGTGAAATAAGGTTTTATAAAATCCTGATTTTGTAATAGATTGGGCTTTTTCTTCATGCAATTCAATATAATACTATTAATCAATTATCATATTCGATATATTAACTAATATGTATTCAAACAAAAATCATTCTAATCAAGATTTTAACACTCGATGGGAACACCAAAGTGGAGATATTAGACATTTTAGTTTGGATTTTTATTATATATATATATATATATATATATCATGATGCAAAATTAGATATTGGACATTAATATATATATCATCTATCACTTTCTAAATCCACTCTAACATCTATTGATATGCGTGATACAAAATAAGAGTGCTAAACTAACTAAACCAACATATAAGAATTCTTTATAAAATTGATATAGCACTATCACTCACAGCATTAATACATTAGTTGTGTCACAATGATTGTGAATTATGTGAGAATATTAATGTGGTCTTCAAACATAGCCAAATATAATATCTTGACAACAAAAAATATTAGTCATAGTACCTAAATACATTAAAAAATAGAAAAAAGATAGCAACATTCTTCAATCCATAGCAATATATTCTTTATCTTTAAGGTTGAGTTGCTTGACATTGACTATTCTATAAGGGATGACGTGCTATAGGTGTGTTATGAACTTCAATTTGGTTAGTAGCTTCGATGTTTGCATTAAAATTCCCCTACAACTCGAATAAGTTAATAAAACTCAAATGGTATAGCAAGCACCCTTCACAATAAGATATTTATCAAAACACATCTACCATAGTAAAAAATAACTATAAATTAGGAATAATACCTTCTTAGTTGTTTTAAACTACATAAACTTACTATTCTTGTACACTTCATATTTATATGTTCTAGCATTGTGTATAAACATTAAGTACTTACTACAAGTAATAAACCTTCATTTTTTTAACCTTATTGCTGACCCTTAACTCATCAGGTTACCTTTTTCTTTATTTCTTTAAGCTATCACTAGGATTCTTGTAATATGGAGGTAGCATATGAGTATGGTTAGTGACTTCTTAATCCTCTTGACCAAGGATAAGAGCAAGTGGAAATGAATAAGTCTTCAAGTGGAAATCTCTTGTGAACCAACCTTGCACATATGTTTTAAGATCTTAGCCAGTTTGTTAAATTATAATAATGACATATTTGCAAGGTATTCTTGTAAAGTCCTAATTTCTATAGTTACAAATATAGGATGCAAGATCCACAACCTTAGTTGTGTCATAGTAGTCCACCTCAAATTTTAACACCCTAGCATAATGTGTAAAATAATTTCTTGACTTATGTATGTTATCATTTAAAATACTTAATGCTTAAGGTGTTATTGAACCATCATATTTTTCTATCTCTTCTTTCTTTATTTAGATCTTAGTCATAATCTTCCTCCTAATCCATTCTAACATTTGTAAAATAAGCATTTCCCTCTCCTCAAGGATATAAGAATTCTATGACTCATTTAGGTTATTAACTAGAGCATCACACTTGACATCTGAATTAAAATGTGATTTCGACCTACACTTGGGATCCAACTCATTTAAGTAATCATAAGCTTTATCATCAATCTTCATAATCTTTTCCATGCAATAGTTAAAATCTTTTAGGCTACTTGCCAAAGCAACTGCTTACACCAAATCCTACAACTTCAACCCCTCGTACTTTGCAATGATGTTGGCATACAAGTGCTTCATACAATATCTATGGTTAGTACTTGGCAAAAATCTTTTAAAGATGTCCAATAAGTCCTTTTTTCAATAAATAACTTATAAATTAAATTCAAGGCATCAAGGAATACATATTTTTTTGTCTATCACTCATAAATGTCTATTTAGTCTCCTTAATTTAACCAAGGTCATTTATCAGTAAACTTATGAACCAATTGTAACCATTTTCATTCTCCAATTTAACCATGACCTAAGCTAAAGGGTATATGTTGTAATTCCTATCCTTACCCATTACACCTACCATTTAACCACTAAAGACATCTTTAAAGAAATAACCATTAAGACCAATTATTCTCTTACAACTAGTTGTAAATCCTTTCTTTAATGCTTCAATATAGATGTAAAACCTTTTAAAATGTGGCATTTGTACTCTTCTCAGTAAAGACAACAAAAAAGTATAAGTACTTCTAGGATTATCTTTTTTATCGTAGTAATTTAATCCATAACTTCTTGTATTATCCATTTACATCACCATCATTCATCTCAACATCTTTTTTCTTTGCCCTATATAGTTTCATGTTACTTATATTTACTTTGAGTTCTTTTTTCACTATCTTCTTCATTGACTCTTTCTTCCAATTATGATCATCAAAGAGCAAGTCAAAATACCTCTTGAAAAGGTAGACTAAAGTGAACAAGTTGCTTTTAAACTTAGGTTAATAAGAATGCTTAGAGTTAAAAGTTTTAATTTGCAAGGTTGTTTTTCTTTACATTGGTGATGTATAAATTCTCCAATTACAACCTTTTCTCTTACAAATTCTTAGCATCAATTTATTCTCATTTTGTATCCATTTCATATCACATCATTTTCTCACATTTTACTTAACCACTGCATTTTAAAAGATTTTTGCATTCTCAAACATCATGCCAGCCATAAGAGCGAGATTTTCCACATTAGTTTTTTCACAAAACACAAGGTGTTCTTTTATCATCACCATTTCCATTATTGATAAGTTGTTGAAATTTATCTTCTTCATTAGTTAAGAAATCTAGACTAACTAATGCACTTTAATTTGCTTCTTAAGTTAGTACTAATGCTATCCTTGGCTCACTTTCTAATTTTCCATTACTATTACTTATGTTCTTAACTTTTTCCTTTTTCTAGCCATTTTCTTTATAGAAGATTTCAACTTTCTTTTTGATATAGTGAGCTTTATTTTACACATTGATGACCTACCAACAATAGAATCTATGTTAGGTTCATCTTTTAGTGCAAAAATGTCATTATCTTCTAGTCCTTCTAATCTTTTTAGCATGGGCTTCAAAGTTAAAATTTTCATGATATCATCATTATTAAGGTAATTGTTATCTTCATTAGGCCCTGAAGTTGTCACATCCTTTCTTTCTTATTTTCTTCTTCTCCCAAATAATCATTGTCTCCTTTATTATCTTTTACACTAATTTAATGGTTATCATCCTTGTTATTTTGCTCATCATCATTCCCATTATTTTACTTATTAGCATTGCCTTTTTCATTCTCAACTACACTACTAAGATTTATAGAGCCAATCCTAACTTTAACATACACAAACTATATTTCTATCCCTTTATAAGCTTTCACCATTTCCATCACTTACTTATCATCTATAATTTATACTAACATGTCTTCCATTTTTTGTTAGGTAACTTGTAATATATTTCCAAAGTTCTTAGGTAACCTAACTTTTTCAAAAGTTTTATTAACTTTAAATAACTAATTCTATTTGGGTTCACATGAATTATAATGTCTACAACCCCACCCTCATATTTATATGTTTATCTATTACTTAAAAATCTCCCATGATACAACTCTAATGTCATTTTATCATCCATAATTACCAAAAATAAGAAAATCTACCAATAACTCTATTCTAATGCATGATAGATAGAACATAGAGTTCATTGGTTACAAGCTTTGAAATAATCATTGCAAGATTAATAATCAATCCCGAAAGGATAAGCCACTTTGCAAGACCAATAATCATTAAATAAACAAAGAGAAGAAACAAATCCATCACTATTATTCACAAAGTTGATTGTTTTAAAAATTAATAGAAAAATACATATTATTTTGCTTAAAATAATAACAAACAACATGTACCTACTTTTAAAATTGTGATTTTCAAATGATGTAATGGAATTTGTTTGAGGAGTGATTCGCCAATCACCAATTACCTTTATTTTAGTACCTTTCCAATTAAAAAAGACATATACTATCTCCATTAAAAAATTATAAAATTGAAAAGCAAAGAATGTAAAAAATATATTTAGAGTTCAGGTAAGTTTATTAATCTTAGCAAAGCAAATGCAAAAGAAAGATCATCTTGTTTTGTTTTAAAATTATGATTTTCAAAACCACTAAATAAGGGCCTTGAAAAAACAAAATGTAATAAGTATGATTTTCAACTGGTGTTAACAAATGTCAATGTGTAATACTATTTTGGAAAATATCATAAATGCACTTTGACAATAATTCAATGTGACCAACATATATAATTACAAACAATCATTACTTCAATTATTACAAAATAGATCGAATTTAGTTTTCAAACAAATATTATAAATAAACCATTACTTCAATCATTAAAAACTAAAAGTTTTTAATGTATTCCAGAATATCATTATAATAGTGATGAATAAAGCAGAAGGCTTTATACTAAAAAAAATAGAAATAGAAAACTTACCCCCAACTCCCTAGATGGTGTTAATCTCACATTCATCGATTTAAAGTGAAATCCAATTTTCAACTTATGCCCTAACACTTGAAAATATTAGTGACTTTTTTAGGGAAAAAAATAAAGTCAAATGATAATACATTACCTAATAAAATCAAGCATATTAGAAAAGGAGTTGCTTATATGGGCTTCACATTGGTGACCTACTTCATTTCATTTTATTGTGGTTTTACCATTTAGTTTTTTTTATGAAGTTTAAGGGAAAAGGTTATATGTTAGGTTTGAAGCTTTTGGGGGGTTATTTGACACAAGTTAATAGTTTATGGATTATGTATATTTTATCCTAAAAATTTTCTTAGCTAATTTTCATCTCTTTTTGTGCTTGATTTTTGGTTGCTTGATATTGTCTTATTCTCTACTATCTTTATTTAAAATTGAATTTAGAATTTGTAACATGTTTCTTTTATTAATTTTAACTTATTTTTTTCTTTTTGTGGATGGTGCTCATCACAATATTACTTCTATTTCTTTCCCATTTTTCTTTGTCCTTTCTTAAATTATCTGTGTTATTCTAACTTATTTATTTTCTCTCTCTTATGGCTACTATCATTTTCTTTCTATCTTGTTTGTGGTCACTTTTAATTACCATTAGAGTTACATCTATGCTTAAATTTATTTGATGGAAATTTTCTTCCAGTAAAATTTCCTACTTAGCAGTGATGGAGATTTGCATCACGTTAATTGTTTTCATTCTTTCTTTTCTATAAGATTTGTTTCTTCCATTCTCACCATTGTTGAGATTTGTAGTGTTTCTCCCTTTTAATACTATACATTGAAATGATTATTATTTTTAACAAAATCTGCATTGTTGGGTTATTTATGTTATTATTTTTTGTTAATTTTAAACTTACCATAGAATTACTAAGTACCAACCCAAAATGATGGTACATTAACTTTGGTCATTAGCAATATTTTCAACAGAGTGAGTTAGTGTGTGGATTAATTCATAACAATGAAGTAGACGAAAGAAGAACCAATTAAGGCTACCTTCATTAAAGTTTCCTATGAATTCAAAACCCTACTCACTATTGATGATCTCTACTCCCTCAAGTAATTACAACATACCATATACTCTACTCTTCCTTTCTTTTATCTTTCTTAACATTATTTTTAATTTACTCTTGAATCTTAATAGATGTAGTATTTAGTTATAGTGTTTTAACCATATATTATTTTTGCATTTCTTCTCTCATCACCATGAATTTAGGTAGTTGATTTTCTTTTTGTATGAGAATTATCATCAATTCAATGATTGGATAGGGATTAATGGTGAAGTTATAGGTAGAAGACAAATATAAAATTGTAGTTGAATTATGCAAAGGAGTCTTTACTAGAGTTGTAATGCAATTGGAAATGACTAGGTCTTAAGATTAATATTATAAGCTCTTATATAGAGGAAAATTTGTAGATAACTTATGCTTGTATGTTGATGAAAAATTGGAAATTTTATTGTTTATTTTCTCTATGTCACCCTAAGAATAAACACATGGTAATTAGGTAGATATCAACCCTTTTGGTAGTCTTGAATGACTCAAAGAGTATTTTCCAGATGCTTATACTGAGTCTGATATCAACATTATTACACTATGGATTTTTAACTGTTTAATCTTGAATCTCGCCCATTTGCTACAAGTTTATCATTTGTAATCATCTTAAGTTATGAAACAAAGTAAAGGAAAATGTGTTTAGGAAGAAGTGGGATCTACAACAAATTATGATTTTTATCACTAGAATATCTTAAATAGTTTTGTGTTTGCAATTGGCATGTGTTTAGTATATGTGGCATGAGGGACATGGTATGCTACATAAAAATATGATTCTAAATATCTCATTTCCTTAATTTTTTCTATTTTATAGTGGATTTCTTATTCGATTTTTTATGTAAATTGGTTTGTAATAAGAGATTTTAATGCATATGTGAAGAGAAGTCAACAGCCATAATTAGATTTGTGAGATGTCTTACAGTAAGAAAATTAACCAAATTGAGTAAAACATAATGTTCAGGTTGAGAAGTCAACAACTATATATTTATTTAATTAAATTATCTTTTATGAAATGACATCTAATTCGTTATTGATAAAAGGTAGGAAAAATATAATATTTAGGTTTTTTTTTCATAGTCTTATTATGATTTGTGGATTTAATAGTCATTCCATGATTGATGTATTATTGGTGTCAGGTTGGAAAATAATTGCCTTTCAACAGATGTGTATTCAAATTGATGTAAAATTGCTTTTTTTGTTCTTCAAGTTGAAAAAGTTCTATTCACCAAATTTGGTAAATTTTATTTAACCTTTCTTATGGTTTCGCTTATAACATGAGTGCCTTTAATGTTAATTTGTTCCTTTATTATTTTGTTAACATGATTTAAAATTTTACAATACATACTTCTATATGAACTTGAAATGGAATTTTTACAATTCTTTGTATCACTTAGTAAGCATAGCCATAGATTATACATGTTCTATTTTTTAAACAATTTCATGACAATTAGATGTATTCATTACAAAAGTGATACATATAGGTTAAAGTACAAGCTTCATGTATAAAGTCTCAATGTTGTTAGCTTCTCTTTTGATTTGAACAAGACTGAGGTGTTGGTGTGTGTCTTAGGAACTAATCATATAGATGATTGAAATAATACATAATGTATTATGTTTTATTTTAGGCAATATAATTATTATATTATTTTATTTTCATTTTATTAATTTTACATAATTTATAACTTAATATAATAATTATTCTTGGAATAATTTTACTATTCCTAAAATACCTCTAGTCAAGTATTATTACGAAAGGGATAGTAATAGTATATCGAGACTGGTATGTATAGTGACTGATGATTATTAATCATGAATATGTGATATCAAGTCAATACATAAGTACATTGTTAGTGAACATATGTACTAGACTGACTCAATATGAGAATACTGTATGGATAAGACTTGTGTCATTAGTAGTTCTCATATGGTCACAATTGTATATAGTCCTTTCACCTGAAGTCACTACGGTTCCTTACATGAGGGGTTACTCACTTTGATGTCGTCCTATGTCACCTTTAATCAGGATGAAAAGTAGGACATTGATTAAGTGTGTCACGAATCATGCAGAGGGAAGTGAGTGATATAGGTGAGATTTTGTTACTATTATAAAAAAGAGATATATCCTTGGGCCCCTTGATTGAGGAAGACTTAGAAGTGCATGGCTATGCTCAAATAGATCAATATGTGATATTGATCAATATAAATTGAATTTTGACAAGGATGATACACTTTATGCCTCTAGTTCAATTTGAATATTATTATAAAAGGGATTGATGCAAAACGTTAATCATGTATTAGGTGGATGTCGAATCACAGACATTCTTACTCCTTAAGTGGCAGTGATGTATTGCTAGATATCGCTCACTGTTTATGGCTCAATAATGAGTCATTATCAATGTAGTAAGAACCTACAAGGTCACATAAAGAAGTAAGAATAAAAAATAATTAATTAGACTTTAATTAGATTAATATCCAATTAATTGGACTTATTTTCGTGCATATATATATTATTAAATAATAATATATTTTTCACATAATAAATATAACTATTATTATATGATATTATTTAATATTAAAGTAATATCAAATAATTATGTTATCAGATTTTAGATAAATATATTATGAGATATTATTATTATCTAATATTAGATCATTAATAGATAAGTCCTATCTCTCTTCATTATCTCTAGGATAAGGATAAGATGAGTTATTAAGTATGATTAGGATTTTTTAAAGGAATTATCCTAATAGGATTAGGATTGTGGCTTGCCTAAGTTCTATAAAAGGGGAGTTGAGGGCTGCACTTTAAACATGTTCATAAGCTTCCATAAAACCCTAAATTACTCAGAAAATATCTAATCCTAAATCCTAGAGAGAAAACGCATCCTAGTATATTCGTAGAGGGTGAGAGGTCATTGTTCATTTCATGTAGATACCATAGAGACTCTGTATCTTCTAGCCAGCGTTTGATTCATCCACTCTCTCAAGTTTTGATCAGTAGAAATACGAGTGCCTAATAGGTAAAATTCTAATAATTGATTTATGTCTTTTGCATGGATCCTAGGTAGAATTTGGATCAAATTTTGAATTTTTGCTGTATATGATAATCTGAATTCCAACATGAGGAAGGGGTAATTGTAAGTTGTATAACTATCAAGAAATATTATAAGAATACAATGAAATTGATTTGTGGTTATCCAAGGATTTAGCTTATAGAAGACAGCATAATACTAGAAAAATAAGATGCTAATGGTAAGTAAACAATTTAGATAATGTTAGTCATGTATTATATATGCCACTTTCAATTTTTCGCTTCCTTTAAATCATATGCATAGTGGTTGCTACTTTAGTTCCAAGTAAAGAAAGAGAATTTAAATATCTACAACCTACATTTTACAGTGTTATCTAATTTTTTAAATTATTTTGCTTTTTTGTCTTTAAAAAGCATTATGATTCTTTATAATGTTTTCTTTCAATCATAGAGGATGGAGTGCTATGTATGGATTATTTATCGAGAACACATATTATGAAAGAACATTTTCAGCCATTGAGGGTGAAGCATTGTTATATAAAAGATTAGGTGGCCTTCTAGTCTTTTATTGCTCATCTTTAAAAAAAAATTCTTATATTCTACATTTTTCTTTTCAAATTATTGTAGTTGATTTGTTAGAATTTTGATAGCCTGTCAAATTAAAACTCAAACTTCTTAGTTAACTTGGATTGTTGCCTTTAATGCATTCCACATCTAAATATAAAGGAAAAAGAGATAAGATTTTGAAAACTTTTGGATGTATCTTTTAGTTTTAAGTTACTACTTTGCATATAAAGGTTCTTTAAAGTTTTTGTATAGTTGCCAACTAGTAATAATTGGTTGACTATTTTTCTAATTCAATATAAGTATTCCATTATGCTAATATTCGTTCAATTTGTTGAAGTGGCTAATTAAGGAATAATATTACCTAGAAAGTGTTAATATTGAGTGTTTGACTTAATTTGTTATATCAATCTCAGTTGAGCCAGCATGGTTGCAGGTTTTATGATTCCATAATATACCATGAAGAGAAAAATATATCTTTGCTCATGTTTAAGTATCTTTTGTTCTTTTAATTAAGTTTAATTTTTTCCCTTTCTTTCTTTCATTTTTCCCCTACAAATGATAGAAGAGATGATGTTGGTACGTATAGTCACTTTTTGATTGATGGAAGATTATAATTTTATTAGGGTATTGAGTGCTAAAAAATCTAAAATATGAGGAACTAATTAAAATGTCTTGCTCATGCTACATTATTGATAAGGATATGAGCATTTGAGCTTTTAAAACTAGATATGTTTGATTTGAGAGAAAAAAAATGGAACTTTAAAGATTGCTTTATATGTGTAGGTGTTGATCTAATGTCATACCTCAATTAAGTATTTACAAGTGTTATAAATTTCATTATTTATGAATAATTATTTTTAATTATTTAGTTAATATTGATTTTAAATTTTCCTTCCTTTTTAAAAAGTTTCAAAAATATTAAAGTGATATTAATAATGATGTTTTATGGTAATTATTGATTTAAGATTAGTTTTAAATAATTTTTATAAGGAATTTCTTATAAGTTGAAAATATTTTAGTAATTATAGTTAGAAATATTATGAAATAAATATTAGTATTTAAGAAATTATTTTTAAGAATGATTGAAATTAAAAATAAAATTATTTTTAAATGGGCCTTATTAATATGAGATTTTTTTGAATATTTTATGAATATTTTTTCATGAATTGAAAATAAACATATTCTATACATTGGATTAAGTAATTAAATTAAGATTCTTTAAAGTAAAAACAAATGAATGAGATTCAAAGGGATATGGGTTATAGTGTGCTGAGAAGCACCAGAGTAAAACTCAAAACTCATCTTTTTAACACGTCTCCCTCTATTACACGTGGGCCTCGCCCCTCCCTTTTTTCTCCTAAAAACTGTCTCATTTTCGGTCAGCATTCAAAAATCTAACACTGCACTTCCTCTCTTCAATTGTTGCTATTTTTTCGGGTACATTACACGTAGTCCAACTTCTTTTTTTTTTCTATTTCCATTGCCACATCTCTTTCTCATGTTTGGTTTTAATTTTTTTTTATTTTTTGGCCTTTCTTTTCGAGTACAGCTCAGCTATTTTTTCTACATTTTTCCCGAGACCATAGCTCTTCCCTCTCGGGTCTCTATTTCACCGCCTTCCCGATGTTAGAATTTTTTTTTAAGTGGGCTACCATTAATTGTAGGTATTTATTTTTTTAGATAAAAATAGCTAAACAATGATTTAAGAGATTTTTATTTTTGAAGCTCAACTTGTTAAAGTGATTTATTGCTTGGCTTTATAGATACCTGATTTTGGATTAATGTATTTGGCGGCTAAAATGTAGGCCTATACCTTTTCTGACCTGTAATGGGAGGGTCAATGGGGTTTTATTTATATTGGCTAGACTTCCTCTCGACTCCTAATCTAATTCATTCATTAGCTTGTTCCATTGAGAGTCGTATATTCTAGGAGAAGGAGAGGAAGATCTATACCTGAGGCATTCATCTGAATACTACTTTGTTCATAAGAATTAAATCTATGATAAAGGTATGCTTCCACATTAATTTTTATTTTATAGCATCCTAAATTATATATATAATTTTTATAAAAATTATTGAAGCAAATTAAAAAGTGTGTAATCCTAATTTATTTTGGTTTTAGTTACTACAAGAAAAAGAAGTAACAACGATGACACTTTTAGCGATGATAATTTTTCAATCGCCGCTAAAGGTTTTTCCGACGACAATCTTGTCGGTAAAGTGGGAAAAAAATTCAAGCAGGAAATATAGGCATTAGTGACGACAAATGTCGTTGCTAAAGAGCTAAAAAAAATTTCAACGGGAATTGCCGACCTTCAGTGACGACAAAGTCATCGCTGTAGGGCAAGCCTTTCACCAACGACACATGTCGTCACTGAAGGTCTATCTCGAAAATAGCAGAAGATCTTTAGCGACAACAAATGTCATCGCTGTAGGGCCTACCTTTCATCGATAACACTGTCGTCGCTGAAGGTTGGCCTCGAAAATTGCACAAGACCTTTAGCGATGACAAATGTTGTCGCTAAAAGTTTTACCCTACAGTGATGACAAATGTCATTGGTGAAGGATTTTTGTAATTTCCAAGGCAGAGTTTCAGCGACGATAATGTCGTTGGTGAAGGGTGGGCCCTACAGTGACGACTCTTCACCGACGATCGAGCTTTTTTGTTGTCGCTGAATAGTATGCCTATATGTTGATTCGTGCCTCCTTACCTCTGATTCGCGTGATTACAAAAGAAAAGCAGGACCTAAGGTAAGTTTCTCTTATAATTTTTTTCTCTAGTTTAGTGTATTTATTTTTTATATATATTGATCTGTATTAGTTTTTTATATTTGATATTTTAATTTGTTAGTTCTTATTAGCATCCGTCATTATTCATAGAGAGTATTCAGAGTATATTCGATCAGTAGATTTTTGCCGTTGAGGTATGTGAATTAAAATTTATAATATTTTTATTATACAATATTATATGTGAGATTAGTAGTTTGCAATGAATTAATAGAATTGATAATATATTCAATTTAATATAAAATTTTGTATTATTTTATTTTGCATGTTGTAAATATTAAGTTTGTTTACTTAAATTCAGCTTAGTATAAAATTTGTAAATATAAATTTTGTTCCATTATTATGTATGCCTTAAATTATAACTTTATATTATATGATATATGTGTAGATTAAATTATTAAACTAATGTAAGATAGAGTTGTTATGATATTTTATCTATAAAATTTAAAATTTAGGTTGTAATTTAAGAAATTTCAAAACTATTAGTTTTGTTGAAATAATATAACATAGAAAATTAGAATAAGTACATAAAGGTAGCTTAAAATAAGAGATTAATATAATCTCTTTCTTTATGTTCAAATTGAAATTGAAATTGAGATTGAAACTTATCAATCCAAATTATACTATTTATACCATATAATAAGAAAAATTCAATGGTACTTTAGACCACATGAAAATCGAACCTAACAATCCAAATTATACTATCTACACTACATAGAAAGAAAAATTCAACTAAACTTGAGATCACATGAAAATCACCCTATTTATGGATAAATTAAAATTACTTTTTATTTTTAAAATTAGTAAAATTTATAATTGATCAATTTTCAAGATTTATTTGTTAAAGTTATTTTTTAAAGCTAGACCCTACAAACAATCAAATTAAATTATATTTTTATATTATTTAAAGAAGATTATATTTTGTTAATTTCAGTGTTCCATTTGTGATTAAGTGAACTATTTTTACAATTAACAATTTCAACCGCTGTGTAATATGATTTTTTTGTTGGATTAAATATTAATTTTCAAATTAAGGAATATTATTTTTTTAAAATTACGTAATATTTCTCAATACTATTTTGAGAAATTATATGTTATGTACCTAATTCTAATAGCTAAAATTAAAATAACATTACATTAATGAATAACTTATGAAATTAACAATAATTGTACGATGAAAAAAATTTTAAGCTAAATCTACTAATACTATAATCTCTTAAATATTAATTCGATATTATTTATTTTAAAGCTTCTTAGAATTTGCTTAAATTTAAATGAAAAGAATAGAATTATAAAATATTAAAATGATAAAAATTATTTAATTTGTTTACTATTAGATTAAAAGAAAAATTGAAAAATAATGGTTTTCTATTTTGTGAGTAAAAACTTACTTTCTTTCAATGTTGTAATGATAAATGTTATTATTTAGTTATAATAACTTGTGACATATTACACTTGTATAATTATTATATATAGTACTGGAGATGAAAAGACTTCCTAACAAAATCATCAAAATGACCTTATAATAATAAAAATAAAAAAATTTCCCTCATTTGATAATTTACAAGCACTCATAAAATACACGTCTCTTTAGAGATGTTGAATTGTGCACCTTATACATATAGCAGAGTAGGTTACACGTTTGAATTACCACAAATTTATTATGAAACATAACAATTGTTAGAGATATATAAAAAAATCATTAATTTTTAATCATAAGACACTTAAATAAGAATAATGATTCTCATAAAATGTCGTATCTTTAATTTTAACTATTGTAAATCTATTTTTACAATAATTTTAAGTAGAACTGCATTTGCATTTACATTATAAGCATAGACCTGTTCAAGGGTTAGTTATTCTCTATACATCAACCAACCCTTGAATTGTCCCGAGAAATTGAATAGTTTGAGATATGTTTTGTAGTTGTTATTAGCAATTTATCTAGCGGTTGTTTGATATTGTGGGAATATCTTAGCATCCTAACTGTTCTCCGAGTGTAAATTATAAAGTCGTATATTTTACACACTTGGAGAATTATGGGAAGATGTTGCTGAAATTTCTGCACAAAGCAAATGATGAGCATGGATAAATTGGGTAAAAACATAACTACAGAAGTATCTCGAATGGGATAGGACCCTACCCTTCAAAGTTGGAGTGATACGGTGAATTTAGGGTACATATCAAATATTAGTCACAACACTTTATTCCACCTAAAGCTATTATCTTCTTGTTTAGTGATACAATGTCCATAGATAAGAGTTAGATACATCTACCAAATCGCTTGTCGGATGAGTATTGGAATGGTGCGGTGGCATTTATTGAAAGAGCTAAACACTTTGTTGATGAAAGAGATTTGGTGAGATGCCAATGCAAAAAGTGTGTGAACTTATTATTCCAAACATTACTAACATTGGAAGCATATATTGTAGATAATGGATTTCATCCATTATACATAAATTGGGTACACCATGGTGAAGTGGATGTTTCAACTTCTAAGAGAACTTGGGAGGCATCTATCGACAATAGAGATGAAGTGGCAGATATTTTATACAACTTCATCAACCCTTATGTACCTGAAGAAGTAGTTCACAATAATGTGGAAAGGAGTAAGAATACACCTAACGGAGACATTGGAGTAAACTATAGTAGTTGTGCTAATCTATTCAAGCAAGTCAAAGCAGAGTTGTACCCAGGATGTTCATCATTTTTAGCCTTGAACTTTCTGGTAAAACTCATGCACTTGAAGGTTCTGCATAAGTGGACAAATAAGTCATTTGATGCTCTTTTGAAATTGTTAAAAGAGGTACTTTCCAATGATAATAAATTACCCGAATTGTACTACGGTGCTAGGAAATGGCTCAACAAGTTAGGATTGGGGTATGAATCAATTCATGTGTACAAACATGACTGCACATTTTTCTGGAAAGAACATACTTCAGAGGATAATTGTCCAATTTGTGGGGAGAGCCGATGGATAGATAAAAATACAAAAGGAAAGAAGGTATCTCAAAAGGTGGTTCACTATTTTCCATTAACTCCTCAGTTAAAGCGATTGTATGGGTTGAGACACACTTCAAAGAATATGATATGGCATCACACAAGTAAGTCAAAAGATAAGGGGGTGATGCGACATCCCATTGATGGAAAAGCTTGGCAGGAGTTCGATAAGAGATATCCTAATTTCTCCACTAACCCATGCAATGTTAGGTTAGGTTTAAGTGCTGATGGATTTAATCCTTTTAGTGATAGGAGCCTATTGTACAACATGTGGCCAATGGTGATGATCACTTATAACTTGCCACCATGGATATGCATGAATCAATCCTTTTTCATGTTGACCCTATTAATTCCAGGACCGCAAGCACCAGGCAAGGATATCGATGTATTCTTACAACCAGTCGTAGAAGAGTTGAGGCATTTCTAAGAGAGGGGAGTAGAAACTCGAGATACGAACACAAATACGATGTTTAACATGCAAGTAGTTTTGCTATGGATTGTGAATGATTTTCCTACTTGAAGTAGTCGCCCTGGGTGGAGCGGACAAGGATATAAAGTATGTCCTACATGCAACCTGGATACTCCATCAACCTGTCTCAGAGGAAAAATAGCTTACGTTAGTCATCGTCATTGGCTACCAAGGAGTAACGCATGGAGGAGCAGGAAAGAATTTAATGGGAGGTTAGAGAGGATGGCCTTTCCTTGTCCTTTTACCAATAACATTATCATGGATTAATTAGGAAGGGTGGCACAGAGGCTTCCTGGAAAACATGCTTAATTTGGTGGTGTAAAGCAAAAGAGAGGTGCCGTGAACTTAATTGGAGCAAGAGAAGTATCTTTTTTGATCTCCCGTATTGGCCGACAATGAATTTAAGACATAACATTGATGTGATGCATGTTGAGAAGAATGTATGTGATAGTATTCTGGGTACATTATTGGATATTGAACACAAAATAAAAAATACAGACAACGTAAGATGAGATATGGTAGACATGAAGATAAGGCCCAACTTACATCTATATGAGCAAAGGGGTCAACTATTCAAGCCCCATGCTACATACACGCTTAACCAGGAAGAACGAAGATGATTTTGTCAATATATAAAAAATATGAAATTTTCATATGGGTTTGCTGGGAGTCTCTAGAAGAATGTTACTGATCGTGACATGAAATTGAAGGGGTTGAAATCACATGATTGTCATGTTATTATGCAAAGATTGTTAGGGCCAGGAATTCGAGCCTTTTCGTCAAAGGAATTATCATACCCACTTGTTGAGTTATGCAACTTCTTCAATCAAATATGTGCCAAAACTCTCAACAGGAAGGATATTTTGCAAGCCAAACAAGACATTATCATTATTTTATACAAGCTTGAGAGGATATACCCTTCGACATTCTTTAACATAATGGTTCACCTGGTGATGCATTTGTCGGATGAAGCATTAGAAAGCAAACCCATTCATTTTCGATGGATGTACTCATACGAGAGATATATAAAAAAGCTAAAAGATTATGTTCGAAATCGTGCTCGATCAGAGGGTTTGATTGCAGAAGGGTATTTTGTTGATGAGGCATTAACATTCTTCTCTATGTATGTGAAAGGAGTGGAAACCAGATTCAACCAGCCTGATAGAAATCAAGATGTAACACCTAGTTAAACAAGAAGGATATTGTTGGTGTTCCGATCCCAGTGTTGGTCAATGGGGAAGAAGATTATTTCTCATTTCGATAGGAGGGATTGAGATGTTGCAGTGTGGTACATCTTGAATAATTGTACTGAGATTGAAAAGTATCTCCAGTAAGTATCTATGACAATTTATGTTTTTCTCCTAAATAATTATAATAGACTAAGATTTTTATGTTCTATAGTGAGCACCAACTGTAACTCGAACGAAGTGGTGCTGAAAACATTGATAATTTACAAGGAACCAAATTCCCCTCATGGTTTTACTCAAAGGTAAAGGTTTTTTCTTCCCAAATGCATTAAACCGATATCCTAAATATTAACAATTACTCCTACAAATCTTTCAAATTAATTTTGGAAAAAATTGCTATTGTGTAGATGTACCATTTACATAGGAACGGTTCTCTAGAGGCCACTGAAGAGTTACTTTCTTTAGCCTTCGATCCCAGTTTCACTAGCATGATATACTCTGCGTGTATTGTGAATAGAGTTCGCTTTGTAGTTGAAACTTGGGATGAGAAGCATAAAATGCAAAACAATGGCATTTCTATCCTAGGTACTAATGGTAACATATTCTATAGTGTACTAGAGGAAATCATTGAGTTAACTTATTTAAATAATTGCAATATGACTTTATTTAAATGCAAGTGGTATGACATTGATCCTATAAAGAAGAAATTTTACATTGACAAGAATATCACAAGCATCTCCATTAATAGGCAATGGTACAAAGATGATCCTTACATACTTGCTACCCAGGAAAAATAAGTATTTTACACTGAAGATCTCCTTAATGGACTAAATTGGAGGGTCGTCCATAATTTGGTGCATCACGAAATATGGGATCTACCCAGTGATGGAGACAATGCACAAGACTTGTTATTTCTGCAAGATAGTAACTCATCTAATTTCAACCTGACAGTTAATCTTGGAGATTTTCATCTAGTAGATCTAAGTAATCAACGAAATGGGCTTTTAGTCATTCCACCTTCTAGGAATGTTAGATCTAGCGAGTATGGAGAAGATGCCTTTATCGATGATGACGATAGTTTCTCTGACGAAATGATTGATGATTATACGGAGGAGGAGCCTTTACAATCGGATGATGAAGGAGAAACCGATGACAATGAGACTATTAGATTCACTGACACTGATTCAAACTAGGAATAAAATAAGATATTCGAACTACAACTCGTAATTATGTAAGCATGATGATTTAAATAATCTATATGGTTCCCAAAAGTTATGCCTTATAATTTAGTTTTTTTTACTGTGGATTCTCCATTAATGACTTGTATAATGTGTATTATTTCAATTATAGCGGATGTTGAGGCACGACACCATGGAGGTGATGCTGGAGGTGACCTACCGCAGTGTCCCACCCATATTTCATCACAGTGCAAAGGCTCAGGTATCTGTTCTTAGTTGTACATACTTGAGATTGATTAAATATCTTGTTAATGGTATTGATATTTTTCTTTATCTATTGAAATGGCAACTGCCAGAAAAGGGGTCCGAATAAGTCCTTCAGGCTGCATGAGAAGATAGGCCAGGGTAGGGGGAGACCGGTACCTATATAGTTCAATACGACTGGTACATAACATGCGATTAGGGAGAATGCTAGCCATCTCCCTTGTGACATTGGCAGCATGATCTGAGCTCACGTCCCGCCTTATTATAAGTCATGGCGGGCTGTACCTCAGGAGATTCGAGATAGAGTTATGCAAGAGGTTTGTGTAAGTATCCATCTCTTCCATTTGCTGAATTAATCCTTTCTGAGATTAAAATTCCTAAATATAAACTCGTAAATTTGTTAAATGTCTTCTATTGCAGTCCCATTTCGAGTTTTAGGGCATCTCTAAGGGTGATTGGGATAGAGCCATTTCTAGTTTGATGTGGTCTGCTGCAGACCTGTACAGGGATTGGAAGTACAAGTTGAACAAGCACTTCTTAGAGCATGGGGGCGATTGGGACCAGGATTATGATCTGGATTGTGCTAGACGCTGTGTGCCCCAATCTGTTACACTTGAGATATGGCAGAGGTGTGTGGAATTTTTTGATAGTGACGCTTATAGGATAAGTATGACATTTAATGGGATTATCTTTTTTTTTTTCACATATCTTAATTATAAAAAAAAATGAATACTATTTTTTTTAATTTGCAGGAGTTGTCTAGCAGGAATCCAAATAATAGAGCGCAAAAGGTCACAAATGATCAACATGGTTCAAAGTCTATTGCTGCACATCGATTTGATAAGGTAAATTAACTTTTTACATTATTTTTTTAAATGCACATTTTGCTAGATAGCTTTTTGTTCATTATTTATTTATTTTCATCATTTTTTGTCATTTTTTTCCTTTTACAAAAAATGAAGAGAGGAATAGAGATACTGGTGAGCTGTAGTCGGTTCTCGAGAATTTTAGGGACCGACACACCTATAGGTCAAGGGAGTGGGTGCATTCGATCCCTTAAGGACAATATGTGGGTTAGTTAAAATTTATATTTTAAATATAATTCTACGAATGTATGTGACAAGAATTATTATCTTAACTTAGAGTTTTAGTAATTTAAGGTGAGGATGACTGAGCTCGTGGCTCAGCACGCACAGTCTAGTGTGCCATCTATTAGTTTACCTGCAACTCCTGTACAGATTGATGAGGTTGCCGTCACTGACAAAGTGCTTGGCACTTATCGAGGGCATAGGAGGGGTGTTGGGCGTGTGCTGGTTAGTTAGTCCTATCAGTCGGTGGGGACTTCTAGTGCTACGGCGAGCTCGCAGTCCGTGTCTCAAGTCGCTAAGTTACAGGAGGAGCTACAGCAGACTCGAGAGCAGTATCAGCATAGCTAGTGGTTGATTCAGGAGTAGCAGCAACGACTGGATCATTAGCAGCAGCAGATTACGCATCAGGAGCAGATGGAATAGCAGATTTAGACTTACCTTACCTAAATGAGTTTCATTCTTAGACAACAGGGTATTGTCTTGCTGCCGCCGCTGCCATTTGCTACTATTGCTACATCGCCTGGGCCAAGCAGATTTGCGAGGGCACCTGCTGCTCAGCCACCTGGTCCTTTTCAGTCATCACCATCATTTTATCGTCCTCGTGGCCAAGATGATGATGACGATGATGATGAGGATGATGAGGATGCATCGACATATTTTCACTTCCTTTCACTGTAGTATCTTATGTATATGTATATTTGTATTTCTCAGATGTAGACATTTACATGGATTGTGTATATTTAATTTATTCATATAAATATTATTTTTACAATTATTTTATGAGTATTCATTTTTTTATGTTGGGTCAAATTGTTAGACATTATTATTAGTGTTATTGATATATTATAGTTGTATAATTTCAATTGAATTAAATTAAAAATAAATAAATATGATCCAAATGAATCCAAACAAAAAATATTTTAAATTATGTTGTTAAATATAATATATTATTTGAAATATACTTAATTATAATGGCAATTCCAATTTAAAATTTTAAAAAAATTCATGAAAGGCATTAGCGATGACCGCGATGACATAGTCATCGCTGTTAGTAATTTTTAGCGGTGACATTATCGTCGCTAAAGATATTTACAACGATACATTATTGTCGTTGAAACTCGACCTACAGCGACGACAATTATCGTCGCTAAAGATCGAATTTACAGCGATGAGAATTGTCGTCATGAAACACTTCTATAACAATGACATTTAATGAATTTGAATGATGACAATGTCGCTGCTGAAATTCAAATTTCAATTTTTTTTTAATTTTGAAATTATTTTCACCGACGACATTATCGTCGTTGAAGGTTGCACTTTTAGTGATGACAAATTGTTGTTGGTGTTGGTTGTTTCAACTATGAAACTATACCGATGATATTTTCAGCGATGACTTTTGCATTTACCGACGATTGGGTATTCTTTACCGATGACATTTATCGTCGCTAAAGGTCTTTTTTTACTATAGTGGTTTATAGAATTTATGGTTCTAGATTTGATATGAAAATCTTATTAAATATTTAAAAATTTTTATATGTAGTATCAGAGCAGGTTATATCAAATTAGAATCCTAATTCAATTAGTTGAGATTTTTAATTTAATTTTTTGTTAATAATTATTTTGTGTGTATATATATATCTGGTTTATGATTCTGTGTATATATATAATTTATAAAAAAAAATTTGATGTTTACTGGCTTTGGCTTTCTTTTCGTTAATGTATGATTTTCTGTTCATGTAATATATAAAATGAAGTTTGTGTATTAACTTCTATATAAAACGAATTTTCTGGCTTTCGGTTCGTATGTATTTCGGGGTTAAATTCTCATGTCCACACTACTTTGGTATTTGAGAGAGTGTTTGAATTTTGTTTCATTCGTTTCATATAGTTTTGTACACACACACACACACACATATATATATATATATATATATATATGGGTTTTATTCATTATTTTTTAACGTTTACTTTAAATATATATGTTTGGTCATGTATGTCTGGCGTTTCACATACACAATTTGATTTGATGTTTTCTTTGGTTTAACATTTTGCATATATAATATATACATGATTTGGATCGCCATTACATATATATGAGTGGCATCTTTTTCATGCCTAACGTTTTACATATTTGTCTTTGGTGTTTCATATATTAGGACCCTGACATTTTCTGTAAATATTCTCTCTCTCTCTCTATATATATATATATATGTTTGACTTTTATAATTCATGCTTGGATTTTAGTTTGGCTTGAGTTTAATTATTAAAATTATTTTGATGTGTTTCAAGAATGAAACATATTTTGTGAAAAATTTATATCGAAGTAATTTTTTTTGGCTATTTGGATATATTTTTCCCTATTTAGGATTGAGTTGGTGAAATTAAATATTTATCACCATAGTGATCATTTAACAAGTCAATGAATTCTAACATTAAATATATTCTTGTTATTTAAATTAGTTCATATAATCAACTACCTATAAAATATTATTATGTGAATTAATTTATATAACTTGGAGCTTTTATGATAATAGGTAGATTGATGATCCTTCTGCCCGTAAGTGTTGAATTTTTTAATTTTTATTTATTATTATATTAGATTGATATCCTAATGATATCTTAAGGTTTATTACTTTTTCCACCTATAAGGGAATTTGTAATAATATTTTAAAATACCTAATGTTTAAATATATATATGAGCTATTATTTATTGCCTATAATGTTAACTAAATTTCTGTTATCATCATCATTTTCAACTCCATGTGTTCTTTTCCCTAAATAATCAATATTTTTCGATTAAAATTCTAGCTGGAAGAAATTATCTTTCTTTTTTTTATTAATTCATTATTTCCAATATTAGTTATGAGTTATTTGCTTTGGAAATAATACAAAAGGGATTAAAGTTTTAAGATTATGTTATAATGCAATATGAGTTTGATTATCAGTATTTGTGCATATTGTTTAACATTCTTTAATCAATTAATTATGTTTTATTTTAATTTATACTTTTGGGCTTAATTTAAATATCCTAATTTTTTTGAGAGACTTATGAGTTGAAATAGATAATTATCACTAAAGTGAAATTATTTATTTTAACTCGTAAGTCTTTGACCTATTGATAAATATATATGAGATTAATTTTTAATTATTTTACATAATTACCTGCCTAAAGGGGGTAAGTATGTGTTGTAATTAAAAACGAGTTTATATATTTTTAATTATTTCATATAATGGCCTACCCAAAGGGGGTTATTGTATGATATAATTAGAAATTAGTTTATTGAAGTAAAATATTATTTCTAAATTTATTTTATTATTATAAATTTTATTTTCCCAAAGGAGGTAATTTTGTAATAATAATATATTATCTTGGTTGGCTTTAATTTTAGGAGGATTTTTTATGTACTACATTCTTTATCCAAAGGAGAGAATATAATAATATTCGTATACTTCTAAATATGATTATTTTGCCCAAAACTAACACATTGCATTTAATTATTTTCACATAATCTTTTTTGCTATAAATATATGTTATTAAATACATGGTATTTGTGAATTTTTTTTTATCATTTTTAAACATGGTATTTATGTTTATAAACAATTTTATTTTACCATGAGTTTTATTAGATTAAGTAAGGTATATTATTGAATTATGTTAATATTATTTTAAAAATTTTTATTTTTAATTTTTTTTAAAAAAGGTTAATTTACATTTCTAAAAGAAATATGATAAAGAGGTCTAGTTAGAATTATAAATTTGTCCTGATATTGATCTTGATTTAACGATAGCTTTAATTTTTTTTAAATAAATCTATATTTTAAACCTTATTGTATTTTTGAATTGCATAGACTTAAGATGTATTTATGCATAACATGATTAAAATTAAGGCAATTTAGTTGTAACAATATTTTAATCTTGTGATCATTTATTATTTTATATTAGAATCGATCACATGTTATTTATGCTTAGAAAATCATTATTCTGGACATTTTTTTTATATCCCGGATCTTTTGAAAAGTTTATGGTTTGTTGTGGATAACTATCACCAAAGTGAGATTATTCACATTAATTGTAAAGTCTTTAAGTTACATCATATGGGATTGATTTATGATTATTGTATGTAATTGCTTGCCCAAAAGGGGTCGTTACATATTTTAATCAAAGATATTTTGTGAAACATATGAATTTTTGGAGTTGCTTTGGTTTTAAAAATATATCTTCCTAAAAAAGATATGTTTTTAATGTTAAGGTATTTTCTTGGTTGGTTTCGTGATTAAGAGGGTCTTTTATATGCTACAGTTTCTTTCTAACGGAAGATTGTAGTAATATATATTACTATTATGTCCATGAACTAAAAATTACATTCTTGCTTCCAATATTATTTTCTTTTGCTTTTATTGTAAAAGTACTATTTCTTTGAATAATCATTTTTACACATAATCAAAGTATGTAATGTTACTTTTATATGTACTATTAAATTATTTGTGCAACTAAATTTAGCTCTCCTATATTTTTAAAGAGTTATTAAATGAATCAAGTTGGAGAATGATATATACTATTATGTAACTTTAGTTATATGGTGATAAATTGAATTTTATATTATTTATGACATTATGGCACATTAGCTATCTAATTTAATTTTTTTTCTTTCCTTCTTTAGGGTGCAATTATATATATATATATATATATATATATATATATATATATATATATTTTGAAAAAAATTATATTTGATAAATAAATTGTTGATTAATTAGTGTATAATTATATTTTGAAATAATGTACAACTTTTTTTTTAAAGTTACATTGAATCTTCATATTAGTGGGAGTTTAATTTAATGTTATGAAATTTTATTTGTATTACAAAGTGTGATACCTATGTTTAAGAGCTTATTTTAGTTAAAGATTATTTGATAATATTTAAAATTATTTTACTTTGTAAAAGTGCAATTAAATATTAAAACTTGTTTATATAGTCTAGTTTATAATAACTTATATGTTATTATATACATTTATTTATCAGAAAATATGTACGATAAAAAGGTACAAATCTTATTGAATCCTCTTTTATGTATATAATATTTTATCAATAATTTTGAGCTAATTTTTGTCAAGCATTTTTTTACTAATACTAATAAATTTGACATATAAGTTATTTGTGTATTTCTTTGAGTATAAGATAAAGTAACTTATAAAGTTCTTGACATATGCATTATGAATCCATTTTTTTAGACACTTTTTGGTCAATAGTATATATTACTATTACAAGAATTTTCCAAATTGTTTAAGTCAATTTTAATATTTTTACTCATACTTTGTCCAAATGATCTTTAAAAATATATTTTGGAAAACCTTCTAGTTAAATTAACTTTGTGTCAATTTTAATATTAAGTTTTGATAGTAATGCAAATTGCTTGTTTGAGATATCAAAATTAATTATATAGTTAATTTCTCTTAATTATTTATTTGTTTTATTTATATTATATCAAGTTGATAATTTGAGAAATCATAATTTTACATACAATTAAAATATGTATGTAAAATTTAAATATTTTTTTTTCTCAGCCAAGGGTCTTATATTTATAGGATGTTTAATAGCCTATTAATATATGGGTGTTCAATTTTATTTTCCTATAATATACTTAGTTAGTGGGAGTTTTATATTATATATTGATAATTATAATATGTTTGTTAGTACACAAGGTGGATATGTCATATATATTATTACACAATTTACTAATTTTTATCATATTTGCTTTTCATTATATTGGTACATTATTGTGCATTAATATATGAAAATTTTGAATTCTTTATCGATATATGTATCTCTATATTATGAAATATACCAATTATTATAATTATAAGGACTAAGACTTGGTGCCAATCATTAGCTCTTGAGCCTGTATATATGATTTTTTATGTACACCATATTGGAATAATGAAAATTGTCTTGGTAAAGGCTAGGTATTAGATCTAATATATTATTTTATATGATATCTTCTTAGGACCAAAATTTGTTATTTATTCATTAGTTCCTCAGTTATATATTTGTCTTTTAGTTAATATTACTTTGAAACTTGGAGATATTTTAGCTAATAGATTTATGAAGACTAGGACTTAGTGTCAGTTGCTAGCTCCTGTGTTTGATGTTTGTCTCTTAATTAACATTATTTTAAAATTTTGAGATAGTTAAAATTGTTGCCAGAAGATTTCTCTATCTTATTATTGAGCTTGTTATAGAGAAATCATTGAAGATTGACTAGAAAAATAGCATATTTATTAGATCACATTTTTTGATGTTATTTTTCTTGCTACACTTTCACATTAGTGACTCATATTTGAGTAGTTGATAATATATGTAACCATGAAAGGTCTTATGTTGATGATAATGCAATTATCGCCATGATTTGATATTGTTAGTGTGAGTTGTGTTTTAGGTATCATCTCTTGGATGATGTGTTTTCAAAATTATGGCCACGCATTTAAAATTTGTGTCCAGCTTGAGAGTCGTTTTCATATAAAATATTTTTTAAAATAAACTCTTTACAATTAATATTGCCTAAGTGGGAGAATTTTAGAATTTTTTTTATGTGGGCTACTATTAATTATAGGTATTTATTTATTTTAGATAAAACTAGCTGAACAATGATCTAAGAGATTTTTATTTTTGAAATCCAATTTGTTAAAGTGATCTATTGCTTAGGCTTATAGATACCTGATTTTAGATTAATGTATTTGGTGGCTAAAGTATAGGTCTATACCTTTTCTGACTCGTAATAAAAGGGCTTAATAGGGTTTTATTTATATTAACTAGGTCCCCTCTCCACTCCTAATTTAATTTATTCATTGACTTGTTTCATTGAGAGCCACATATTCTAGGAGAAGGAGAGGAAGATCTATGCCCGAGGTATTCATTTGAATACTATTTTATTTATAAGAATTAAATCTATGATAAAGGTATGCTTCCGTATTAATTTTTATTTTATAATATCCTAAATTATATATATAAGTTTTATAAAAATTATTGAAGCAAATTAAGAATTGTGTAATCCTAATTTATTTTGATTTTAGTTTATAGAATTTGTGTTTCTCGATTTAATACGAAGATCTTATTAAATGTTTAAAATTTCTTACACCCCATTCCTCCTACTTGTGGATTTTTTTTCTCTTCCGCTCTCTATAACCGGGTTCCCTATCTTTCTTCGCCAGCACCAACTCTTTCTTTCTCTACTCTCTCTCCAGGCGCGCGTCCTCTCTCGTTCGGCCAGCAGCCTCCCCGGTCATCTTTGCGTTGCCGGTGAACTAAACGTCGCTGGTAGGGGTTTCCCGTCTCGTTGTGAGGTGGCCGGGTTGTATCGCGTCTGTTCCCGCTTGATGTCGGTTTTTTAAAGGTGAAGAAACAGCTATGGTTTTGGGTTTCAAGCGTCGCTTGTGGCCAACTATGGCGTCCACAAGGCAGCAGCTCCTCCACTGGCTGGTTACGTGCATGTGGATCTCCAAGAAACTGCAGAACAGTGAGGTGCTGAGTTTCTTTTTCCTTCATCAGCAGAGCAAGTCAGAGCTTGAGCCTGGTGCTTTCCGGCGAGTTTGCGGTGGTTCCACAAAGTTCCCCTCTTCTATCGCTGACTGTAGCGGGCTGTTGTTGGTGTTCTCTCCTTATTTTCCGGGGAGCCGCCTCAAATAAAAAAATAAAATAAGATAGGTGAGTGAATTTCACCTCGTGTTTTAGTATTTTATCATTCTTTTAATTTTAATCTGACATTTATTATATTAGTATATGAAATTATATACTTTATCTGGGAATGTTTTGGATATATAATAATAAGTCAGAATTATATATACAGGATTGGAGCAATAAATTGTTGGTGAGATATGATTGAAATGTTGTTAGAGTGTTACATTTGAAGATTTCATATGATTGGGGGTTAACTTAGAAAATTTCTATGTTTTGTTCATATTATTTGAATAGTTGATGAAGCTTATAAAAATAAAATTTTATGTTGTAAAGTGATAAAGGAATTTGATTAGGGCATGTGTGGGGTGTCATATTCTAATATTTCAAATAAATTATTGACCGTTCAAGAAAGCCTTCAATCATGAAAGATGTAATTTTGAATGTCTTGAATCAGAGTATTATGGTTAAAGTGATGTATACGGGGTCTTCTAATATTATTAAGTATTAATCATTCTACTTGTGTAAGTTTGATTCAAAAATCTTAATAAAATGACATTTTAGTTTTTGCTAGCTAGTATTTTAAAATATAAGAAGTATTGATATAGACTCATAGCATAGAGTAAATAGATACTTTATATAATACTAAGTTTTAATATTTCAACTACATGGTTAAATTTGGGAATATCCATATTTCGATATAATCTTGGTTTCTTATGTTACCTAAACAAAGATAATAAGGTGCATTATGGGAATTAAATGTTATGAATAAACCTTAGATGATAAATTGTGAAGAAACCAAATAAATCTAATGCATTTATAAGTTATTCATGTAATTTGTGAAATAGGAAGGAAAGAAAATGGGTAAAGATACTCCGAACTTCCAAGAATGGTAAAGTATCATCGAGTAAGTATATATCTCACAACAATTTAATATTTTAATAAAAGATAGTTTAAATGTACAAATTGTATTTTTCCCATTGATAGTTTAGATTTTATGTTATCTGTAAATTCAATTCCATGATATAAATGTATTTAATCATTAGAATAGATGATAATGGATCAGAATGCATAGTGAAAGCGTAGTGTTAATATTAGATATTGATTGATTGATTGTAATAGATTATGTTGTGATTGTATTATATGCTTTGATTATTCATAATTATTGAATAGTTGTTCATGTGGGCTTATATGGGATTTAGTGATGTGAATAGGGTAAAGTTCTAGTGGATTCACTATATCATGAATTGAGCTTTATGAGGCATTAGAAAATTGTGAATTGTGCTAAAATAATGATATTGGATATTGTGATTTGTGATAAAAAGCTGATACCAAAAGTTGGATGAAAAATTCTCAATTAACAATGGTGAATGATATAAAATTGATCCGAGTGCTAGATGGGAAATTTTCGGCAAGTGGTTAAGAAAAGTGTAGACTTAATTCCAAAATAAAAGAATAGTTACATGTATGTTTGCTATAACTGAGTGTGATAGAACCTTAGTTGTATTTGGATGTCACTATGATTGTTTGTATTTTAAGTCTTAATGGCTAATTGTGAAAATGATGATCACTTAGAATGGGTGATGAGTGATTGATTGAGTTTAGGATAGTGTTGCGAGATATGATATCTAAGTTATTTGTAGGTGAAATTCCAATATAAGGCCGATGTTGCATATTACAAAGATCCAAGAAAAATGACTTTGCTAATATGTTTAATTTATGATTATTATAAATAATTGATCAGTAGATATATGCTCATTGAATTCTTGTAACTTATTCAATTTTATTTTTAATGTTTTTAAGTTGCGGTGGGCATATTTGAACTTGTTAAATTTATGGAGATCCAAGACTATTTTGCTAAAAAATTTTGACAGTTGGATTAGAATAAAAAATAGAGATAGAGTTTTCATTAATTCAACTATTGATGTGTTGAACCATTTATGTGTATGAATATTTGAATGATGTCGTATCGGGAAATTCATAGGTTTTAAATTATAAGGCATTTGACCTTCAAAAAGTGTCCAAGAAAAGGGGGAGGTTCTATCCGTTTTTCTGTATAAATCTTAAAAAAAATTTAAGTCCCTTAAAAATTTAGAAATTCCTGCTGGATAGTTAAAATAAAAATTGTTAAGGTTTGTAGAGATCGGTAATAGTATCTATATCGATCACGGTTAGGATGGGTCATAATATCTAATAAATGGAGTATTAAGGGATTGATAAAATAATGCTAGAGTGGGACCATGTCATATACAATTACTATTTGTAATACCATTTTCCTTATTACTACTTAGTAATTTGATACTTCTTGTGTTAATGGATGAACTATAGGTTGTTGCATATTATTTTAGGATCAAGCATAATATTCTTAAGCGCTTGGCATATTACTACAAAATTACTATTGTGTCATCTACAAAGCTAGTATTGAAAACTTGAAAATTGAAGTTGGATGCTGTCTTTTTAAGCAATGGTCCTAAAGATCCATTTGTGGTTCCATATGCCATTGAAATTATGAAAAATATTATTAGAAAGATGCCTGTTTTTAGGGTCACCAATTGTTAGGCCAAGCATTAGGAGCTATAACTTCTAAGATGAAGTTTAGTCACCATGGACAAAATCATCTAATTTGTATTTTATTTTCTTTTGGAATCAATGTATAGATAATTTAAATTATAAAGTAAATTATGATGTTAATTCTTTTCATCTTTGTGCCAAAAAGCATTATGCTTTTTTCATTTAGTTGTTTCATCCTAAAATAATCTATATAATGATAGAACCATAACTATGCGATTAATCTTGTATCACTTCCAGAAGGAGTGGAGGTTACTCACATCATATAATTGATGCTATGTTAGTTTTGCTTTTGTTACTTAAAAGATAATGTCTATTCAGTACCATTTGAAAGCATCTCTTGGACCTCATGATTCAAATTATGGTATGGGAGTTCCAAGTTCTACATTTTATAGTAGATTACTTTGAATTCCTAAAATGTCTTTGTTTGCTACTAGGTTTTTTCATTTGATATGGCTGTTATTAAGATCTTTCTTTCATCAATACCACAATTTGTTCATATTGTAACATTTAGTGATGGACTTCTACGATGTCCTTCATTGTGAGTAAGTCATTTGAATTCATTTTTATCAACAATACTTACTAATGCAAACTTTTAGTTATACAACTTTTAGGTAGTTTATTGAGCTAATGAAGCAAGAGAAAACACATGAAGGCAAATAAGCATTATTTTGAATTTATGGTATTTAACATGTATAATCATTTCTTGGAGGTTCCATCCTATGAACTTACTTAGGTTATGCTTGAGCTTACTTTTTTAATAGTAAATTCAAACTTGGGTTTAGATTAAGAGCATATAAATATATTAGTAGTGTGTATTTCGTGTTTGTTTGACTATATACTTATCAATGTGTTGTATTGAGTTTTGTATTCTCCATATATGTTCAATATCATCCTCCGCTCTTGCTATAGTTGAGATTTTAAGTTTTGTATTCTCTATACATTTTAAGTATCATTCTCTCTTATTCGCTAATTTTAAATATATTACAGGTGAGAATGAATACTAGGAATAAGGGAATTAATCTTGATAGTTTAATGTATGACACTTTTCCTAAATTATCTAAGGAAGATATGAAAAGGTAAGAAGGATATTACATTTATTGCTATCACTGCAATGGTGGAGGAATGTCTTAAGTTTAGCTAGGGTTTGGCAGGTATGAAATGCCTTGGTTTAAAAGGCTTATTTTTCAATTTAAACTCAATGTCTTCCTTTAGAAAGTGTTGTCATGTAGCTAAAAGGTGATTTATTGGTAAAAATTTATTTACAATAGGTGTTGTTTTATAATGTTTTCTTAGCAGTTTAAGGAAAATTTATTATTTATTAAAGTTAAATGGAATTTTTGTCCTTAACTCGATGGGAAGTTTTTGTTAATATGGCCTTAAAAAATATGAGTTCTTTTGCACTAGAATAGAAGAGAATGACATTGGACTTTTATTCACATTAAGAAAAGCTAACTATATTGCCATTACAATTCTCACCTAAATTTTTTTAAGAACTTGAAATATTTATTGTTATTTAAAATATTAAGATCATTTTGGTGACAAGATGCTCCAAGGTAAGGATATATTGATTTATTTGATTACATCTTCATAATTTTTCTAGATTTTATTTCCTTTGATATGATATACTAATTTTCAACACAGTTATTGATCAAGTTAGTAATGATATTTTTCTTAGACAACTTACTTTTTTGATATCAACAACAGTGGAGCATGATATAGCTCCCTATGTAAGGTATTTGTGATATATTGGATTTACTTAAAAATAAATCCCATGGTTCTTGGCCCTAAAGTTTAAATATATCTTCACCCAAGCTATTAGTTAAGTATCAAGTATGTAACTGATTGTGTTTTAATTTTTATGTTCAAGTTTGAGACTCTTGATCTAACTTCAAAATTGCTTATACCAATAATCATTTTGCAAAATCTTAGTAGATATAATGTTTTAAAGTAGGGTCATAATTATTGTGTTAATGTTAAAGAAATTGAGTTAGAGGTTTATTTCCTTTGAAATTTATCAAAATTTTTGTTCAACTTAATTTGTTGATATCTTAAAAATTGCTTGTTGGACTTCTCTAGAGTGCCATTCTCTAACATTTTTTATTATTTTAATGTAGGTAGTCTTTTTGACTTATCCATCATTCATAAATTTTTTTCAACTACTATTTATAGATTATAGATAATTGATAACTAATAATTGATTGTGTTATTTTTTTATTTAATAATGGATTTTTTATAGAAAATGAAAAGCGGTATATTTTGCAACAAAATTTAGTTGATTTTATGTACTTTTATTTCATGAAAATTAATGTTTTATATTCTAAAAAATTATTTAAAAAGTAAATGTATTATTATATAATAAATATAATAAATTAAATTTTAATATTTTTATAATATTTTTTATAATAAAAATTGTTTAAAATTTATTTATATAAATATATATTTAATTAAGGTGAAACAAAATTTATAACTTGTGCATTACATGGGCTCCTAATTAGTTTCTTTCTAGAGTTGTTATTACCAATCGATATATATATGTATGTATATATGTATGTGTATGTAGTTCAATTTTAATTTGATCTAATGGTTACAATTCATACATATTAATAATTAAGATTGATTTTAACAATGCATACATATAAATTTATAATTTGTGTGTTACATGGGCTTCTAATTAGTTTCTTTCTAAAGTTGTTATCACCAATTGATATGTATGTATGTATGTATGTATGTAGTTCAATTTTAACTGGATCTAATGGTTACAATGCATACATAGTAATTATTAAGATTGATTTTAATGATAAGAGATAATTAATGTCTAACTCATTTAATTTTTATCTCTTTATCTTAGCATTTTCTTTTTTTTTCCAATTTTAAAATTTTAATTTATTTTATAACACAAATTATTGTAAACTTTTTTTTAATCAAATTTCCATATATTTATCTTCTCACAATAAGCTATAAGGGGTTTTTCCTTTTATTTTGGTAGTTTTATTTTTTACTATAAAACAATTGTGAATCGTAATTTTTTATTATATTAAAATTATTATAGCTTTGCTACTATTCTCATTTTCACCACAAATAAATATAATTTTTTCTTATTGTAATATAATAATATAATAAATTTAGTACACTATGAATGTATATCTATTTATAAACTCAAATAAGAAAAAGAAAATATTATAAGAGAGTATCTCTCTATCATTAGAAATTAAATGTAGTAAGTATTAATTCTTTCTCATCACTAGAATTAAAAAATTGAATCTATAAAAATTGCCACACAATATATAATATTATCTTTTCCTCTCTAATTTTCTAAAAAATTTGTTTAAATTGTGAGACATAATCGTCTAGGATATAAATATTTTTAGTACAAGTACATATCCTTCAAAATTAATTTAAATTAATAAATATTTTTGAATAAATTAAAATTATAGTGTACTAAATTTATTTTGTTATAATATTACAATAAGAAAAAATAATATTAATTTGGTGATAATGAGAATAGTAACAAAGCCATAATAATTGCAATATAATAATGAACTACGATTTGCAATTGTTCTATAGTAGAAAAAACTCGTTTCCTACCAAAATAAAAGGAAAAAAAAAAACTCATTATGGCTATTTGTAAAAAAAATGAATTGTAATTTGTTAAAAAAAAGTTTCCAACAATTTGTGTGATAAAATAAATTAGAATTTTAAAATTAAAAAAATGAAAATATTAAGAGAGAAATAGAAATTAAATGAATAAATTCTCTCTAAATCAATTTTGTAATTGATATATATATATGCATTGTAGCCATTAAATCATGCTAAAATGGATGATGAAGATTTGATGTAAGTCCTTTGTGCTCACCTCGATGTCAATTGTTCCCATCTGTATACAACACAACCCTGGTCAATTCTATCAAAAATTAAAAATAAGATCAATTTATTTTAAATTGACTTTTACACATGTAATATGCTCTCTCTCACAAATGCATTTAATGAAAAATTTTAAATTATAAAGATATTACAAGTTTATTTTAGTTAGAAAAATTGCATGTTATTTATAGCATCCTCCTTTAAATATATTTTAGTAAATAAAATATTAAATTAAAAGGTGAAATGAGTTGTGTTGATTATATATAGCTCCATCTGATTTCTAATGCATTAAATAAGAGTTTTTTTTCCTTCTCAAATTTATTGATCAACCTCTTAATTTATTGATCAATAAAATTCAAATTTGCATAGAGTTTATTAACAATATAATAAAGTTTTTTATTATTATCAAGTTGATCAATTTCATAATCGAGGTAGCACCGACTAGACTTTTTATTATAATTCGAGTTGAATTTGAGTGGGCGCTCTATAATTTTTTTCCCCGAATTATGTTAGGCCAAGTTAGACTCAATTGGATTCCACCCATCTTATTTTGATTATTTAGTACGCCATCTAACAGTCTCCTTCACTGCCAACTCCGATACTCTGGATTCTCTCCCACTCAATACAAATTCGGTTCTGAAAATTCAATATTATTTCCATTTTTTCTTCTTCTTCTTTCAGCCCCATAAGATCTCTTCGATTTTCCTCTGATTTCTCGTATCCGGCAGGATTTCCAGTGAGCTCCTCTGCGTTTAATAGTTTTTCCGCTGAAAACTGATATTTCTCAGTGAAATTTCGAAACTTCCCGCGAAATTATGCGTATTGTTTTTGTGTTCTACGCAATTCTGGAATATCTGGGTATCTGGGAAAAAGTGCCGAATATCTTATTTTTGGGGCTAGATGATGCTGGGAGGATTACTTTGCTTGACAAGCTCAGAGATGAGGTTCTATCTTTTGCTGCAAATACTTTCCGTTTTGCGATATAATTTTTGAAAGTTTCAGGACCTTTAATTATTCTTTTTTCAGTTTTTGCCAACAATCAAGGGCCATGATTTAACTATGTTTTTTAGTTTGTATGTAAGTACCTGTTTTTAAATGGAATTGAGGTTGATCAGTGAAAGTTATTAATTCGCGTTTTGCAGAGATTGGTTCATGATCAACTTACTCAGCACCTGAATTCAGGGGAGTTCAGAATTGGGAAGATTAAATTCAAGGCCTTTGATTTGGGTGGGCTCCAAATTGCTCGTAGATTCTTGCGAGACTATTTTGCCCAGGTGTGTTTTTGACATTTAGTAGTGTTTTTTTTTTTTTTTTTTTTGGGGGGGGTGGGCTTTTAATGTTCATTTATACAGGAAATCGGGGTTTTTGGAACTTGATGCATTAGCTGTTCTATCATTATGTTGAGCCAGAGACAAGTGCTACTGGACATTGTCAGAAGGTAATAGAAGATATATTATTGAACTTAAATTAGTAAATTTTATGCAATTATAGCTCGAATTTACCTTGCCTTATGTCTCTTGTATTTGGTTGATTTTTTTTTTTGGCCCTGTGTATGACATTGATACGAGGTTGGCTGTGATCTACTTGTGCATTGGATGATTTCTGGCTGAGTAGGGAAAAACAATTTTGTCAGATTGTTATGTTCGCTCAGAGTTGGAATTCTTTCTCACAAAAACGGATTTCAACAAAAACATCATATAGTATTTGACCCTGGTATGCCTTTAAATTTTGAAGGAAGATGGAAAATTTTGCTTCATGCTTTAGCGGCAGTCAGTAGGTCTTTGCACTTCGGATTTACATTCACAACTTTGTTGCCGTGCCTATCACAAATCTGGTTGATCTTGAGTTTGTGCTTCGGGGGTTTGTTTACTATTTCACTGAACCTGCTTTTGATCAGTAATGCTATAGTCTCATATTTACCGACTCATCTGTGACTAAGAAGCTTACAGTTGTTTGGACTTATTCCATGATAAAGGGATAAAAGTGGATAAAGATTGAAACTATGTTTTTGCAGATTTTTGGTATCTTCTCTTGTTCAGAAATATGTGGCTCAGTTTTTCTTTTCATTTTTCATTTTTTCTTTTTGGTGGAAGTGTCAAACACTAATGTTATATTTGGAGAACCGGGAGGGAAGCGAGAAGAAGGGAAGGTTTATATCATAATCTCTCCCTTGTTTGAGTTTTGACTAAAGTGATTGAAGGTTTATGACTAACTCCACAAAATTATCCAAAATCCTTCAGTATTCACTATTTTGTATTCGTCTAATTTGGGTTTGAAAGATTTTCGTGCAATCTGAATATTTTGGCAAATTTTCTAAGCATCGAATGATATGGTAAAGAAGTTCTCTTTTAACGGTCCATCTTCCTTCCACTCTTTTCCTTTCATTCTCTCATTATTTTCCCTTTTTCCTTCCTCTCTTAACTCTGACATACTATAAATTATTCAAAATCTCATTCAATGTTTATTATTTGTGGTCCTCAATGCCATTCAAGATTCTTTTGTATTCTAAGTTTGTTAACAGTCCCATCTAGGGTTTGCTGCCTGCTGATTGCTGGTATCTTGCTACAGAATCTCAAGGTTTTGTCTTGTAGTGTCAATTATGTAGACAGTAGACATGCTTGAGGATTCAGGCTTGAATCTGTTTCTTTCTCATTATTATTTTTTTTAATGTTATTGTTGTCCTGGGCTTCCTTTTGAGCCTGTTGCTTTTTCTAAATTTTATTGTTGTCTTGGGCTTTTTTTTTTGAGCCTGTTGCTTTTGATGTTTTTGTTTTAATTGCTTATGCATTTGGGCTTTCATTTTTTAAATCAATTAATTATTCTAATTCTAATTATTAATATTATTAAAAAACCAAAAGAGGGATTTATTTCTTTAATAAATTAAACATGTCATTTTTTCTTACCTTTTCAACTTTCATTTTCTTGCCTAATGTTACTCTCTCTCTCTCTTTCTTTTTTTTTTTCATGCGTACACTTATTTATTTTCTTTTACAAAGTTTTTCTTATTTTTATTTATTATACTATTCTATTACATTATATGCATATATTTATTATTTATTATTATTTTTTAACTCATTTATATTATTTGCAATTTAGATGTAATATATTTAATTAGTATAAATATGACATAATATATGATATTTTTATTATAAAATATTTTAAATAAATAAAGTTTTAAATTAATTGAATTACTAAAATCTATATTTTAGTTTTATCTCTTATATTACTTCACTATCTTCTTTTTATTTACTTCATTCCATGCTTTTCTTTTCTTTTTTTTTAATGTTTACTCTTGTATTTTTCATTTTAGATACTAATCTCACCAAGAAGTATATATTTTATTTTTATTAAAAATATTGTAAATAATTTAAAATTTTAATTTAATTTAATCAATTATATTATTCTATTTTAACTTTTTATATTAATTTATATTATTTTTTTTATATTCACTCATTATTTACTTATTTACAATTTAGATATTATTATCAATAAAAAATTTATTTTTTTTATGAAAATAATTTAAATAAGTTAAAATATTTAATTTTATTAAACTATTTACCTATATATTCTATTTCTATCTCATATATTATTTAAAACTCAAATTATCTCTCTTCTAAGACTTATGTTTAAAATTAAATATGCATTGGCTAAAATTTTGTTAAGGTTTTACAATTCATGCATTATTTTACTATCTATTTTATTGTATATTTTTTTATGTTCACTCTTAATATTTACAACTTAAATGCTAATATTACTAAGTATTATATATAATATGATATATTTTATTTTTATTATAAAAATATAATATAATTAAATTATTTAATTACATATTATTATTTTATTTTTATATTATTTTACAATTCATCCATCCATTGTTTCACTTTTTTTTATTTGCTCAATTGCATATATTTTTTTAATTTTTTCATGTGCACTTGTATGATTTATGGCACAAACCTTAATATCATTGAGAAATATTCATGCAACATGATATATTTTAATTGAATTAATCAACTAAATCTTATATTCTTAATTTTAGAATTATTTTACAATTTTCTCATTATTTTTTTCATTTTTATTTGCTCCATATCATTTTCTTAATTTTTTTCATTTTTAAACTTTTTTCCTATTATTTATAATGTAAATGCTAATATAATTAAATTACTTTAACATATCTTGCTTTTAATTCTTATATTACTTTGTAATTTACTCATTATTTTTTTTCTTTTCATTTGCTCTATTGCATACTTTCTTTCTTTTATATCCACTTCTGTTATTTATTATTCATATAATTGATAGCTAGAAAATAAATGTATAATATGATATATTTTTTGTTTAATATAAGAATATTTTAAATAATTTAACTTAATCGAATTATTTAACTCTATAGTTAATTTTTTATTTTAATCTCATATTATTTTATAACTTAATCATTATTTTTCTATAATTTATTTATCCCATTCCATATTTTTTCTTTTAAATTTTCATATCATTATTTATAATTTATACGTTTTCATTAAATAGTATACATATAAAATGATATATTTAATTTTATAATAAAAATATTTAAAATGGGTCAAAATTTTAATATAGGAATTATTGATTAAAATAATAATTACACATTCTATTTTTTTCTTAAAATTATTTCAAATTGAAATTAATTTTATTTATTTAAAATTTGTTAATATTTTCTTGATATCAATTTTTAATTATCATATTTCAAATTAAATATAAATTAATTTTATCAAAACTTTATAATTATACACTAATTTACTTCCTTATATTTGTTTCATTGCAATTTTTTTCTTTTTCTTTAACTTCACTTAGGTTATTTATGATATAAACATCTTTATCACTTAAAAATATGGATATAATATGATATATTTTATTTTTATGAAAATATATTATTTAAGTTGAAAATTAAATTTAATTAAATTATTTAAATAAATATATATATTAATCCCTATCTTATGTAATATTAGAGTCACATTCCCTTCTTTTTATTCATTTAATTTCATTTTTTCCATTTTTCATATTTACTCCTATTGTTTATAAATTAGATATTAATATCACAAACAAATTTAATATAAAAAGTATTAATTGAATCATACACTTACATATTTTATTTTAATGAAAATATCTGAAAAATTAAAATAAAATATATTTATTTACATTTTTAACTAATTACTTGAAATTTTTTAAAACTTTACATTTTACATAGTATTTTTATTTTCTATCTATTTTATTGCATATTTTAATTTTTTTACTCCTATTATTTATAATTTAAACACTGACATTATTATTTGGTATGAATACCATTTAAAATATTTTTATTATAAAATTGTTTTAAATAAATTAAATATATAATTAAATAGAATTATTTAATTATATATTTTATTTTTTACTTTTATATTATATTTCATAAAATTATTATTTACAAATTTAAATATATAATGATAAATATATAATTATAAAATAATAATAAGTTTAATTTTAATATTTTTTATTTTTAATTTTATTTATATGTATTAATTTTATGTAGAAAATAATTATATACCCTTGCAAAGCACCGGTTAAAATACTAATGTTGTGGGTTACATACGGCAAAAGCACCAAATTATTGTTGTTTCGAAAACTTATTTTTGTTTTACTGTTCTTTCGAAACATATTACCAAAATACGCACGCACCTCAAAGGCACCAAAATGAATGACGTTTTCGAACTGTTTGTGCACAGAGAGGCGCCAGGCGGAGGCGCCCAATTGGAGGGAAGGACGCCATGCAATATGACGCCTTCAAGCTGAAGGCGCCATCTCAAATGACGCCATCTGCAAATCAGAATTTTTGGTTTGGGAGATATAAACCAAAATCAAGCAGTAACTGTTGCCAATTAATAAGAGGAAGATAAATTAAACTAGATCGAAAGGAAACTGCTGAGAAACAAAAACATTCAACATATTTTATATAAATGAAAGACCAATGACCACCTTGCATTTTGTGTCCATAGTTTAATAAGCCTACTCTATTCGGAAATAAGCTTGTGCTGTAAAATAAGCCTACTCTATTCAGAAATAAGCTTGTCCATGATTACAGCACGCACTAAGTCTTTCTTTTTTTATTGTGCGCACCCCGTAAAACACATGTTGTAAGGGCAAGGCGTCATTTGAGATGGCGCCTTCAGCTTGAAGGCGCCATATTGAATGACGTCTTTTCCTCTAATCGGGCGCCTTTCCGCCTGGCGCCTCTCTGTGCACAAATAATTCGAAAATGCCATTTCTTCTAGTTCATCTGAGGTGCGTGCGTATTTTGATAATATATTTCGAAAGAACGGTAAAACAGAAATAAATTTCCGAAACAACAATAATTTGATACTTTTGCCTTACATACTTCCTTCCTCTTTAGCTTATTGTGGATCTTCTGACATGTAGGTGGATGGTGTGGTTTACGTGCTCGATGGCTCTGATGAATCCAGAAGGGAGCTAATTTCTCTTCCTTACGATGAGTTACTGGCAAATGTCCCATTACTTGTATTGCAAGATGTGTCACTGACAATTGATCCTCTTGAGCTATTCATACGCGGAGTCTCCAGAGGGATGCAATATGGCGGGCGGAATCAGTACCTGAACCCAAGACGATTGCACGCGTTCTTGTTCATTATCTTTCGTGTCGTGTCCTTGTACATTCATGTATTTTCTATTGGTGGCATTGTAACAAATTATGTTTTTCCTTGTTATATGGCGTTTTTGGGATGGAAAGTTTTTCCATACTCGATCTATATGTATGGATCATGCATATTAATATCTTAACTAACAAGTCAATAAAATAATAATACATTATTTGTATGAAAAAATTTTTAAGTTAATGATTTTTTTATAGACTTGTTAAATCAAATGTTAAATTTATTTTAGCTTCAAATTTTTTTAATAAAGTAATAATTAAATAAAAAGTAAGGTCAAATTTTTTTATACAATATAAAAATTTTTTACTTCAATTTTTTTACTCTCTCTATCTTTCTTTCTCTTTTTTTATTTTACACGCACATATTTTTAAATAAAATTATTATTTTATTAAGTAAAATAACATTAATTATTGTAAAAAATTGATTAAACTTATTTTTGTTATTTAAACATTGCATGAGATAAAAAATTACTTTTCACTATTTAACTACACTCATTTATATTAAAGTAAATATATATAAAATTTATTACTTTTGCATTAAATGAAGAAACTTGTTATTTATCCAAAAAATTGAAAAAAATCTATATACTATATTTTTAGATACTTTATTTTAATTATTTTATCAATAATAAGGTCTTTAGTTGCTATAAATTTGTTAAAAAAATATTGTTATATACAATATAATAAAATAATATTTAGACATTAATATACTACGTTCAAATAATTTTATAATTTTTTATTTAAACTATTCATTTTTTGATAGAAATTATATTATTATTCTTTTTAATATAATATAATATTTTTTACTTTTTGTTCTTTTAAATTATTTAGGCTTGTATATAAAATCAAATAATATTAAAAAATTATTAGTAAAAAATCAATAAGCATATAAATATACACATACACATACTTATTTATGTATGTATACTCAAATACATTCCACCTAAAAATTAGAAATTAAAAAAATATAGATGATTTATTATTATAATTTTAACCTAATATAAATAGCTCATTTTCAAACTTGATACATTAGATTATTAGTTGTGTTTTTTTTATTATTGTTAATCTTTGTTTATTTGTAATTTTACACATTATGAAGAGAAAAATAATTTATTCTATTTATTTTTTATTTTATCTTATATAAAAATCATTAATAACAATAAAGTAAATTAATAAAATAAATATTTTATTTAAAAATCATAATATATACATTATGAAAGCTTATGTTTAATATAATTTATAATATCAAAAAGTTAAAATAAATATACATATTGCATTTTTTTTTATAAATGTATGCATAATACTTTAATTTTTAAATAAAACTTACTTAACATATTTTAAATAAATTTAGAAAATTTAAATCTGGATACGTGTAAGAAAGATAATATGTATAAATATAATTTCTTTGAAAAGTATCAATGAATATTAAACTTTTTATTAAAAATAATAATAAATTTTATTACAAAATTAAGTATTTTAAAAGATTTTATTGTGCATTAATGTATAAGAAATAAGTAAAGAAGATTATTAAAAAAAAGAAGAAATAAAAAATAGTTTCATAAAGTAAAAATTTAGATTTTTAATTTATTAACTATTAACTAAATTTTATATTTTTAAAATGATTATGAAGTAATTTTTTTGAAAGTATTTTAATTTTAAAAGTTTTAAATTACAATGTATTATAAATAAAATTGAGTTAATAACCATTAAATTAAATTTATTATATTGTGAAGAGGTGTAAAAACATACATATAAATTAATATATACAATTTACTCAAATTACTTTCTTTAAGTTATTGGTAGATTTAAAATTAAAAAAAATTATATCATTAATTCTTTACCTATTAAATAAGTTTCTTAATTATGAGTATTAACTATTAATTTTTATATTATTAAAATCCAATAGTTCTCATTCTAGCACAAAATTAAAGTATTAATACTTAGACTTTTAGTTTGAGTATAATAGAATTGTCACTTTGACATTTCAATGAAGTATTAAATTTTTTTAAAATTTATCCTTTTTTATTAATAAATATTTCATTATTTTATACTTTCAATTCACTTGAATTTATTCTATCATATTTTTTTTTATTTTCAATTTTTTTAAATTTTATGCGTAAAGGATAGTCTTGAAAAAACTATTAAAAATAAACAATACGAACCAATTGCTTAAAAAAAGGCAAAATCACATGAATGTATTATTACAACAATAGTCAAAATTTCAATATACCTAAAATAGTGGACAAAATTTCAATTGCTTAAAAAATTTTAATAGCTCCAAGTTGTTCAAATTGTAACTCTTCAAGAATTCTTCTCAACCATATGGCTTGATAGGCACAAATTGTTGCTATAACAAATTCAGCTTTTATAGTAGACAAAGTGACAACGGGTTGCTTTTTAAACAACCATGACACAGCACCTGTTCCAAGCAGAAAGACATAACTAGAAGTACTCCTCCTATCACTTGGATCTCTTGCATAATCACTATCAATAAAACCCAGTAAATTGGACTTTTCACCTTTCTTATGGAATAGTCCAAAATCTCTAGTTCCTTGCAAGTAACGAAAAATTCTTTTGGTAGCTAACATGTGTATTTCTATACGATTCTCCATATATCTACTAATTAGGCTTACAACATACATTATGTCTAGTCATGTTGCAGTAAGATACATCAAACTGCCTATGATTTGTTTGTAGAGTGTGTTGTTGACTTCCTTCCCTTCATGATCTTTGTGTAACTTCAAACCATACTCAACTGGGGTGCTTACAGGATTACAATCCTTCATGTGGAACCCATTAATAATTTCTCCCACATATTTCTTTTGAGAGAGAGAAATCCTATCATCTGTTTGCACAACCTCAATGCCAAGAAAATAATGCATCATTTCCAAATCTATTATCTCAAATTCATCCATCATGGATTTCTTAAAGTCCTTAAACATGTCAACACAATTACTAGTAAATATAAGATCATCAACATACAAGCAGACTATGAGCATTTTCCTTTTATCTTTAATTTTAACAAATAAAGTATGCTCATAAGGGCATTTTGAGAAACTAACTTGTAGGAAATAAGTTTTAATACAACTATACCAAGCCTAAAAGGCTTGCTTAATCCATAGAGATTCTTTTTCAATCTATAAACTTTATATTCATTCCCTACTTTGAGATAGCCAGGGGTTGATTAATAAGTACCTCTTCCTTTAAGTATCTATGTAGGAAAACTGATTTGACATCTAGTTGGTAAATTAGCTAAGAATTTTGTGTTGCTAAAGCAACCATCAATCTGATTGTGTCATGTCTTGCAAAAGGTGAGAATATTTTAGTATAATTAACCTTGTATTATTGCTTGTAACCTTTAGCCACCAAGCATGTCTTGTACTTGTCTATTTTACCATTTTTTTCAGCTTTGTTTTGAAAACCAATTTCACACTAATGGTTTTATGCCCATCAGGAAGGTCACATAGCTCTCAAGTATCATTTCTTTCAATGGCATCAATCTTCTTATCTATTACTTTCCTCCATTTTTCTTCTTTCATAGCACTTTTAAAAGTTATAGGGTCACATTTTGAAAACAAAGCAAAGTGAGAAATATGATCATCATCAACTCCTATTATCTTATAATCAATCATCCATGCAGGTCTTTTTCTAGTATGCTGAGGTCGTTCTTCTTCATGACTAGCTGCTGGGGCAATTTGTTAGGGATTTTCTTCTAGCTATTGCTCTTTATCTTCATTTTCTTCATCAAAGTCTACTTGAATATGTTTTACTATTTCACTATTTTTCTCCTAGAACTATGTCTTATAAAAAATAACATCACGACTAATAACAATTTTCTTAGTGTTAGGATTATATAATTTATAAGCTTTGGATTGATCACTAATACTAAGAAAAATATATTTTTCTCCTTTATCATCTAGCTTTATCCTCTTTTGGTCTAGAATATGGGCGTATGTAATGCACCTAAAAATTCTAAAGTGATCTACTATTGACTTTCTTCCACTCCATGCCTTCTTAAGTGTCATGTCCTTAACTGTAAATGTGAGACTTTTGTTTAGAATATGAATGCTCTAATTTACTGCTTCAGGCTAAAACCTTTTAGAGATTTTGCTACTGTTCAAAAGACTTTGCACCATATTGAAAATAATTCTATTCTTTCTTTCTGATACACCATTTTATTGTGGTGTATATGCTACTATAAACTCTTTTCAAATTCCATGTTTTTCATAAAAAGTGGTGAATTCTTTTGAGCAATATTCTCCACCATGGTCTATACGCAAGGATTTAATATTCTTTCTTGACTCTATTTTTACTCAAGCTTTGAAGCTTTTGAATGCAAAGAAAGCTTTTAATTTTTCTTGCAAAAATATACTCATATTTTTCTAGAAAAATCATCAATAAAAATAATTAAGTATCTTTTACCTTCATTGGGTGATAGTTTAATTAGGCCATAAATATTTGAATGCACTAGCTTTAGAACTTCCTTTGCTCTCCATGACTTATCTTAGGGAAATTATGAATATTGTTCCTTGCTAATAGCATATTCTTCATAGACTTAGAAAGGATCAGAAATTTGTGGAAGGCCCATTACCATATTTTTCTGCTAAAGAGTCTTTAACCCACTGAAACTCAAGTGGCCAAATCGGTAATGCCATAACTAGGAAGAATCTGAGACTTTGGCCATTAAACTAGATTGAATGCTTTCAATCTTTAATAGAAACAACCTATTTGAACTCATTGGGATAATTGCAATAACACCTCTAATAGAGTCAAAGATTTCACAAGTACCCTTGCTAATAATGATCTCATGCCCCTTTTCTTGCAATTAACCAACGCTTAACAAGTTATTTTTTAGGTCATGAACATACAACACATTAAAAATTGTTTCCACAAAATCATTCTTGGTTTTAATTTTAATGTCACCTTTCTCTATCACTTTCATAGTAGAATGGTCACCAAAGCTTACAATAGAATGAAAATTTTCATTTAAATAAGAAAAGAAAGACTTACTTCCACTCATATGATTACTATAATCAGTATCCATATGTCACATATCTAGCTCGTTGTCCTTTGTATTTTAAATAGCCATCAACAAGGTTTCCTCCTCCTTCTTTTCAATAAAGTTTGAACTTTCTCCCTTGGTTTTATCATTAGGTAACTTGGTATATCATTCAGAAGCATAATGACCAAATTAATAACATCTAAAGCACTCTACCTTAGATTTGTTAGGATATCTTCCTCTGCCTTTGCCTTGAAATTGGTCATTATTGCCTTTAGAATTCCTATTAGAATCACCATTTTCTTGTCCTCCATGACCTTTGCCTCTACCTTTACCCTTTCCTCTAGAGTTGTTGGAATGGTCATTAATAGAAACCTTCAAAGCTTGCTCTTTTGTTATTGAAGACCTGTTCATCTTTTACTTATGCACTAGTAAAGAACTTTGAAGTTCATCAAGAGAGAGTTCATCAATGTCATTGGATTCTTTAATTGAGCGGACTATATAGTTAAATTTTAGTGTTAGAGAGCACAATATCTTTTCTACAATGGCAATATCTCCCATCTTCTCACTATGGAAATGTATATTGTTAGCAATCCCCATGGCCCTTGTACAATTAATGGTAATTGACTGACCTTCTTTCATTTGTAGGATCTTAAAATTCCTTCTTAAGGTTTGAAGTTGTACATGCTTCACTTTAGCAGAGCCTTGATAATTTTTCTTCATTGAATCCTAAATATCCTTGGAAGTTTCTTTACAAGGAATAGTTTCTAGGATAGTTTGGTTAGTGGCTTGAAATAAATAATTTTTAGCCTTCAAGTCTTTTAACTTCATAACATTAAGCTCCTTTTACTGCACATCAGTGAGTATTGTACTATCTTTTAGTGTTACAATACCATATTCAACAATTTGCTAATACTCCTTGGACCGTAAAAAGTTCTCCATTAGCATGCTTCAAAAGTCATTATGACTATCAAAATGTGGAATGGTTGGTTGCATAAAGTTATTATTAGAGGCCATTAATTTGCACTACACTTTTTTGCAAACTATACATAAATTTTTTTTGCACACTACTGCTCCCCTTGCCTTTTTTTCTCTCTCGACTATTACTTTCACATAAATTGTATTTGTTATATTTTTTTCTACTACTCTCTCACACAAACTGTGCAGTGGGCACACTCTTTTTAACTCCTTTGGTAACCCACCTCTGATACCACTTATAACTTGGAAAAAGAAGAAAAAGATAAAAATAAAGTAAAAAAAGAGACAGAAAGCAAGTAACACATGAAACCAAGTCTTTATTACTTTTGTGAAACTAGAATTCTATTGTATAAAAGTACAACAAAAGGGCTCTATTTATAGAACCTTGGTACAACATTCAAGAGCAGAAAAATAGGAATGTGAATCACCCTTGTACATAAAAAATAAAATTAGAAAATGGCTAAAGACTTAGTAAAATGTACTTGAATCCTTTAACTGCTAAGGAATATGTTGATTTCATGCTACCAACTTTTCTAAAAATCAGTTCATGTGGCTTTGATCAAGTAAAAAATTGTTTGCATATTTTCAACAATAATGTCGGCATTTATTGCTATTGTATTTATTGTTTTTGTAATCCTAGTTCGGTTTCTCCATCAGCCAGAACTTGATGGTGTTGGAGTCCTCGATGTTTTCGTAACCCTTTGCCAAGTTCTTGTCGAATGGGCTACCAGAGTGCTCCATTTTGAAGTCTCAGCTTTTTTGGTCGGCATAGATCTAGGCATAGGATGCTAGGGTCTAGTTCTCGAACAATGGGTTGATGTCGACCTTAGTGCAAGCTTGGTTGTGGATGCCAATGAAGTCTTTGAGCGAGTTTTGGGTAAAGGAGTTGTAAGAGAAAGTAGAGAAGAAGAGAATGACAAGAGAAGATTTGAACTTGAAGACCTCATTTTACTTTATCTAATTAGGTTGAGAATGGATTTAGAAGTAAATATATGTGATAGAGGTATTTATAAAAAAAAATGAGGAAGCAATTTAAGCGATGAGTGGCATTAAATTATTAATGGAATCAGATGGTAGGCAACCACATTTTCTTGTACTTAATTCTCTAGATTTGTTGAAGAAGTAACCAAATTCAAAAAAATAAAAAGGTATTTTCATTAAAAAGATGAGGCAGTTTATCCTAAATGATGAACTCCTAATTGAAAAATAATTTTGTCCTTATTTAAAAATTTTCAAACACAATAAATCGCTTACATCATAAATATAATATGTATAAACAATATATATACTATATTTCACCTATTAATGTTAGATTTGCAGCTTGTAAGAACAGAAGAAAGAGCCATGATTAGGAAATGGGTTTTTCTTCCTTGCAACAATAAAAACTTACAACAGAAAAAAATTGTCATATTAATATCAAATTGACATGGAATCTTATGGGTATCATTATATCCAACATTCTTGAAAAATTTGAGCATAATGTTTACATAAAATAAATAGATCCTTACAATGATATAATGATTTTCTCATTTGTAAGAATAAATGGAAGATTTGTAAGAATTTTATTATTTTGGGTTGCTATTAATTGGATTTTCTTATTTTTTATTAAATTTAGATTAATATATATAACTCAATTTTGTAACTTAAATTATTATCAAGTGGTCCAATGGGTTTTTAATTTACCTATTGGGTATACTATTTTATTAAAAATGTGATGGGATCTATTAAAGCAAAATTGGTGTGGACCCTATTATTGAGTCCATGATAAGTGGATTTAGTTAGGATTTATTAATATGAGGCTAGGTTATTTCTCCACACATAAGACTATTAATAACTTGCTTTATTGGAGAGAAAGACTTAAATCTCTCAGTAAGCACTTCTATAATAATAATTTATTTAGAAAATTATTGAAATAAATTAAGAGATACGTAATCCTAATTCTTTTTTTAGTTTTATTTATTTTCTTAGTGGTTTTAGATATGATATGAAGATCATGTTAAATATTAAAATTTCTTACGTGTAGTATCAGAGTAGGTTATATTAGATCTAGAATCTTAATTAAATTACTTATTATGTAAAAATAATTAAATTAAAAAAAATTAAGTATAAAGTTTTAAAATTTATTATGCTTAATATAAATCAATCATCATCAATCCAACTAAAGGTAGAGGAACTAGGATTTTGATTATTGATTCAAACAAGCTGAGTATCCTTATATGGCTTGTATTGTTTAATTTATTTACATGAGTCAATCATATATATTCACTACTTATATGTTTTAGTATATTTGAACCTTTTTTTTGTTTAATCAATTTATTTTCTAGTTTTATTGTATGAATAACCATGACTTAAAATCATTTTTCTTAATTGAGATTGATTTTGGCCATATTTTATCTAAATGGTAGAGGGTTACCATTCTTTGATGAGACATTAAAGCTTATCTTATGCTTAAATGGCTAATGGGTTATGATTTGTAATGGAGAAAAAGAAAAATGATTCTAAATTTACTTTATATAATTTCTCATAGAAAGATTTAGTTTAGTTTGTTGGGTTAAGCGGTAAGGCAAGAGATCTATGGCATAAAAGTGAAGGGCTTCAATCCTTATGATTACAAATTATTTTGTTTTTAATAATATCCATGAGAGGGATGATTTTAAAATTTTATGGCTAATTGTAGTATGATAGTGTGCAACTGCATTAGTGAGATGGAAGGTCTATTGTCAAGCAAATGATTTCTAATCATGATGGATAAATATTTATTTATATTATTTTAAATTCTTTGATATTATTTTTAATAAAAAATTATGGAATATTTTGAAAAATTAAAGTGAAATGCTTATAACCCATTAATAAAAGTTCACTCCTTTTAGAATTTTTTTATGCATATTTTTTTGGAAAGTGAACATAATTAAAAGTTATAATAAAATTGGATTATAAATTATGTTCAAAATTTTATGTGACATTTTTTGAGAGCCAATTAAGATATATTAAGTTTTAAAATTATTTTTTCAATTTGGCATTTTATTTCTTAATAGAGATAGATAATATTGGAATATAAAGTTTATTTTATCTCTCTTTTAATATTAAAGATTTTTGAAAAATATCTTAGTAAACTTTTGCTAAAGTTTATATAAAATACATGTGAAAAGAATTTAAGGTAATAAATTATATATTTTTAAAGTTCTCTTTTCCTTTGAGAAACATAATGTTGTATATTAAAAGAAGAAAAAAAATTATTTTTAAGTTAACTTGATATGCTTATTAGCGATGATTTCACATCAATTTGGCATAATTCTACCATATCGTGCATATTTAGATGTGGTTTTATAACTTTGGAGATTATTGAGATAATTATATTAATTTTTAATATGTTACTTTAGACATTTCATTTATAAGATGCAGATTTTGAAGAATGTTTATTTAAGATATTATTATAGTATAATGTGACTAAATTTTACATTGGTTAAGTTTGATAATATTAATTCCATGATATCATGATATATAATCAATTTTGTGATTTATTATTATGAGTAGTAATGAAATTTATTTTATTTTCTTATATAATTCTTGGTGAAACATAAAATTCAGAAATAATGAGATTATCAAATTCAAACATTGACATGGATTAAGGAAAATTCCAAAAAAAAAAAAATTTCTAAAATCTATTAATGAAATGAGTAATTGTTACTACAATAGATTGGTGCTTGGGACTATTACTCGAGGAACTTCAGAAGATTGGTGCTTGTGAAAACAAGGGTTGATCCTGATAATTTCTTTAGACATGAACAAAGTATACCACCTATTGTGGATTAGAGTTACACATTCAACATATTGTAAATTCATAAAATATTATTAAATAAATTAGTTTTATTCGATCCTACCATTGTCATTCGATAGTGTATTCAAGCAAAGATGGAGCAAAACATAGATGTGGAGACTTCTAATCAGGAGATTCTTATTGACTAATCTCTTGCATTAACAGGAGATGCATTATTATTTTCACATGTGGAAGATGTTTATTCCTCAACTTGATTTAACTCCGCAACTCTTTTGTGTCCTCCATTTATATCATGGTTTGCACTTTGCAACATATTTTTAAGAGATATTGGCTTTAAAAATAAGTCTTGAAAGAGAATTATTTATTGAAACCAATCAGTTTCCATTTCACAAGTGGAAAGAAATTAAGTTACCCGCTAACCCAAAATCAACAGTAAAATCAGTTTCCATTTTCTGCTAACTTTGGCCTACACAAGAAGATAAACATAATGGAATTAAAAAAAAAAATCAGAGATGGTCATCGAATAAATAAATATTGCATAACAATTTCCACACCATTAATATCTAATTTATCATTACCTTTATGACATAGTTTAATGTTTCTTGAACAACTTCGAGTTTTACATCACCAAGGGTCACTTTATATTACACCATTAACATCAACAACTCCATTTCCTTGCAACGCTGGAGATCTACTTACGATATAGTACTATACATATTAGGAAGAAGATGGAAAAAGGTCACTAATCGTCATATGAATTTATTAAGGTTGTTTTCTGAATGTTTGAACTCATATTTCAAGTTCTCCAAGAGAAGCATTCCTAAATTATGGAGAGCTTGATATTGGTACCAACACAAGTAATCATGAAAATTTTTTGTATGCTCCAACTATACTATGTATCTTTAGTTATACCAAATAAATAAATGATAATTGTAAGCTTTTACAATTTCCCATGTCTTGGAAATTGAAAAATTAAGTGTTTAGGATTTTACAAAATTGATAATTGTTCTTTATTTATTAAGTATGGCTAGGAATGTATGGTATAGGATATTACCAAGGATGACTAAGAATTTATTAAGTACAAAAATAACAAAGTCTTATTCTATTAAGTGAGATTGACTATATAAATTGTACGATGTCATTGGGCTTTATTCGCACTTAGATTTTCAGGAATGTTATTCATTAAGAGATTTTTTTTTATAATTTTTCCTAATGTCTTTTTTGATTTCTCTTTACACCTTTTCATAGGACTAAAGATTATATGATTGACTCTTTTCACTAGTGCTTCTAGTGGCTTTCTTTGCATATGTCTAAACTATCTTAATCAAAAGATTATATGATTGACTCTTTTCACTAGTGCTTCTAGTGGCTTTCTTTGCATATGTCTAAACTATCTTAATCAATTTTCTGTCATATTTTCTTCAATAGGTGCCACTCCAATACTCCTTTGTATGCATTCATTCCATATCTTGTCCTTTCTTATGTGATCATATATCCATCTTAATATTCTTATTTCTACTACTCCTTAATTTTTGCTCTTATTATCCCTTCAAAGCCTAATATTCATTACCATAAAACATAGTTAGTTGTATAGTGGTTTGATAAAACTTCTCTTTAAGCTTGGTATGTACTTTGCGATTATAAATAATCCCTGATGTCTTTCTTCATTTTAACCATCCAACTTATATCTTATGTATAACATCTCTATCAATTTCCCTGTCGCTTTGTAATATTGATCCCAAATACTTAAAATTGGACACTTGTGGTATAACGTGCTCTCTAATTCTTATCTTTGAATCTTTTCTATCTTGCTTCTTATTAAATTTGTAATGCATATACTCTATCTTACTCTTACTCAAGCAAAAACTCTTAGATTCTAATTCTTGTCTTTAAAGCTCAAGTTTATAGTTAACTTTTTCTCTTGATTCTTCAATTAGAACTATATCATTCGCAAATAACATATATTTAGGGATAATCTCTTATATGTTCCTGGTAAGAACATTCAAGATTAGATTAAACAAGTAGGGATTCAGGGCTAAACCTTAATGTAGACCTATTTTTATAGAAAAGTCTTTTGTCTTGTCGTTGGGAGTTCTGACATATGTAGTTATCCCATCATACATGTTTTGTATAGCCCGGATATATGCCACACGAACTCCTTTCTTTTACAAAGTTTTTCATAGTACTTCTCTTGGTATTCGATCATAGGCTTTTTCTAGGTCAATAAAAATCATATGTAAGTCCCTTTCTTTACTCCGATACCTTTCCATTAGCCTTCATAAAAGATAAAAAGCCACTGTTGTAAACCTTCCTAACATAAATCCAAATTGACTTTTTATAATCCTAGTACAATTCTAGTCTCGTTTCTTAATATATGCTTAATCATTTTTTCCTATAATTTCATCGTGTGACTTATAAGTCTTGCATAGTTCTAGATATCTCCTTTGTTCTTATATATAGGCATCAAAATGCTCCTCCTCCACTCATCTATCATTTCCTTAGACCTCAAAATCTTATTAAATAGCTTAGTGAGCCAAAGGTACCCTATTCTCCTAAATATTTCTAAACTTCAATAGGAATACCATCAAAACCAACGTCTTTATCATTATCCATCCTTTAAGAGCTTCTTTTACTTCCCTAACTCGAATCCTGCAATAGTAAGCCAAATTTTATTCATCCTTTTGAATTTCTAATCCTTCCATATCCCTTGTCGATTCTTGCCCATCATTGAAAAACTTATAAAAGTACTTTTTCCATTACTCTTTGATATCTTTATCTGTGAGTAGAACTTGTCCTTTTTCATCCTTAATACTTAGTTAGTCCAAATCTCTTGATTTCCTTTTCTTATTTTTGGCAAGCTTATAAATCTTTCGTTCTCCATTCTTTGTCCTAAGATTTCGATAGAACTCCTTTAAAGCCTTAGATTATGCCTCATTCATTGCCTTCTTGGTTTCATTACTAGTCATCCAATACATTTCTCAATTTTCAGCATTGTTGTATATATGTAAGGCCTTAAAACAATCTCTTTTGATTTTGACCTTTTTTTGCACACTTTCATTTCATCATTAATATTCTTTATCTATTAGTCCAAAACCTTCTGATTCACCTAAAATTGCTTTAGCAATTATCCTAACCTTCTTAACCATCTTATCCTTAGTATGGTTGACACTTTCTTGTACTTCCCAATTACCTTCCTCCAATACTATTCTCTTAAAAATCATTTGCTTCTCACCTTTGAGCTACCACCATTTAGTCATAAGATTCATAACTTGTCATTTTTTTTGGTCACAAGTTTTAAAATAAGAATCAAGAACCAAGACTCTGTGCTGTGTAGTAAGGCTCTCTCTTGAAATCACTTTACAATCCTTACAAACTCTTTTATTTGAGTTCCTTGCCAAAAAAAAATAATAATTTGCGACCTTTAGGTTCCACTCTTGTACGTGATTGGATGCTTCTCCCCCGGAATTTATTAAGTATGAATAAGAATATATGAGAATGACTACTATCAAGGAGAACATTATATTATTGGTGTTTGTGATAACTAGGTTGATCCTATTAATTTCTTCAAACATAGGCAAAGTATACCACCTCTAGTGTTTAGAGTTGGCATAAACTGAATCGATTTATTGAATATGTATTATTTATTGTTAAATAAAGGATAATGATTGAGAGTTTCATCAGATCAAAATTAAATAGATGTTCATTGCTCAATCTACTCTGACGGTCCAGCCCTTTTTGTCCTCCAAATGTCCTATTTGTATCCCAACTATTGTCTGATGCATTTTCCGAGACACAGATTCTGCTTCTGATTTGTATTCAATTCTACATTGTCAAAAACTAGTAGCAATTAGTGCAAGCAATATACACATGACGTTTTCCAGAAGATCTAGAACATTCCAAGAAAAGAGAAGGGAACGGGAAATTTAAAATGTTTTTGACATCATGACACGATTAATGAAAGGGCTGCATGCATACCTTGTATTATTGTAGGTTACAGAGGAAACAGGGCTGACAATAACTGCAGTTCCTGTGCAGAAGACTTCATCAGCCTTTAGCATTTCCTCCACTGAAACAGGGCGTTCCATGACCTGAACATAATTGGCATAATCGAGTTTGCATATGGTAATCTTCATGAGTGGTGTTACAAATATAATGGGCATTCTCACAGTGGTCTCACTACGAGAGAATAGGATAGGCGTTACAATTGTGCGCCAATCTAATTCATTCTCACATAGTGAAATCATTACGAGGGACGCTTATTGTGGAGGATCATTCTCAACCCTGACAAATCCTCAAGAATCTAATTTTTTTCCCCTCATGCGAGGCAGTAGTAATTAGCAAAAAAGGCAGATTCAAAGAGACAGATATTGAAAATCTTTTATGACTCCTTGCTTGCATAGTTTGTTTCCTTCTAATTTTGTTTTCTTTACATATACATGTGTGTGGGTGCTACTTATATTATCATTTGCATGGATTTGCATATCTAATACATTAAAGGATTTGGTCTTTCTATCAAAGGAAGTGGATACAAGAAAGATTTCAAAGCTCAGACTCTCGTATCAGAAGGAAGATCCTATATTATGGTTTGCAATATCGCAAGAAGCAATAACTTTGGAAATTATCTCTTGGAAGTACTTGAATTATCAGAATCTCAATCAATTCCCGTTTCACAAATGGAAGAAAATTAAATTACCTGATAACCTAAATCAACAGCGATATCAATGACGCTTTTTCGTGTGATTCCAGGCAGAATAGTTCCTTCTGCTGCTGGAGTCGAGATAGTATTCTCCTTCAGAAGATAACAAAAATAATGAAATTTAAAAAAAGAAATCAAAAGATGGTAGCTTAGTACACACATGTAACAACTTCATTGCATTAACATCGACTTAACTTTACCTTGAACCGTCACGGCTTTATGTTCCCTGTTTGACTAAGTTTTATTTTGCAAACTAACACTCACTATGCATTTGATGAAATCTCATTTAAGCTGACTTCTAAATGCATATACAAATACATTTAAATGCATAAAATTATCAAGTCATGAATTAAGTAATTGACTAAAAACAAGGTTGCATTTGCACTTCTAAAAGTTTACGTTGGTACTGTTTTAAAGATTAAATCTGCTGTTTACCGAGGGTATCCATAACTAAGGTATGTAATAATGCATTAAAAGTTCTTCTGAGAAAAAAAAAATGGTTTATATTTGGTGGTTTACCTTGACAACGAAGACATTACATGCAGAGAGTTCTTCAATATATTTGCCTGTTGCTAAATCCAGGTACAAGACATCCGAAAAGCCTTTGGCCTTTGCTTCAGTCAATGCTTTATAAGACTAAAGCAACAAGAGTTAGAAAAGGAAACTGACACTGAATATATACCACTAAAATAGTGTTTAGTAAAGTTCAAATAAATTTCTTTTGATAACGTAAATTGTAGAATATTATCCATTTTTTTTAAAGCTGATACTCTACAATACAATGATGAAGACAGAAGCTTTCGAGTGCAGGAAAATTTTATCCTTTTCCTTAAATATAGACAACTGTTGATATAAGAGTAGAAAATAATTGAAGTAGAAAAGAGAAGTAGAGATGTTGTACGAAGGAGTATTTTTGATTTCATTCATATGCTCTTTGAATAAAGAGCGTCTAACAGAAAATCAAGTACATCCCTTATTTTTAGGCATGACTGAGATAAATCTGATAACAGAATCAGATAACTCCTACAGACTCGGTCATAGAAAATAGAAATATTCAAATACTGATAATTTTTAAAAAATAAAATCAGGTTCTGCAGATTTTTAGGCATTATCTTCAACAAATCTCCTTCTTGCCTTAATAGTTGCAGACTCCAAGCTCACTTCTTAAAGCTTGAAATTTGAATTTTGGAAGAGCCTTTGTTAAGACATTAGCATTTTGATCTTCAGTCTTGTAATAAAGCAGCTTAACTTCAGCTTCTCTCTGCACTTCCCTTAAGAAAAACAGCTTGATTTTAAAATGCTTAGTTCTGCCATGAAAAATAGGATTATTTGATATTGAAATAGCTGCTTGGTTGTCAACATAAATCTGTGTTGGCTCATTTTTCTCCATACGTAAATCTGCAAGGATATTTCTGAGCCGTAGTGCTTGATTTATAGTAGCTGTTGCTGCCACGTATTCTGCTTCAGCTGTACTTTGAGCTACAACATCTTGCTTTTTTGAACACCATGAAAACACACTTGAACCAAAATTGAAACGATAGCCAGTTGTGCTCTTCATATCATCAACTGAACCTCCCCAATCGCTATCAGAATATCCATGGAGCTTGATATTTTGAGAGTGAGTGTACTTAATGCCATAATCAATTGTTCCCTTAACATATCTAATGATTCTTTTAGCAGCTTGAAGATGCACTTCGCTTGCACAATGCATAAATCTCGAAAGTAAGCTTACAACAAACATAATGTCAGGTCTGGTTGCAGTGAGATACATCAAGCATCCAATCAAACTTCTGTATTAGCCTTCATCAACTTTATCTACCCCATCATCCTTGCTAAATTTCTCTTTCTGGTTCATTGGACTAGTACAACTTTTGCAACTTTCCATGTGGAATTTTTTAAGTATTTCTTTTGCATACTTCTTTTGGCATATGAAAATTCCATCATGATCTTGCTTTACTTCCATTCCCAGAAAAAATGACATCAATCCTAGATCTATCATCTCAAATTCTTTTAGCATTTCAATTTTGAACTCCTTTAGCAGCTTCTCATTATTTCCTGTTACAAAGAGATCATCAACATACACAGAAACTGTGATTAAGTTAGCTTCTGTCTGCTTTACATATAATGTAGCTTCACTTGGACTTTTGATAAATCCAAGGCTTTGAAGATGGTCATCAATTCTGCTGTACCAGGCCCTGGGGGCCTGTCTAAGACCATACAAAGCCTTTTTAAGCTTGTAGACTTTCTCCTCTTGTCCCTTGACTTGAAATCCTTTTGGCTGCTCCACAAATATCTCCTCCTGTAGGTAACCATTTAGAAACGCAGATTTCACATCTAAATGGTAAACTTTCCATGCCTTATGTGCAGTTAAGGTGAGCAATATTCTGATTGTATCAAGATGAGCAACTGGAGCAAATGTTTCTGAAAAATCTACTCTAAACACTTGAGCATATCCTTTCACCACCAATCTAGCCTTGTATTTATTTACAGAACCATCTGCATTAAGTTTGGTTCTGTAAACCCATTTGACTCCTATGGGCTGCTTGTGTTGATGCCTTTCAACTAGCTCCCAAGTGTCATTTTTTTTCAATCATCTTCAGCTCTTCCTTTGTAGCAACTATCCACTTGTCATCTTTCTCAACTTCTTTGAATTCAGCAGGTTCTAAGATAGCAACATTGCTTCTTTCATAAATTTTAGATAAGGGCTTTGTACCTTTTACTGGTATGTTGTCTACATCATCATCAAAGTATTCTGAAACCTCTAGAAACTGCTTTTTTATTGACTCCTCCCAGCTCTATTGTTTGTCCTCTATAAATTTGACATATCTGCTCACAAGAATTTTTCCATTTTGTGGTTGAAAAATTCTGTAAGCTTTAGAAGTACTGTTGTATCCAATAAAGATACCTGGTTCAGCTTTTTTATTAAGCTTGTCTCTCTTAACTCGTGGCACATAAGAAAAACAAACACTGCCAAAAATTTTTAGGTTTTGTAAATCTGGTTTGTACTAAACCAAGCTTCGAATGGGGTTTTTTTATGTAGAACTCTAGTTGGTAATCTATTCAATAAGAATACTACAGTATTGCAGCTTCTGCCCAAAGCTTTTTTGGCAACTCCTTTTCATGCATCATACATCTTGCCATCTCCATAACACTGTAATTTTTTCTCTCGCTTACACCATTCTGCTGGGGGGTGTAAGGTACAGTAAGTTAATGCTCAATACTTGCTTCTTCATAAAACCTATTAAAGGTTTCATTTGTGTATTCTTTCCCATTATCTGATCTCATTGTACATAACCTGCAACCATTGTGATTTTTCACCAATGCTTTGTATTTCCAAAATATATTATCAACCTCAGATTTGGATTTAAAGAAGTAAATCCAACAAAATCTGGTATAATCATCAATAAATGTAATATAGTATTTATTACCATTTAATGATGGTATGTTCTGAGGTCCTCCAACATTTGTGTGCACCAACTGCAGCTTGTATGTTGTTCTCCATACAGCTTGAGGAAATGGCTTTCTGACTTGTTTGCCATATTAACAAGCCACACAATTAGCAAGCTTGTCTTTAAGCAGTGGCACACCTTTGACTAAGTCATGTCTCTGCATATATATGAGCCCAGCATGATGGAAATGTCTGAGCCTTTTGTGCCATAATTTAGCATTGCTCACGGTGCTTGATAAAGCTAGCTGCTCCTCCTCCATCAAATTTAGAGCATAGCTTTTAGCTCTCATTCTTACTTTGAATATGTCTCTGCCTTTGGCATCTTTGATCAAGCACAATTTGTCTTCAAATATGACTTTGAAACCTTTTTCAACCAGCTGAGCAACACGAAGCAGATTTTGATCAATTTGAGGTACATATAAGACATCAGAAATAAGTTTCAAACCTATTAAGCTTTCCATAGCTATTGTCCCTTTTCCTTCAACGGAGATAAAATCACCATTTCCAATCTTGACTTTAGAAATAGTAGTTTTATCAAGCTTTTGAAAGAGACTTTTGTCATTTGTCATATGGTTTGTGCAGCCACTGTCTATCAGCCAACAATCACTAGAGCTGTTGCTTGTAATAAAGCAAGTTGCCACAAAAAGTTGATCATCTAGTTGCTTCTCTGTAGATACTTTCGCTGCTTCAGGTTTGAACTTGCAAATCCTCTCCACATGCCTCGTATTACCACACTTGCTACATTTGGCATCAGGCCTTCACCAACATTTTATTTGAGGGTGGTTTGTTTTTTTGCAGTATGGGCAAGCTGGAAAAGTCTAATCCTTCTGCTTGCTCGTGCTTGGTTTTTTATTCTTCTTGTCTTTGTCTCCTTTTTCATTTTGTGCTTTTGTATGAAAGGCACCTTGTACTGTCTCTTCTTATCTCATCTTTCTTCTTTGCTCTTGTGCCTGGAAAGCATTTACTAACTCCCCCAAGGAAATGGTTGACGAATCTCTGGATTCTTCTAATGAAGATATCTTAGATTCATATTTTTCAGGTATAGTAACAAGAATTTTCTACACAATTCTTTCATCAGAAAAATCCTTGCCAAAAAGACGTACCTTATTAATGATGTATCTATCAACATAGCCTTTGATGTTTTCTGTCTCCTTCATGTTCTGTATCTCAAATTCCCTGATCAAGTTGAGCACCTGCATGCCTTTGGTTCTGTCACTACCTTGATATTTAGATTTGAGATAATCCTAAATTTCCTTAGCAGACTGCAGATTCATAATTTGTGTGAATATCACACTTGACACAACTGAGAAGAGGAAAGCTTTGGCCTTAGACTTCTTTGTCTTCCTCTCCTTGTGATTCTTCAACTGAGCCATTGTAGGGTTCTCAGGCAATGGAAATACTTCATAGTCTTCTTCTATAGCCTTCCAAAGATCCAAAGCTTCAAGATGAACAGTCATCTTGATAGCCCATGCTTCATAGTTATCACCATCAAAAATTGGTGGTGCAACTGATGTAGATGGCATGTCAAATTCCATTATGGGTTCCCTTAACTCATAGATCCCTCAAGAAAAAAATAGCTCTTGATACCAATTTATTGATATAAGAGTAGAAAATAATTGAAGTAGAAAAGAGAAGTAGAGATGTTGTACGAAGGAGTATTTTTGATTTCATTCATATGCTCTTTAAATAAAGAGTGTCCAATAGAAAATCAAGTATATCCCTTATTTTTAGGCATGACTGAGATAGATCTGATAATAGAATCATATAACTCCTATAGATTCGGTCATAGAAAATAGAAACATTCAAATATTGATAATTTTTAAAAAAATAAAATCAAGTTCTGCAGATTTTTAGGCATTATCTTCAACAACAACTCAGATAATTCTTTCCATATGAGTCAAATTAAAAAAATCATTATCATCACAAATTCCATATAAAGAAGTGATTAGTTAAAGGTCAAGTTTTGCTTACTGGGGAATAGTTAGTGACACTCTTGACCCCTCTAGTTCCACCATCACCAGATATGGCCCTATGAATCTTATCCTTCACAACCAAGTTTAGTGGACCCTACATCAAGAGGGGATAATCTAATTAATTATAATCAAAGAAAAAAACTTTTTTTCTAATGATAATTTCCTGAGATTGATAGCAAAAACAAGCAATTCATAACTTACCTTGTGGTAGCTATTGACAAGGGAGGCATATATGACAAATGTGTATTCAGGTGCTGGACCCAATCCTAACAAACTTCCTGTTCCCATAAGAAGAGGCCTAATATACAATGTCCCTTTCCCTAGGGGAGGAATCTGTTTCAAGCTTGAAACATAAAATTTTTTAACATCTTTATTAGCTAAAAAAACCAAATACAATGATAGAGTAAGAAATTTTAGCTTAAAAGGGCCAAGTATAGGACTAAAATTATGGATATCATATGCAGTTTCTTTATATTTTTAAAGGAGAAAATATGAATTAATATATAATTTTAGGCATCAGAATTTTTTAGGAAGTTCGGAATCACTCACTTTGCCGATTTAGAATAATTTAGAATGATAGATAATTAGAGGGAATACCCAGCGTTTGTTGGCAAGAGCGGTCTGCTTGACAGCATTAACAAATTGTTCAATAGATGGGGATGGCATGCACATTCTCTCAGCTCCAATCTTCATGCGTTTGGCATTCTCTTCCGGCCGAAACAACACTATATGACCGTCTTCAGTTCTGTAAGCCTTTAATCCTTCAAACACTCCCTATAAACAATCATGTTTCTGTCAATGAGATTTTAGGCAATCTTGTTTGCAAAAAACTATGTTAGTGGTAAAAACTTCAAGAGACTATGGGATCCATTTCAACATCTAACTTTGTTAGAGGTAGTTATGTGTAGTCTGGTATGAATACATAAAATGTAGGTAAGAAATTTTGTATAGTGATCAACCTGTCCATAATTTAAAATACCAGCAGAGGGGCTGAGCTCTATTTTTCCATATGGAATGAGATTTCCTTCCGAAAATTTATCTCCTCTGGAGCATTTCATCAAATACATGAAATCTGTTGGAATCATACTAAATCCAAGTTCATACCAGTTGAAGTCTGCCTGGCTTTCATTAGCAGCACTGCTCTTTTCATTAAAAAAATAAGGCAGTTTATCACAAACGATGAACTCCTAATTGAGCAACAATTCTGTCTTTGTTTAAAAATTTCCAAACACAATAAATCGAACACATCATAAATATAATATTTATAAACAATATATATCCGTATATATACTATATTTTACCTATTTGTATCAGATTTGCGGCTTTTAAGAATAGAAGGAGGAGTCATGATTGAGAAATGGGTTTTCCTTCCAGCACCAACAAAAACTTACCAAAAAGAAAAAAAATTGTGACATTAACATCGAATTGATGTGGAAGCTTATGGTTATCATTATATCCAGCATTCTTGAAAATTTTGAGTATAACATTTACATAAAATAAATGGATCCTTGCAATGATATAATGAGTTTCTCTTGTTTGTGAGAATGAATGGCAGATTCGCCAGAGATATATAAAAAGCAATATATGCCAAAGAGTCAATAGCGAATGCAGCAAGTGTCCATAACTACGTCGCAGATGAGCTCCGCCTAGTTTTAACGTTTGCCGTGGCATCTGTAGCTTGTGATTTTATGGTAAGTTCTGCCGGGACAAGGTGCCTTCAAGTTTAGGGTGGGCAAACTTGGAAAAATCTAATAATTTCTGCGTACATCTTTCGTTTTATAGAAGTGTAAATAAAATATTTAATTTTTTGTTTATAAATATAAATATAGTGATTGTTATATTTTTTAAAAATTTATAATTAATATTATTAGTCTTTTATTTTTATTTTTATTATAATTATTTGTTATTTCCTTTTTCGTAACTCTCAAACTGAAAAGGAACCGTCTGTTTTAATATTTTTTATTTATTTTAATATTATAAAGAGATAAATAATTATAACAAAAGTAAAAATAAGAAATTAATAGTATTAATTATGAAAATTGAGTATATAATAATTACTACTTTTATAAATGAGAGATTAATTATTATATTTATTATTTTATAAAAATTAATTTTTAATAGTCAATATTGAAAAAATTATATAGATTCTTAATCATTATATTTCAGGGCCTTAACGATTTTGCTGTAGCTTATTCTTCCTCTTTGTATGTTGAAGAAGCACTGGATACGGGCGGTAAAAAATATAGCTTAAAGAATTGATCAATGGAAGTTAATAATTAGTTAAGATTAATAATTGATATAATAAATGAATTTATGGGTATTGTGAAGGAGTCAAAATTGTGCAAAGTTATTTTAGTGCGCTAATTATTTTATAAATTAATTTCACCTATGTTTGTAATTTTGACTTTCTCAATCCATAGATTTAACCCTTTACAAGAAAGCAAATAATAATAATTAAAATTAAAATTCCTAAGATTGAGCCTTATAAAGTGAATAGTTTTTGAGGTGTGAGTATAACAAAATTTCACGTGTGGCACTCAAATTATACTAGTCGGAACAGTTTCCTTTTTATTTGTTAAAAAAAATTACAAACCATTTATCTTGATTACGTATGATATGATGCATTTTTATTATGAATAATTAATTTTTTACAATTTCATTTTCTTGAGCTTTTTGGGTTTTGAATTCCAAAAACGGGGTTGGATTTTTTTAAATGTAAAATGTATTTTATAGAATAAAACACAATGATACAATTTTCAATAAAAAATTAAAGATTGAAAATTTGATAATAATAAATTAAAATTAATTTTTACTGACAAATAAATGATTGGCTCAATGATAGTAAACTTAGTCTTAAAATATTTTTGAATAGGTATGTTAATACTAAAAATTTAGGGTACATTGTTGACATTAGTGATATAGTGGCACTCGATATTATTTTAAAAATTTTATTCTCCTCACATTGTAGGTTTGAATTCTCAATTATGCATATATGTGAAATAGATTATCACTCATATAATTATAAAAAAAAATTTAGAGTCCATTTTAAAAAATGATACCTAAAAGTATAGTAGTAGAAAAATAATTTTTTTCTCTAAATTTTTTATTTTATTGGAAAAATAAAAATACTCACTTCAAATTTAAAGTCCTTGGATTTTACCTTATTTAATTTTAAAAATTTAGAAGTCGATCCTTGAAATTTTATAAAATTTAGAATTAATATTTATCATCTACTTAATTAATTATTTTATCAAATTGTATAATTTTTTATGATATTTTTAAATAAGAGTCATAATATTATAGTATAATAGATTTTTTAGACATTTTTTGTATATAATTTTTATTTTATATAATTAATAGAAATTAAATTATATATAAAATTTTAATTAAATACTTGTAAATAAAGTGTGAAATTATATGAAAAATAACAAAATAAATTAATATTTTATAATATTATAATTTTTATTTAAAAATTTCATAAAAATAACATAATTTAATAAAATATAATTAATTAAATAAATGATGTATACTAATTTTAAATTTTATAAATTTTAATAAAATAATTTTAAAATTTTTAAAATTAAAAAAAATAAAATCCAACCATCCAAAATTATAATTCGTCAAAAAAAAGGAGATAAAAGCTAACACAAAGACACAACTAAACTGGGGAAAGAATAACCCCTCGTATAAGCCTGCATCGGAGAATCAAACGTGCTGAAGCAGGATTCCGTCAAGACTGTAAGAGTGAGCAAAATTAACCACTCTGTCTGCTACTCTATTTGCTTCATAATCCACTCTTGCTGCAAATACCATTGATTAGACACCACCAACCACTTTCCCGGATGAGAATCACAGCACCCCTTCCCAATCAACTCCACAACAACTTCAAAAAGAACTATCTTCCACCCTTTCTCCCAGGCAGTTTTTAGGCCAATTAAGACGTCCCAGAGTTCTGCCATTAGTACATAAGTGTTCCCCAAAAATCTGCTCAATCCCAAGACCTATGTGCCCCAGCAGCATCACGAAAAATACCACTGCAACCTACTGATCCATTTCGCCTCACAGAACCGTCGGAGTTAAACTTCAGCCATTCGTCGGGAGGGAATTACCAGCCCACCTAAGTTTTAGTTCTTGAAATATTACCCCTGAAGTTGTCAGCTAATTGGGACGCAGCACCATCTTCTCTTTCTCTCTCTAGAGCAAAGATCATACCATGCAATGGCTCGTGATTTTTGTAAAAAATGATCCTGTTGCAGTTTAGCCAAATATACCAACAAACAAAACCGAACATCGTTTCCCAGTTTCTCTCCCTCCACCTTCCAAAATTCTTTGAGAGGTTACGGGTTAACTAATCATGCATTGGCATATCGAAAAATATCTGCCACCACTTTGGTTGAATTAAAGAAAGCCAAAGATTGCATGCCTCATTACAGTCTTCTAAGCATGTGCATAGCCGACTCACTCGCAGTTCCACATCTTGCGCAAGCATCCGTCGTGGAGAGCTTGCTGGCTTTTCTCTGGCTGTTACTAAGAACTCTTTCCCTTCCCACTAACCAGAGAAACGTTCTGATTTTTTGGGGTCCATTCCATCGCCATATTTTTTTCCATAATGGAGAGTACGAGGTTGAAGCAGCATTCGTTATGCTCTCATAAGCATATTTAACTGAAAACCTGCCATCACTTGCCTTAGCCCAAACAACCTTATCCTCTCCAAGATGCGGAGTTGGAGGCGCTACCGCCAGAATTTTCAAAGCTAAGTGATCCGCGATAAGATGAATAAATCTGTGGTAATCCCACTGCCTATCAGCTGTAACATAGGAAGCTACCGGAAAGCTCTGTTCCATAACAGGCACCTCCATTTCCGCATAGTTTTTGGGTGCTTTGCATCCCCGTATCCAAGAATCAAGCCACACACATTCCATGTCATGCCCCTACTCACGTGCTTCCATACCGAGCAAACACTTGCCACTGATGGTCGGAAAGCTTTCATAAAATAAACAAAATATTTTTTATTTTAATATTTTATAATTATCTTTAATAAAAAAATATTTTGAATCAAAATAAACATACTTTTAATATTACTTTCATGAAAATATTATGTAGTATATTATTTTTTCAACTTAACAATTTGATTTCCTTAGAAACAACTAATTTCTTGTAAAAAAAATATTTGATTTTCTATCGGATTAAATTGTAATATTGAAAAAAAACTTATACCTAATACTATTTATATAGGAGTAATACTGAGTTTTTAGTACTTATGTAATAATAAAAATTTTTATTGCACGTAGAAGTAACATGTACAGTGATCAAATTGTGCTTGTTATGATAATATTAGAGTTTTAAAATTGAAAGTAAGGTATTAAATTTTCTAATAATTTGATCGAAATTATTTTATCATAATTATCTATTTATTAACAAATATAATTTAAAATTTTTTGATGTAGTAGTTTTTGAAATTGCCACATTACCCTATTTTTAAAATTCTATAAATATTATAGAATTCACATTTATTATAAAGGATAAAATTTAAATTTAAAAAATAATAAATACGCCTTTGATAATTTAAAACAACAGATAAAACTTTAAAATAGGTAGATGAAAAGAGATAGGAAAAGAAAAAAATTAGCACTTGCATTAACTGTTTTACCCTTTTTTTTTAGGTAGGATTAGTAACTCGTTAAACTTAATGTCCAAGCAACTGTACTTTGTGCCAAATTGCATAGCCTTCAAATTTGAATTCGAAGCGGCGGTCATGACTACAAAAGCCTTTCGTGTGCATCATATGTCTGCTTTGTTGTACTCGAAATGTTCAATTTTTAATTCTATTCACATCGACATAATAAGTAACATTTTGGTTGTGTTCAATCTGAAGCAAACATTGATGCACTTTACTATAACGTTGGCAAGAAAAGTAATATCCTTGCCTTCCCAAGCGGATTTGGCTTTACTATGGGGGCTTCTGGACATTTTTCAGGTGGCGGGTTTGAGAATCTAGCGAGAAAATATGATCTTTCCGTGGATAATGTCATTGTTTGCCGAAATAGTTGATGTTAATGGTAGAGTCACATATAGAAGAAAGTCAATGAGAGAAGATTTATTTTGGACAATTAGATGCGGTGGAGGGCAAGTTTGGGGATGATTAACTCTTGGGAATCAAATTGGATTGTGTGTCACCAAAGGGATTATTGTGTTTAATGTTAAAAGGCTTGCGGAAAGAGATGCAACTGATGTTTTTTACTAATGGCAATTAATTACACCAAAATTAGATGAAAACCTTCTCAATAGAACTCGAAGGGGCAAGAAGACATTAAAAATTTTCATTTATTGGCCAATTCTTAAAGGGTACTAATAGGCCTTTGGATTTGGTGAATATACAAGAGATTTCTTGAATTAGGTTTGAAAAAAATGACTATATTGAAATGTCATAGATCAATACAACTCTTTTAAAAATTTAGTAATATCTAATTTGGTCAAACGATCCAAATCAATAGAAATCGACCCATAAGGTTAGCTTAATATTGAGTATAACTTAAAAATCCACAATCAAGCTGCACGATTTAATAATTCACCCTATTATGAAATCAATTGGCCCAATTCATTAACAAGCGGCCCATATCCAAAGATCCAATTTAATGAACCAATCAATATTGAATACATTCTCCTAACAGCACATGTCATGTTGAAGTCACGCAAAAGAGATGAAAGTTAACACTTTTTGATTGCCTAAATATTCAAATTTTCTAATAAATCAAATTATGTTTATATTCCTTGTTAACTCTCAAGATCACATCAATTATCGTACTCTAACCTTACAAAACTTATATAAGGTTGAGGTATGAGATTTTTGTCTCCAAATTGCTTCTATACTATACTATTATTCTATTCAAATATATACTAATTTAAGTATTGAAATATATATATCCTAAAACACTCCTTCACCACGTACATTTGATATTTTTTTTTAATGCAGATTAACTATCCTATTGATTATTGCTGGAAGGCCAATTGAACTAAATTAGAAGCAATTAGAATTATTACTCAATTGGGGCTCCCATTGAAGTTTTACTACAAAAACCAGGCCTAACTTATACTTTCTTTAAGTCCAAGTCAGATTTTGTGAAGAAGCGGATCCCAAAAGCAGTTATAGAATTCATGTTTAAGAGTGAGAAAGTGTCAATACAATGGATTGCTTTTGAAAGAATGATGGAGCATATTTCACCATCATAAACTCCATTTCCCCATAGAACTGAAAAGCTTATTATAATGCACAACTATTCGATGAAGATGGAAAGAAGGTCACAATTCGTAATTTGAATTTATTAATTCTTTCGCTGGATTTCTGGAACCATATGTTTCAAGTTCCCCCACAAAAGCATTCAGTTTTAGAGATCTTGCTATCGGTGTCAATCCAAGTAATCATAAAAATATGGCTATAACTGCTATGGAAGGGACTATTACAAGGAGAATCTTAAAAAGTTAGCGCCTATGAAAACGATGGTTGATCCAAAAAGACATGAACAAAGTATTCCACCTCTGAATTAGACTTCAACCGACTTCAACTTACTGAAGTAGCATTATCTGTTGTTGTATAACGAATTACGATTTGAATCGATGTTGCAATATATGTAATCCATATGTAAATTTGAAGAGAAAAAAATTGTTAATATTTTAATCTTGTTCATTCAATTGGTGATTATCCAGAGATCTGAACCCCAAATCTCGGTGCTTCCGATTTTACTTTTAATTCACTTTCCATGTGGTTCCATGGAATAACAAATCTTTTGGGTGTTTGATTCTAAATTGAGTGCTTCATTTGTGCATTCTCCAAGATTTACGGGTTCAAAAAAAAGGCGAAGTGCAACATTTTAACTTTCGGAGGGATTCAGCTTGAAATAAAGATTGTAATGGTCTTTTTCTATAATAAATTTTAAACTCACAATTTACGACAATATGATTTTATTTCGCAAATTCTTTTCTGAGGACAAAATGTAATTCAGCTTCAATTATTTGACTTAGATAAATCATATCACTGTAATTCTTTAGTTTAAAATTTATAATAAGGAGAAAATTACACATTTTAAACGAGAAATACTTATGCTACATCATCTGGGCATTGTTATTCAAACTGTCAATCAATAATATATGAGTTTATTTTGTTCAATAACTAATTATAAGTTAATTTGATTTTTTTATCTCATCATAATTAATAATAAATAATTATTTATTTATTATTTATATTTAATTAATTACTAGATAAAATAAATTCAGGGTAATATTCAAATAGTCATATCTAAAGATAACATCATAGGCTATACCAACACAAGTATTTCTCCATTTTGCACTCCTATCTAAGTCAACGTTTCAACCTGATGTCCCTCGCTCCTTCAAAATGCAACCCAAAAATTCAATTATTGTGTATCTTTTCTGGTCGTAAATTTTGGGGAATGCATAAATCAAGCAGTAAATTTAGCTTGAAAATGTATCGTCAGTCTAATTACTTTAATAAATTTTTTATTGTTATATTGAATTCATAAATTCAAATGTAATAATTTACATTTATCACTTCATTTTTTACTTGACCGATCAAAATCAATAAACAAATTATTTAATTAAAAATAAAATTGAATTACCGGCCACTTTAATTATTTTATTCCTTGTCATATTTGGAGTTGAAATCAAGATTTTGCATGGATGTATTGAGTTAACATTTTACTAATACAATAGCATTTAATATTATCTTAAAAAATTACATCTTATTATATTTATATTATACATGATAAGTGAATTATCATCTCCACTGTTATCGAAATAAAGATTCGACAAAATTCGTAACACTTCTGATTTACCGATAACTTCCATATTGTCCGTTTTATTTTGGTAGCCCAATTAAAAATAGCAAAAGTCAGTTGCGACCCCGTGAAGAAACTTTGACTTATCATTAATCAATTCAGTCTCCACAAATATCCTAATTATTTTATTTATAATTTATGTCTCTCTAACATCCCAACAATTATGTTTCTAAATGATTAATCAAAGCGTATATATTCCCTACTCGTGATTTCATTCTGAATATCACTGTCCCAGAAATTTTTTCCAAGAATTTCCTCATAATTTTCTCTTTTATATTCTATTTGTTTGTAGAAAAATTATATCTTTTTATAATTAATAATTAATACTCATTGCTTATTTTTCTATAATTTGCTTTTTCCAAATAGGCTATTCAATAATTAATTTTTTATGATCTGTTTAACCAAACCTTGGTGCAAGATTTTAAATTGTGATTCTTATATATAATTTTTCACAATTTCTCTGTAATTTTTATTTTTATTGATCGTAATAAAATCACGTCTGTAATTACAATTTAAAACCAGCCCAACAGTGAATGCAACAGGATGGTCATTTTATTCAAATATTCTATGGTTTGACCGCATGAGTTCGTTTCTACCCCAAAACTCATACTGATTCACTTAATAATACATCACTCATTTCACATCTTCAGTCAGTAAGGTCGTTGGCCATCAATATTGCCTGGTGGATCGTAGCTGCAGATGACAAACATCCAGCCATTGTTACACTTAGCCCGGGCACAACCAAGATGAACAGAATCCCCCCAAACAATCTGAGTATAATGCAGGCATTCATCGTTAACGCATTTGTTGTCTTTGTGGTCATAGTTCGGCTTCTCAGTCAGCCAGAACTTGACGGCGTCGGAGCCATCCATGTTTCCGTAACCCTCCGCCAGGTTCTCGCCGAACGGCCCGCCGGAGTGCTCCATTTCGCAGTCTCCGCTTCTCTGGTCGGCGTAGTTCTGGGCATAGGATGCTAGGGTCTGGTTCCAGGACAACGGGCCGACGCCGACCTCCGCGCGAGCTTGGTTGTGGACAGCAACGAAGTCTCTGGGCGAGTTTTGGGCGAAGGAGTTGTAAGAGAAAGTGAAGAAGAAGAAGAGAATGGATAAGTGAAGATTTGAACTTGAGGACATCATTTTGCTTTGTTTGATTGGATTGAGAATAGATTTGGAGGTCGAGGTATATGTTGGGGGTATTTATAATAAAAATGAGAGAGCCATTTAAGCCATGAATGGCATTAAATTATTAATGGAATCAGATGGTGAGCAACCGCATTTTCTTGTACTTAATTCTTTAGATTTGCTGAAAAAGTAACCAAATTTAGACAAGAAAAATGAATTTCATTTTACAAAAATACTATATACACACAAAAAATTTAAAATTGAATTTAAAATATTTTATATAGTGAATTTTATAAATTTATTTTATATTTTATTTTTAATTTACAATCTTTTGATTTATATTTTGAATTTAATTTTAAATTTCGCTTCCTGTACTAATGATATTGTTGTTTTCTCTAACTCCGAGATTAACAATTTTTGTTTTTAGCAGACACGGAGCCGCAAAATTAAAGAGGCCGTAATTGCTCTGACAAAAGTGTCCTTTTTTTTTTTTTTTGTTAGAACCCTCGTACGAAGCTGTGAGATTTTCAAAACAAGAATTTCACCATAAGAAATCAGATAAAAAATGTTCTTTACTGCAATAAACTTAAGAATCAATTTGAATATGTTTTTCTGTTTCCTTTATTCTCAGAAATTGTTCTAAGAATTTTTTGTATGTTTAAAGTTAATTTTTAATTGAAGTAAAATAAAGAATAAAATTTAATGAATAGAGGAAATGATAAAAGGTTTCATTTAGTTACAAATTAACATAAAAACAAAAAAAATATTAATAAAATACTTAGAAGTTATTTCTATTTTTTGTTTATAAGTTACATATTTGAATTACAATTTTTAAAGATAAATTATGAAAATAATTATTAAGTTATCAAGCAGGAACCTTATTTTATTAAAAAAAACTGATTTTAAAAACAGTAAAAAAAAAGATTCTAAAAATTTACTTATTAGTTTTTCCTAATTGGTCCCAATAACGGAAAACAAAACAATTTAAGAGAATTGAAAGATAAAGGTGACGGGTTGTTCAATACAAAATGTACAATTTTCTTAATTAATAATTGAGATATATAAAGTTAATAAAATATAAACATTTCCAACCATGCATCTTATGTCTGATTTGTGAAATCATGCTTTTCAGAAGTTTCAAATTTTTTGTAAATGTCATTATTCTTCACTCTGTGATCTTCAAAAATAGCATATTATAATCATATATTTATGACTTCATTAAAAAGATTTTTATGAATAACAGAATATTAAGCTTTAATTAATTTAAGTATTTTTAGGGTCTTTGTTACATAAAATATTCTTGCGCACAAAATTGATTGTTCACAAACAAAGTATGATCCATTTCTAATCAATGGTAAGGTGTTAACCGATCAAATAACAATCGACACATAAGCTTAATTTGCGGCGATGACGTATTATTAGTGACAAATGATAATCAATTATAGTACATGTTGATGGTTTGAGATGATGATTATAAAAATTATTAATAAAAGAATAAAAATAATATTTTATATAATTAATATAACTTGAAAATAGGTTAAATTAAAATAAAATAAAAATTTGGCGTGATTTATGATTTCCTTATATCACGTATATGAGTCATACGCTTAACAGCAATATCATGTGACTACCTCTCCTTCATTCAATTTGAAGTATGACTTAACATAATTTTATGTCCATACCCTGCCCCCCGCATGTGCATGTAGCCTTTTTCATGCAATATAGTACTATAAAAGGGACCACAAATCACATGCGCCCCTCGCAAGACTTTCACGATAAGGAATACGTCTTTTTCATTAAAGGAAGTGAATAATTAATCTCTTTTAATAAATTATAAAATTTACACAATTATAAATTTCATAATTTATAAAAAATGAAATAAATAAAGAATAGATACAAAAAAGTGATAATATTACTGCTCTTGAAACGATTTTCGTTTAAATCATGGAGTCAAGTTATGCATAACTGTTATGCACGAACAATTTGCATTCATTTATAATTTAACTTCTATATAATTAATGGTTTTTTTTTATACAACTACATTTTTTATGACTTTTATGTTAAAATCATTTTCAAAATTTTTAAATTCATATTAAAAGTACTCATTAAAAACGTACAATTGTCTACTTTTTGCATGAACATGAAGTTACAAGTTTTCCAAATTAGAATTTGTCTAATTTTTATATAGCATCTATTTAAGCACTTTCTTGTGACTTCACGAAGTCCATCAACACTTCAAAAATGATTCAACAGTAATTGTATGACTTGATAACTAAGTTAGATAATAACTTAATAACTTAATAACTAATAAAGTAATTAATTATATAAGAAGTATTTTACAGAATTAATTATTGAATTAACTAAAACTATAAAATATATAAAAGGATATATTAATAAAAATAGATGTAAAAATTTAAATATTCATATTTATCTAATGATCAAATTATATTAACACAATATTTAGAATAAAAATATAGTATCTAATATTTAATTAATTATATTTTATAAACTTACATATCTACTTATATAATTTTATTTTATTATTATTTATAATAAAAATATAATTACTTAAAATATAATTAATTATATTTTATAATATTACATATTTATTTATGAATGTATTTTTATATATTTGTAATTTGAAATAATTATATAATTATATTAAAATTAAATTAATTATATTTTATAATATTGTAAATTAATAACAAATAAGGATAAATTTGAAAAAAATTTAAAAAACTAATAGTTTATAAGCTACAAGTTATTTAAGATAATTTATTAAATCAAATTTTTTTTAATAAGCTAGTATGTAAAATATTTCTAAATATTAAATTATAACTTATTGACTAAGTTAATAAGTTATAAATTAATTTATTTATTGCATAAAATAGAATCTTGATACTAATCAATTTTGCTTTCACATCTCATTAAAAAGAATTAGTTTTATTCCTAGCAAAAATGGTTTTTCTAACTTCAAAAAAGATCACATGATTTTATAATCTTCTAATAGCTTCTACCCCAATTCCTAGAAAAGAAGAATTTGTATAAAGGTAGGAATATGAATATGCCCTATCAATGAATAGATTTTTATAAAAATCGACAATAATAGAAATCCGTTGTGATTTGTCCTCAATCTATGGGCCAGACCCATTTTTGAGCATATAAACTCTATTATGCCTTCTTCTGATAATTATTTTTGAATGGTAATACTGATTATTATGATCATCATCCTAAATTCATCTAGCTCATGATTTCTAATACCATAAAACTTTTTCTTATTTGATGATATTTAAGAAATTTGTTTGCAATTGCTTTTCAAGAGAGTTTAAATGAGGGTTCTAGTTCCTTTCCATAACTAATTGAGTAACTATAATTCTCACTAAAAGCTTATTTTTCTTTTTCTTTATATTGTAAAACACCTTCTTATTTCAAACTAAGAGTTAATATGGTAAATCCTACAAATTATTGATAAGAGGGCTATTGCACTTCCAAGTGTTATCAAGAAACTTTTTAAATAAGTCATGCAACAACCAAGCTACTTCAAATATGAAAAGCCTATTTCTACCCTCATTTTTACCTCTAGATAAGTCCACCAAAAGAAGTTAATCATCTAAATACAAGCAAGGAAGAACTTGAACAATAGCTTCATCAAAATATCTTCTCTACTCATCATTACACAAACCTCTATTCAATCTCTTAAAAATTCTATTGTAACTTTCACATAATGGACCTTTTCAAGTAAATCTTGATCTTGCCATCCCAAATCTAATAAACTATACTAGTCTATCCAATCAGCAAAATTTAGTACAAATCCTCTTTACAATCGAACCACCTCCTTTTTTCTTCATATAATGGGCTATATCATTAAAGTCACCCATTAGAACTTAAGGTTCACAAATAGACCTTGAAAATTTAAACAAGTGCCTTCTACACTCCCTTCTATTATCAATATATGTAGACTCTTATAAATGATCAACTTCTTTTGACTATTTTGATAACAATTAAAAGAAGTTGATCATCTAAATACAAGTGAGGAAGAACTCAAACAATAGCTTCATCAAAACATCTTCTCCACTCATCATTACACAAACCTCTATCCAATCTCTCAAATTCTGCCATAAATTTCATATAATGGACCTTTTCAAGCAAACCTTGATCTTGCCATCCCAAGCCTAATAAACCGCACTAGTCTATCCAATTAGCAAAATTTAGTACAAATCCTCTTTACAATTGAAGTACTTTCATTTTTTTCCATAGGATGGGTTATATCATTAAAGTCACCGGTCAAAATCCAAGGTTTATAAATAGACCTTGAAAATTTGAACAAGTACATTCTAAACTCCCTTCTATTATCAATATGTATATGTGGACTCCTATAAATAATAGATGACAGCCAACTATCTCTATTACTATCAATAATTCTAAAATTCACATGAAACCGCACTTACCGTCACCTTATCATCCTTCCAACCAATCCAAATACTGCCATATAAACCACTACCTTCTTTAACGTGGAACTTTGGAAAATGCAATTTCTTAAAAATTTCAGTTGCACGTGAAGAAGAAGCTTTTGTTTCAATTAAAATAAGTTAAGTTTATTTTAATTTAACGTGAATGTACGATCATTTTTCTTATTCTTTTATCATTTTGACATGATATCCCTCAATTCCATTTTTCAAAATTTTTTAAAAAAGAATCAACTTTATTGTAGGTTCTAATTTTTTTAATTAAAATATGATATTTTATGTCTTCTTAAAAAGAGATCAAATTTGATCCATTAATAACATAAAATATTTTATACTATCAATAAATAAAAGAAAGATACATCATTAAAAAAAGGAAAAGTAATTGAAAATTTTTATTTATAATAACAAAATTTTAATGATTTTTTTGTTGATATAGTAACAAATGAGTAGATAATAGTAAAAAAATAATTTAATTTTTATTTATAATAACAAAATTTTAATGATTTTTTTGTTGATATAGTAACAAATGAGTAGATAATAGTATAATAATAATTTATGCTAATAATGAATTGAATTTACATCCCTTCAAAAATAGGTTGACTGTTATGTTAACTTGAAGTGGATGTGAATGTACAATCATTTTTCTTATTTACTTGCAACATTTTTTAAAGTAAGTGCCAATTTTTTGGTATACCATTAAAATAGTAATATACCAGTGTATTATCAGATTTAATTATACATTATTTTTTTAAAAGTTAGATTTTACATACCACATGATAATATATTAATAGTTAAATTTAGTAGTACACTAATACACTAATATACTAGTGATGTACTATAGAAATTTTCAAACGATAAGAAGAGATTTCGGTACATCATCAATAAAGTAATATATCGATATACTAACAGATTTGATTGCATATTAAATTTACTTTTTTTGTAAAGCTAGATTTCACATTAATATATTAATATTTAAATTTAATAGTACAAAAATACATTATTATATTAATAGTGTATAATAAAATTTTCTGTCATATATGTTATAAGAAATTTGTAAATTCATTATCTTCACTTGCGTAAATATGTGACTTCGCTATCAACTATCAATTTGCCACCTCAACGATTAAAAAATAAAAAGGGTTAATTAGTTGCACCATTGAGAAGCAAGCACCGAAATGCAGTTGAAAAGAGAAAAGAGGCTTGTCGTTTTACATCAGAAGGGAGTGGCATCAAAAAGTGTAACGATATTAACGGAAGCATTTTCGCCGCAAAGGTTGACCACGGAATTAGCCATCACGGGTTGATGATCGAAGACAAAAAGTCATTGCGAGTCGAAGAGTCACAATTTTTTGTAATAATTTTGTTTGTATTTTTCTTCGAACTTTTCTGTTTTGTTAACAAATCATAAGAATCCGCCTTGGCTGTCTTCTTCAACTTATCTAGAGGAAGAAATATATGTTTTGACAGTAAAAATATACATTAATATTTTGAAATATGTAAAATTGGCTTTTATTACTTTCTATTAATAAAAATTAAACACTTTAGGCAGGTAAAAATTGTATAATAATCGTAGTGTCATGTTAAGAGATTTTTCAGACTTACGTTAAAAGGTTTAATTATGTGTGTGTTTGTGTGATTTTTAATTTTATTAATTCTTTATAAGTGTATATTGATTATCTCTGAGTGAGCTTCATAAAATTTATTATGTGATAGAAAATTCATATTCGTTGTTGGTGAGGCCAGTTAAAATTTTCTGGAGTTTGGTGTCCATTCTGCCTAGCCCTTACTCAATCAGCACAATCTACAGCAATACGCATAAGCAGTTTGGAGGTAATTGGTTAAAAGTCTTGTCTTCAATGGATTGTTCAATTAATATATACTGAAGTTGTTGGTTTGCTGGTTTAGAAATATGGTTGTTTATGATTACATTTATAATTATACAGTTATAAAATATAAAAATGATGGAAAATTAATATCATAAATATTAAATATAAAATGTAAGAGATTTAGTGAAAGATAACTTCTTCTTTTTAAAAGAGGAAATTATTTTTCTCAGTATCTTATTTCTAGATATCATATTTTTTTAATCATAAATGATCAAAATACATGACTTTTTATTTAATTGTATATAAGAAAAATGAAATTTTCTTACAAAAAATATCTTCCGAAAAATAAACTATGCTATATTTCTACTTCAAGTCCACGAAAAGCCCAATCCTTTATGTTTGATGATGATGTCTGCCATCTGGAGTATGAATTGGGATTGTGATAAGTTGTTCTGTGATTATTCACAAAAAAAAGTTGTTTTGTGATTTATGAATTATTGGTTTTTCATCTTACTTGATAAATCATTAAAAAATAAATTTTTTTCTTATTTTAAGAATGAGATAAAATCTATTCATGGGACTGCGCTTTGAGCGGGTTCTGTCGAGTCTCCAACATATACAATTCCTAACTTTGTGGATTCATTTGTCTATTGAAGAGCAATTGGTGATTAATTAAAAAAACGACTTGATTTTCCTTTCTTTCTTTTATAGTTTATAATGATAATGATCTAAAGGGTGTTACACATTTTCTAGATAAACGATTTATCTCCATCAAAGTCCTCATGAATATCAATAACATATGATATTTTAGATTATACTGAGCAGTACGGAGGTGAATGACAGAACATGGTAGTAAATTATTGATCTTTGAAAAGGTTGATCTACAACAAATCTTTGGTGGTGGTGTGTACCATGAGGATCCTCCAACGCTCAACGTTAAGGAAGAGTATAAAGAATAATGTAGTAAAGTAATGTAAGTGATGTGCATGCTGTAATGTACCAAAGTTAGATTTAAAAGTGGGTGTTGAAAAATAATATAGAATAATGGTACAACTAGGTCGTACCCCGAGTGATCCTTTAATTTTATCTTTTCTAATTGATTTTCTAACAATATATGCACAATTATTGAATTATTGATGCAATAAAAACAAAGAAAACCAATGCAATCAGATTGATAATGTAATGAAACAGAATGCTTGGTAGAAATAGAAATAAGCACAGAATGTAGAATGCAATAATATGCGATGTGCTTATTTATGTAATAACAGAATGTAGAATTGTGTGGCGAGTTAGTTGCATGAAATTAAACAATTAATAAGCACAAAAATTAAGCTTAAAACAAAAATAAAATATAAGAGAAATCAATGAAATCAAACAACTGATTCGAGAAAATTGAGAGTGCTAAATTGGACTAATTATAAATTAATTAGGATTTAACTTTTTTTAATTAATTCTTCAACCTTGAATTATCCAGAATTCTTACAACAATTCATGAATTCTATGCAAGATAATGGCTTAGGATTTGATCTATTAAAATTAGTTGAATTAAGCAATCGCTATAATTTCTATGCTAGATTGAAATTGATTTATAATTAGAATTAAGTTGATTTGAGAAATTAAATTAGAAATTTTAAAATTAATCCCTCAATCCTCTATCCCTATGCATAAAACTATGATTTATCAACCATAATTTCATACTAAAATAGCAAAGAATTCAGAAACTACAAAGGTGAATATTAATTATATCAAATCAATAATCAACACAATTAAATAGAGAAAGAGAAAAATTAATTAAGGAATGTTAACATTATAAAGCATGATCTCATAATCCTCAAGAGGAGATCTTCAAACTCCTTGAATCAGCCTCAGAAATTTAGCCCTCCATGGTTGGAAGGACGAAAACTTAAAGAAGAAGAAGAAAGAAAACTAGGCTGCTGAATTGTGTAAAGTTTGATTGTATGATTGTATAATTTGTTGCCTACTCCCTTATCTCTATTTATATCGGATAAAACCCATAGAATCCTAATCCTAGTCCTTTTAGAATTGCAAAAATTAAGGCTTTGTTGATCCTACTCCTATTAGGATTATAAAACATAGCAATTTCTTCTAGAAGGTCCAGTAGTGAAATCTCACTAGTCTAAATTCCAGCCCAATTTTGACCATGAAATTGATGGATTTTGGAAGATCCATAAACATGAAAGTTGTAGGCCTGTATCTTATGAGAATTTAGGCATTAATTTCAGGTCAATCGGACCATTATACCTCCAGATATAGCCCAAATACAGAAATGGGTTCAGTTGGGATAGAAACACAACTTTAGCTTGTCAGCCAAGTAAAGGCTTGAAGGAGTCCGAAATAGATGTTGACCAAAACATAAAACTTATAGATCTCTCTTTCAGATTTCCATCAATATAAAGTTTGAATCAATCTAATATCTAGAGCCCAAGATATGACTGAAAAACTGAAACAGTATCAAAATCTAGCATTTACCGAATAAATTCACAAACTTGTAAAATTAATCCAAAATTTTAAAACAAGGTCTATTTTATAAAATTAAGCAAATATAACACCTAAGAGATATAAAATAGGAAAAAATAAAATAGTAAATATTTTTCTCATCAGTAAGAGTGTAATTAGAACATAGAAAGTGTACTTATAGGCTTTATATAATGATTAACTGAAGGGTAAATTGTGATGATTAATTAAGAGAAGATCCTTTTGGATTTTACTAGATGCCAACTCATATAAATCAATTATAACCATTTTGTTTATAACAAGTCATTATGTGCCATGTGCCATGATCAATTGATCAATATACGCTAAAGAGGAGTAATAGGTTGAGCTCCTTCATACTAGGTTAATTGGTTGTCCTATCTTAAAGTGGGTTAACCAATCAATCTGTTTTATTGCCACAAAAGTGGTCCTTTTTTAGTTTACTAGTATTGGTTTGTATGATGCTCATATGGCCCAATATATGGGGAGTTATAAATATACATGCGCTAGCATTTAATATGTACAAAAATAATACACTTATATTCAATAAACTACTTTGTTAAAATTATATGAATTTAATACAAATTCTTCCTTTTTTAATTTTAAATATGAGAATTGTATAGTAAATATGACTAAGAGATAATAATCACGTGAAAAGTCAATAGCATTTAACTAAAGTAGTATATAATGTTGTTTGAAGGCTTTATTTTCCTTCATATCTTGGATTTGATTTCAAGACTTTGTGTATACTACTACAAAATTACCTTTTGACCACACTTTTTATCTAACTATATATAGGCATTATTGGGAGTTTGATTATTCCATGTTGGTTATATAAACCAATGTGCAAAATAGATTACCACTTTGATTTTTTATTAAAAAATTAATATCTTTTATTTAAAAAATATTTTAATTTTTTTACATTTCAAGTAAGTTTTTTGTAAAAAAATAAATGTGAAATATTATATAATAATTTTTTTAATTTCATTTTTTCATTTCCTTACTAAAATATTATAGTAAAAATTGAATAAACCTACCATTTTGGCAAAAACATATATTTTGAGTTAAGAATTTTGAAAGGCCACAATTTTGTATTCAAATGTTCATTTGGGGTAAATTTTATATCAATTTTATGTAAGTTTTTAAGATCTTTTCATTTGCAAAAGCCAAAGCCATTTTGTCTCTCCTAAAATCATAAAAAATGATTATTTTCATATATTTTCTTTCTTTTTTTCAATCTTTAATCATTATTTAGCTAGTTTCAGTCTCCATTGTAATATTGTATCAAATATATAGTAAGCATCTAAATATAACCTTAGACACTATACAAAGAAAGCACAAATAAAAATCTTTTAAAAAAGTTATGTAATGAACATCTCTTGTTGTTTAGTTAGCTTCAATCTTTATTGCAATATTTTGTAAAACACATAGGTGGTATTTGGTTCATAAAATCTTATATTCCTAAGAAAGTATATATTTCTAAGAATGTGATTCTTGAGAATTTAATTAATAGAAATATAATATTCTTATATTTATTTCACTATAAATTTTTTTAAGAATATTTTGTTAGATTCCTATATATATATATTATATTACTACTTTTGGTTTATATTTGATATTCTTGAGAATTTTAAGATTGTTTAAAAAATATCCCTATCAAAATTTTTATCATAAAATATAATATAATAAATCATATTTTTATTTAAAACTACATAAATAATTAAATTTTTTTAACATCTAATAAATTAAAATTTGATATTTAACATTTAAAAATTATTTGAAATATGTATAAAAATATTTTATAATTTATTATACTTTAATATCTAATGCATTATATTTTAACAATTAATATGTTTTTTATTTAGAATAGAATTTAATTGCTACCCTTGGTAGCAATCTGACATTATAAACCTACTTTGCCTTTATAAGGTATATTTATCATTACTTACATCATTATCATCATCATATCAATTTTAAAATAAAATGAGTGTAATTTATTTAAGTTAAAATATTATTATTTTATATTTTTGTGTATAAATATATTTTTTTAAAAGAAATTCCAAGTATATTATATTAATCTTTGATGAAAGAAATCATATGTACATATACTTATATATCAAAATAATCTTTCAAACATTAGAAATAATAATAGAAAAGGAATTGTAACTAAAAAACTAATGTCCTTAAATTTCTTAATAATAAAAATATTTTAAAAATAAAGTAATAATTATTTTTTAATTTAAATTAAAAATTATTTAATAAAATAATAGATAAGAGAGAGAATCAAATGTGAGAATAATTTTATTATTTTATTTTAGTATCAACATTCCTATCTTATGAGAATTTAGGATACACACATTTTTCATAAGAATATTTTGAAAAAAAATTGGGCTAAAAATATTATAAAAAATGTGATATTTTTAGGCTTTTTTTGAAAATTTAAATCAAATATGAGAATGTAATATTTTCATAAAACATACCTAGGAATGTTGAAAACATTCCTTAAACCAAACGCTCCTATAATGAGTATCTAAAACTTAGAAACAAAAACAAAGTTATATAAAAGGAATATAAAAAAAATCTCTTAAAAAATGAAGGAAACATAAATCTAAGAGACAAAAATAAGAAAGATAACTCTTATATTTTAAATCTATTTCATCCTCAATGCTAGTTGAAGAACCATAAATAACTCATTTATGTAGGGTGAACGAAAAAGTAAGATGTAGTATTTTGTAGAAAGAACTATATGAAGATAAAGATTAAGTTTGGAAATAAATAAGAAGGAAGATGAGATTAATGATGAGAAAAAAAAAGATTTGTTTTATTTATAGTATAAAAATATAACTGTTTTCATAATTTTAGATGTCAATTATTTTATGAATTAACATATAAAATCTTGCAGGAAGAAAACATAATTTTTTTTTTCAAAATTGATGTCTAAAGTTTCAAAAAATGCCACTGCTCACATAAATTTAAAATACTACAACAACACAACCACTCAACACTTGTTCCATAATCAAAATCGTGGCACAAGATTAAAATTTCTATGGCGTGCTATTTAGCTATAGAAATACCAATTGAATGGTCTCATGACACAAGTGAGTGTGATAAAGAAATTGCCATAGGAAAAAGGGTTCTGTGGCATAAATAATTTTTTTTGTCAAAGGTTCACTTGTGATAAATAAATTATTCTAACCATGAGTACAAATATGACAAGAAATGTATATTTGTGGTTAGTAATTCATATTATCACAAATAAAATCATAAAAAAATAAAATAAAATAATTATAGAATTAATGTAATTAGTTAAAATAATTTTTATATATTTAAATTAAATCAATTATACAACCAATTTAGTCAGGTGCTATCCTATAATTTTGTTTGCATATCTACTAAAATATGTTAATGTTTTTAACCTATGTCAAACTAATTTAAATTGTTGAAACTCTATCCATCACAAATTGCATTCACAGGAAATCGAACCTAAGTCTCCATGCTAAGGAATGTCAAGCTTTACCATTATGCTAATTTTCTTCTTTAGCATTATAATATAATATATTTTATATAAAGTTTTAATTGATCGATTAACTTTAAAAATAAAACTATACTCATATGATATTAATTATATAATAATAAAATATTAAAAATATATATAATAAAAATACTAATATTAATTTTTTTTATAATTTTACTTTAAATATTATTTTTTATGGATTAAATTCACATTTGTTTTATTACTAATTTTACTTGTATCAAATTTGTCCTTTACAAATATCTTATATTAATTTTATTTCTTATAATTAATTAATTAATTACTTTTATCCCTTTATTAATATTATTTATTGATTATTATTAATTGAATTATCAAAAGATAAAAGTAATATTTTTACATTTTTCAAGCAATTTTTTATTTTTTTCCAAAAATTTCTTTAATAAAGGTTGAATTACATGAAATAAATATCCATACAAATCATAACTTTAAATTATTATGCATATTTAAATTTTAATTATAAAATTTAAAAATTAAATTTAAATTATTATGAATTATTTACTTTTAATTTTTTATTTATAATACATATTTTTATTATTCGCAAAGATAAGTAAAATCATTCAACCAGTCACAAATTTTTAGTATTAATTTTATCTCTTATATATTATTTATATTCAAAATTTTCCATTTATCTAGTCACTAACCCATCAATAAAATTATAAATGAATAGAAAAATTTATTAAATTATTACTTAAAAAAAGAAATTAATATTAAATATTTGTAAAGAATGAAATTAATATAACTAGAATTAATATTGGATAAAAAATAAAATTTAAGCTATTTTATAAATATCAATCCTTTAAATATAATTCACTTAAAATTTTTAATATAATAATTTAATTATTATTAAATTATACATAATTTTACATAATTATTATTTTTAATTTTTTAATGAAAGTAATATTACAGTAATGAATAAAATTTGTTATTATATATTTCTATAATAAAACTTATTATAACTTATATCACAAATCATACTATTTATATATAATATAATAATTTTAATATTTTCATAATATATATATCTTCTTCATCAACATATTTTTTAAGAATTATGAGATGTGATAAAAAAATAAATATTTTTATAATGTTTTATACTTTGAATAATCTATTTTTGTTTAAGTACTATTTTAAAAATTGGATTGAATAACAAATTGAAAAAAAATTTGTATATAAATGTGTTATATATATATATATATATATATATATATATATATATATATATATATATATATATATATATATATATATATATATATATATATATGTTAATCCTTTTAATTTTTAATTTTAGTATGTAAATAATTTAAATTCATTAAATAATTATATAAAATAATCTTTAATATATTGTAATATTTATTTTGTTTATGTATATTAATTTTATTATGTAAATTTAATTAGTGAAAAGTTAAATAGTTATTTATTATTTATGAAAAATTGTTACATTTTAATAGATATTAAATTTGGTATACATGTAAACAAAAATACTCAGAAGCTTAATAATGGAGCTTTTTCTTATATATCTTAAGGTTTAAGATTTAATTCCTATCTCTACTCTTTTAAGAAATATAATAAAATTATATAACTATATAATTTATGAGTAGTTCTATCTTTCTACATATATTTTATAAATCGGCTATTTGAAAATATTATATTGTATAGCTCTTTTATTTTAATTGATTAAGGGCTAATAAGTTAATTAAGTAAGTTATTTAACAAACTCCTAAAATAATTGTTTGACTCAATTAATTAGTTAAAGACTTCTAACTCAAGTAATGAATTAGTTATTTGTTAAAAATACATAATATATAGATATTTATATTTTTTTAATTGTCTATCATATTACAGCATGTTACACTTATTATAAATAAATTTTTTATATGTATAGTTATAAAAAAATGATATATTTGATTATGATTTTATTCATAAAATTAATTTGTGGCATAAGTAATACTTTATTATAGATAAAAATTTTAAATTATATAATAGAATAAATGATATTTTGTCACAAGAAATGTGCACTTTAAACTTAATTTATAACACAAGTGATATTTTACTATAGGGAATGTAATGTGTTCTTATAGTTTGATTTGTGGCATAAGTGATATTTTGTCATGAGTAAAGTTTTCTTGTAGCATAAGTAATACTTTATCACGAGGAATGTGTTATTGTAACTTAGTTTTTATGATACAAATGATATTTTGCTATGGGTAAAGTTTTCCTATGACATAAATTTTTTAATTTTTTATATATTTATTTGAATTTTTTTGTTCTTGTGGCAAGAGATAAAATTGCCACAATTTTTGAATTTCCATGACATAATTCATGACACAAGTGTTAATTTGTTGTAGTGAAACTAAGTTATTTTACAAATTAACATTCAAAATCTCATAGGAAGGAAATAAGACAATTATTTAAAAAATTGTCATCTAAAATTTACAATTTTTTTCGTATTTTAAAAAATGACATCATTCATATGATTTTTATCACAACTAACTAGAGTATAACTAGTGTGAATTCTATTATTGGTATTTGCAAACTTGTCAAATCCTTAATTAGTACCATCACATGAAAGTAATTAAAGACTTGCCTAATTTAATGCTTACTTTTCAAAATCAAAATATTTTATATATAAAAGTTATAATATGATATATTCAAAATATTTACAGTTTACACTCCATATGTTTTCTACTCTTGCTTCCTATATATTACTATAGTTACTTATAAATGGTTCTAGTCCTAGATTAATAGTGGCATTTGTAGAGCTTCAACCTAAGTTGTTAAAAAACATTGAAGAAAGACAATGAGACTTTAAATCCTAGTAATTTACTTATCTTATTTATAATAATATGATAACATACATTTTACATTTCAAATTAACAATGCCATATACCACATTAATCACAATTAAATAAAACTCCATATAACCCATACTTAAAATAGTTAGAAATAAATAATAATAGGCAACTATTTGTTAGTAATAGTTAACTGGCCTTGTACCTATGGTTCACTTTATCCATCACAATCTCAACTTTATCTTTCCAGCTAATTCCAATCATAATCAAGTAATTCAAATCCAATATATTGATCTCAATTCAGTATTTGAATTCCACATCTTATCATCATCATGTTTCAATAATTCACATTCCATCCTTTATCATTATCACATTACATCCTCCCATATCTCAATAATTTCACCATTCATCATATTCATTTAGTCATAATAGTTCATACATTAAATCATCCACCACATAACATAATCAATCAATCATGTACACACATGCATATAAATATATCTATAACTATCTATTATTATAGTTCAATTTGACATAAAATCTCATGATATTAAATTATAATACTTGATATGGACTCCTAACATTGGAGCCATACTCAAGTGCTATAAGTGAGTACTCTTTTGGCAAAATATCAAGAGACCCTGGTGTTAAAGTATGGTACTTGGATATAAGCTCCTAATTAATAAAGCTTGTATTTGAATACACTACTCGATTATTTAAAGTTAGTAGCAAAAAAGGCCATTAGTATTTGAATACAAAACCAAAGTGTTGACTTATTGCTAGGTAATACTCGAGTACCACTTCTAGAATTTCTAGAATTCATTTGAGAGTGCAAAAACTCAATTGAATCTTTTCCCTATCGACATGCAACACTTCATAGCTATCACACAACATTTTACTCAACTTCTCATTCTAATTTCTAGCTCCCGTAAGACCATATCAACACATTCATGTCATTCATTGCTTAATTTATCAAGAATTGAAAACATAATAAAAACGGTTTAAGAATATCATTTTCATATAATTATAGATAAGTAAATTATCTACTTATCTCTAATTAAGAGAATTCAAGGAGACTAGGTAGAAGACTATGAAATTGGATTGATTCCTCTATTTCCTACAATATTCAAAGTTTGAGGATTTAAAATCCCTAATTTTTTCCTATTCTTTCTTGAACTTTATAAATTCCAAACTCAAAACTTAAACTTACCTTGTTAGTAGGGTTGTAAATACTTATGTCTTGTAATTGCTTGGCCAATCTTGAAGTCAGTTAATGGCATTTGAGATAGGGATTTAGGGAAAATAATGAAAAAAATATAAAGGGAAAGAAAGTCATGAGAATGCTAAGAGAAATGAGAAAAATTTAAGGAAATTTGGTTTTTCTAAAGACATAATGGCATTTTAGTAATTTTGGGATCCTTTAGTGGCATTTTAGAAAATTCTTATCTTAAATCTCCTTTATGCACCCTATTTCAATTCCAGTTCCACACAACTCTAATACTAAATTAATTATACTTTTTCCATAATAAAGCTCCACTTTCTATAATTAAATATCAATCCTAAATCTTTTCACAACTTTCATAATTTACTAATATATTTATGGAGTCAATGGTTACATAACTAAATAGAATTTTATAATTTTAAGGGTGTAACAACTTTAGATAGAGATGTCATCTATTGTATAAATTGATATCTAAAGTTTCCTTGCCCCTAATTTTAAATGTCAGTTATTTTATAAATAGATATCTAAAATTTCCTTGCATATAACTTTAAACAATTCATATAATTTTAGACATCAATTAAGTTTGAATTAATATGTAAGTTAAAATAGATGATGCCAATTATAAATAGTAATTGTTGTCTTAAGTTTTCATGAATCCAGTTCTTCATCTCCTAAAAGAAATAATAATTTTATAATATTGGCTTTTTATTTGAACTGATATAGTAAGTTGTACTTATTTTCAAAAATATCACTAAACATCGACTTTTTATTTGAACCAATATGATAAGTTGCATTTATTTTTAAAAATGTCACTAGAAGAAATAATAGCTTTATAACACGAGCTTTTTATTTGAACTGATATGATAAGTTGCACTTATTTTTAAAAAATATTATTATGCCATTATAAACATCAATTTTATAGCTTCAGCTTTTTATTTGAACTAATATGATAAGTCGCACTTATTTTCAAAAATTTCACTAAAAGAAATATAACTTTATAACACAAGCTTTTTATTTGAATTGATCTAGCAAGTTGCACTTATTTTTAGAAAATGTCACATGCCATTACAACTGTCAATTTTACCTTTAACCAATGTAAATATGTTGACATTAAATGCCAAATCTATAGTAACGGGATGTATATATAGTAGCTTGACTACTCCTAACTTATAGAAAAATAATAATAATCATGCAGGAAAAATTATAATCACACTTACCATTACTATATCATTAAGTATATGAAATAAAAAAGAATTTAGTTAGCAAAAATAATCCATAATTCATGATATATATTAATGGTAAAATTTAAGAAGGAGAAAAACTTTATTTAAAGCATTAATGGTAAGAAATCAAAAGAAGCCGTCTGTAATCAATACAATTTATTTTATCTTTTAATTTAATATTTTATTTATTAAAATATATTTATAGAAGGGAGTGATAAATAGCATACTAATTTTTTTTAACTAAAATAGACTTACAAAATCTTTAAGATATGAGAATTTTCATTTAATGTATTAATTATGTGAGAAAGTAGATTGCATGTAGTGCGAAAATTGATTCAAAGTGAATTGATCTCATTCTTTAAAATTTAATAGGACTAACAATCCTAATTTGTTGTAAGTCATTTCAACTTATACAAATGTTAATAGATTTTTCCTCTTATATATATATATATATATATATATATATATATATATATATATATATCAACTTAAATTATATATCACTAATGAAGACTATATTTAACTAAAATGAAAAGATTGTGACTTTAACATTTGGGATTTAAGTATGATTTCTCTTTTTGGTAGGTGAAAATGTTAAAATTTTTCATCATGCATGAGCATTAGGGAATTTTTAATCATTGCTAGCTTTAAAGTCCATTTTTTCAAGTCTTAGCTAGCATAAGTTCCACCAATTCATGCACTTGTTTGTGTAATTTGTTAACTAATATTTTAAGGATATTAGTTAAAGAGTGATTATTGCATATTGAACATAGAATTTTGAGACAATGTTTAGCATTTATTATCATTTCAATTCTGATATCAAAATAAAATGATTTTTGTTGTTAGTTTATATAAGATAAAAATACCACTAATAAAATTAATTAATATTTAAGATTTTAAAGTCTAGTTATTTAAGTGATTAATTCCCTTAGAAAAAAAGATTAGTAGTTAGAGTTTACTATTTTATTGCATGTTAATGATATATTTTAGATACACTTAGATACATTGTATAAGAAGAATTATGAGCGTGATGAAGTAATTCATTCCATTCACATGTAAGAATCCAAAGTCAATTCTAAAATTGAATTACTCCACATTCACCAATCAACAAACCCATATTTTGATTTCCCATTGCTTCATCTTTTAACGCCAAATATTGAGAATCTCGCTTTTATACTTATTTGATTCTTTCTATTGACACAACACTTCCACATGAGTAACAATCATCATTTAATCTTCAACTTAGATATTAGTTATAGTTTTAATGACTTTCTGTTTAAAGCATTAGCTATAATTTTTGCCTTGCTTGGATGATAATGAATTGTATAATTATAATTTTTCACTAACTTTATCCACCTGTGTTGCCTTAAATTCAATTTTTTTTTATCAAAAATGTATTTCAAATTTTTATAATTGGTGTATATTTTGCAGGTTTCACTATATAAATAATGATTCCATATTTACAAAGTAAACATAACTATATCCATTTCAAGATCATATGTTTGGTAACTTAACCCATGTTTCCTTAATCGTCATGATGCATACATGATCACCTTTCCATTTTGCATTAACATGCAACTTAAAACAATTTGGGAAGCATCACAGTACAACGAGAAACTACTAGAACTTGAAGGAAGAGTTAAAACTAGAGTGGTACTATTGGAAGTTATTTTTGTTGGGATTGAGAGCCAAATAGATGCAACGGAATTAATCGATCCCAGTTAAGGGTCCATGTGAAATATTAGATTAAGATAGGGATTAGATTACCTTTTTTCAAATGCTTCTAAGGTATGATCGATGATTACCCTCTTTTGATTTACTTTTGGTTGAAAATTCTGAGGTATCCATATGAACCCACAAATCACCAGCAAACGTCTCACGTCCACTGATTGGAATTCACCTTTTTTGTCTCATAGTGCTAGCTACGCCCTTCAAGGTTTCAAAAGGGCTGCTAGATTTTTTTGTATTAGGGATGCATGAATAATATCAATATTATTACCTAATAAGCCTATTTAAATAGGTGCACAAAAAACTCTAACTAACTAGGCTTTATTCCATGGATAATTATAAGCTTATTATTAGGCCTTATAATTATAACATAAAATTCCCAACTATTAGGCCCAAATATTTTAGTCTATCAATTTCAAATCCACTAGGTTCTATGTGTGCGATCCTACATGCTCTTATTACATTAGTAATAATTATAAATTACATTAATGATCATAAATAATGAGCGGTGTCTAGCAACACATCATTGTTACTCAAGTAATGAGAAAATTGGTGATTCAACTGAATCTTTACATATGATCATTAACTATGTCTTTTTGTCCTAGACATTTAGATTGAGAATGAGACATGAACCGTGTCATTCTTGTATAGCCCAATCCAAAGGTTTCTTGATTCCTAAGTAAGCTGACTAAAGCAAATGTAATTGACATCCTATATTAATTTATCTGAGCATAGCTATATATTTTTTTAACTTTACTTAATCAAGAGGCCTACAGATGTCACTTCTGTTATATAGGAGGGACAAATTCCATCTTAATCACACAAATCCCTCAATATGATATGTGATATATCCAATAACTATCCTTGTATTCACTCAACCATAAGTGACATAGAGTAGTATCAAAATATGAAACTAACATGTAGGGAACCTTGGCGATCTCAGTTCAAAGGACCATATTAATAATGATCATTAAGAATTACTCATGACACTCATATAACGATCCATGTAGTGTTCTTAAAGTAGGTCAGTCTAATATACAAGTTCTCTAACTTGTGCTCATATGCAGACTTAATATCTCATAAGTCACCATACATGCTAATCTTAACATATCAAAGCAACCTAATCCATAATGATATATGACTAGGGACATTTAAGAATATAATTATTCTAAGGTTATTATCATAATTAAATATATTACGCAGACAATATATGTATAAATATGATAATTAGAATTACTATTAAAATAACACGATTTAAATTTACAATCATCAATATGATTAGTTTTAGGGCATACATACTAACAATTTTTATATTTATCAAACCACTTAAATTTCACACTTTTCTGAGTAAGCTTTGTTAATAGGGAAGTTATTTTAGAGAAGTCTTTAATAAATCGATGATAATAATTAGCTATTCTAAGGAGACTTTAGATTTCAAGAAAAGTAGAAGGTTGAAGCTAAGTTTGAATAGCTTTAATTTTCTAAGGATTAACTTGAATGCCTTTTTAGGAGAGTATATGTCCTAGAAACGTCACATTAGAGAGCCAGAATTCACATTTTAAGAACTTTGTAAAGAGTTGATGTTCATGAAAAGTTTGCAAGATAACTTAGAGATATTGGACATATCCTTGTTTATTCTTGGAATAGATGAGAATGTTATTAGTGAAAACAATTACAAATTTGTCAAGGAATGGCTTGAAAATTTTATTCATAAAATCCGTGAAGGTTGTTAGTGCTTTGATAAGGCTGAAAGACATGACAAGAAATTCATAATGACCATAACAAGTTTTAAAGGTTGTTTTAAGAATATCTTCTTTTCAGATTTGCAATTGATGATGGCTAAAATGCAAATCAATCTTGGAAAAACATTTGGTATCTTGTAATTGGTCAAATAAGTCATCAATTTAGGGTAAAGGATATTTGTTTTTTATTATGACTTTGTTTAATTATTGATAATCAATGCAAAGATGTAAAGTTTGATCTTTCTTTTTCACAAATAGAACTAGAGCTCCCCATAAAGATGAACTAGATTGAATAAGGGTCTTGTTAATTAACTTTTGCAACTATTTATTTAACCTTTTCAATTCAATCAAAGCCATTTGATAAGTAGGGATAGAGATAGGATTAGTATTAGGAGCAACTTTAATATTGAATTCTATTTCACCATTTAGAAGCAAATTGGTCAATTTTTTAGGAACACATATATGAATTTACAAATAACAAGGACATTATTTTATTTCATGAAGATGGTGATTAAGATCTTGAATGATAACAAGATAAACAAAACATTCACTATAAATAAGCTTTTAAGCTTTGATGTTAGAGATAACTCCAGTGATCTTAGATTCCTTTTCTTTTTGTAAAATAATAGGAGAGGTTTCTTTCACAATAAAAGAGATCATTTTATTAAAACAATCCATTTGAGCTCGATATTTAGATAACCATTCTATGCCTAAGATGATGTCATAATCTACCATTTTCAAAAGAATCAAATTAGCATGCATAATTTGATTATATATATGAACAAGATAGTTTTCTATAAATTAAGTAGTTCCCAAAGTCTTATTTATTGGTGTCGATACAAACAATGAATTTAATAATCTACGAAGAGGCTTGTTTAACAATACACCAAATTTTATAGACATAAAGGAATGAGTAGTTCCTTGATTTGACAAAATATAAGCAGATAGATTTTTTATATAAATTGTACTTACATTAACAATATTTTTGTGCCTCCTAATAGGTCAAAGTGAAGACTTTGGCTTAGTTTTTTTGATTGATTCCTTCTTTTAACATTTCTATTACCATTATGGTTTTGTGACATTTGGGGTCAATGAGATACAATTTGGGTTGCTAGTGGATTTTATTAAGGGGTAGAATAATTCATATTAAAGCTTGGAGGGTTGCCAGATAATCTCTTATTTTGTGACCTAGATAGCCATTTTGAAAACAAACTATATTAAGCCATATTGAATGTATTAAGGCAATTCCCTATAGTAATTGTTCTATTTTGAGAAATTCCTTTACCAAAGTTAGCAAAAGCTCTAGAATGAAATGATTGTGATGAAGGATAGCCATGGCCTTTTCATTTACAAGGCACACTAGGTGCTTCTAGGATAAAAAATTGGAATTAATTGGCCTTTATCAAATTGAGGTTTATGACATGAAGGTATCCCTCTAACATTTGATGAACGACTAGGTTCGTTAAACCTGTTATGTCTTTTACTAGATTATGCTTTTCTTTCTTCCTGATCTTTGAACATACATTCTACTTTTAATGCCTAATTGATTATGTCTTGGAAAAAAAAGTCTTTTATGACATGAGTAATATTAAAAAATAATCATGAAGGCCATATGAAAACCCTTAAACTTTTACTCTTTTAGTAGGTATTAGATATCTTATATAGTGAGATAGATGAAAGAATTAAGTTATATATTCATTAATGGAGATAAAACCTTGTTTCAAGTGTTCAAATTCATAGAGTTTTGCTTCACAAATACTAAGATGTATGAATTAATTAATAAACATTGTTGGAAGGCAAGTTATGTCAAAGGTGGCAAGGAATGGTTTCTATTTTCAATTATACTAGTAAACTAGAAATAAGTGATATCTTCTAGTTTTCTAATTTATACCTAACAAGCTCAATCATCATTAAATAAGAACAATTTAGCATTTTGCCATTATGCTCGATTTGAGCAAAAAATTAATGAGGGTTAATGTCAAAATCAGTTCTAGTGTAATAAGGAAGTTTCAATTTGTTGAGTTCATGGATGATAAAGAGTTTATTTATAAGGTTTACTTTGGATGGGATTGGGTTTTTTCCTCTTTGGCAACTAAAGGCTTGATCCTTTTGGTCTCGATATTGTTCCTACTATTTCTCTTAGCAGAGAACCTAGGCCACATCGGTAATAGTTTGCACCATTATGAGCTTGCAACCCCCTGGATGATTCTTTATCCCTCAAATTGCTTGCTGTACAACTTTTAAAGTCTACCTCTATCTAACTTAGGGAAAGGTCAAACATTTAATTCATCTTTAGATATCCTTATAAGTATTATCCTAATAATTTTCATATAAAAGCTCTACTACCATTATTACACAACTTTAAGGTTCACTAAAATAGTATTAAGGGTACGTGTTCCTAGGCATGCATATGTCACAAATATAATTTCGACTAATACCTAAATGAATAGCTAGACTTATATCCTACTTATCCTATGCTAACCTATTTCCCATTTAATTTCAAGAATCATGCTTTAATATCAACTGTCATAATCTCCTAAATTGTGATCAGCATGGATTTTATTATTATTATCAATAAACTTCCCAAATTTTAAATTGGTACCATCATATGAAAGTGATTAAGACTCATTTGATTTAATGTTTGCTTTCCATGATCAAGACACTATATACATAAAAATTATAATATTATATATTTAGAATATCTATAGTTTTCCCTCACATTTTTTCTACTCTTGCTTCCTGTGTATTACTATAGCTACTCATATATGATTTTAGTCCTAGATCAACAATGGCAATTGTAAAGCTTTAACTTGAGATTTTGAAAAACATTTAAAGAAAATAATAAGACTTTAATTCCTAATAAGTGGGTAATCTACTTATCTTATTTATTTATAATCATATCATAACATACATTTTGCATTTCAAATTAATAATGTAACATACCACATTAATCATAATTAAATACAATTCCTTATAACTTATACTTAATATAGTTAAAACAAATAAAAATAAATAACAATTTGACCATTCATCACATTCATTTAGTCATAATAGTTCATATATTAAATTATCCATCACATAACATAATCAATCAATCATGCACACATATGCATATAAATATATTTATAACCACTTGTTATTATAGTTCAATTTGACATAAAACCTCATAATATTCAAGCATAATACTTGAGTATGGAGCCATACTTAAGTACTATAATTAAGTACTTTTCTAATAAAACATTAAGGAACCTTGGTATTCGAGTATAGTACTCGAATATATGTTTTAAAATAATATTTGAGTACATTACTTGATTATTTAAAGTTGGTAGAAAAAAGGGTTATTGGTTCGAATATAATACTTAAATGCCAACCCATTGCCAAGTGGTACTCAAGTACCACTTTTGGAATTTCTAGAATTCATTCTAGAGTGTAGATACACAATTGAATCTTTTTCCTATTAACGTATAACACTTCATAGCTATCACATAACATTTTACTTAACTTTTCATTCTAATTTTTGACTTGCACAAGGCCATATCAACTCATTCATGTTATTCATAGCTTAATGTATCAAGAGTTCAAAAGATAATAAAAAAAATAAGCCTAAGGATATCATTTTCATATAATTATAGGTAAGTAGATTATCTGCTTACCTTTGACTAGGAGAATCAGAAGAGATTTGGTAGAAGAGTATGAAATTGGATTAATTCCTCTATTCCTTACAACATTCAAAGTTTAAGGATTCAAAATCCTAAATTTCTCTTATTCTTTCTTAAAATCCATAAATTTCAAACATAGAACTTAAACTTACTTTGTTCATAAGGTTGTAAACACTTATGTCTTGTAATTACTTAGCTAAACTTGAAGTTAGTTAATGGCATTTAAGATAGGGATTTAAGGAAAATAATGAAAAAGAGAGAAAGAGAAAGAGAGTTAGTGAATTGCCTAAAGTCATATGCAAGAATAATTAAGAAGATGCCCTAAGTTATATGACTTTAGGCAATTCATATAATTTGAACCAATGTATAAGTTAAAATAATTACACTTACCATCACTATATCATCAAGTATATGAAATTAAAAAGAAATTGGTTACCTTTGTAGAAATAATCCATAATTAATAAAATAAATCAATGGCAAAATTTAAGAAGGAGAAAAATTCTTATTTAATGCATTAATAGTAAGAAATTAAAAGGAGCAATGTGTAATTAACGTAATTTACTTCATTTTTTATTTTAATATTTTGTTTACTTAAATATATTTGTAGAAAAGAGACATAAATAACCTACTTTTTTTAAATTAAAATAGGTTTACAATACCTTTAAAATATGAAAATTTTTATTTAATGTATTAATTGTTGAAAGAATAGATTGCATGCATTGTAAAAATTGATATAAAGTGAACTGATTTCATCCTTTGAAGTTTAATGGGCTTTATGGTATATATAATTATAATTTGATTTTTGACATGAAGATGTCAAAATTTTTCATCATGCATGAACATGAGGGAATTTTTAATGATTTCTAGCTTTAGAGACCTCTTTTTTTCAAGTTCTGGTGTCATGAGTCAATAACTTTTTAACTAAAATCATGCGAAGCATACTTGCCATTCTTGGTAAACATGCCAACCTTCCTATTTAACTCTCTTATGGCAAGCTTGGTAAAAATAGTAGGACATTGAATATTTATTACTTACACAATAAAATCCTATATACAACATGTTTGTAAGCTATAATCAAATGTCCTCGAACCATCTACACATATTGAGCTATAAGAGCTTTCGAGCATAACAGACCTAAAGGAATAAATAAAATAGGAAGATGGATACTCTATTCATTTGGTATATGCTTTATTTTATAGTTTTTAGTGTGTAGAGAATGGCCATAAGTCAAATACTTGAGTCCCTAGCTTAGTGCTAAGATGCCCTACTGGGCTTTCCTGACATTCCACTCCTTCAATAAGCATTTTAAGCTAAAGCTCTTTTGATAAGAGTTGATATATTTTTTTTGAGTTGTTATAAGCTTTGTTTGTAATGCTCTGGGTGTTTGATTCATTCTAAAATACAACACTTGAGTCCTTTTTTCACAACACTTAAGCCTTTAACTCAATGCCAAGGTGCCCTGTTGGGCTTTCTTGATACTTCACTCCCTTAATAAATATTTTGAGCAAAAGCCCTTTCGATAGGAGTAGAAATACTTTTTTTTGAGTTGTTATAAATCCTTTTTGCAATGCTTTGGGCATTCAATACACTCCAAAACATATCGACACAAAGATAAAAATGTGAGAATAAAAAATACAAGCTTGTGGGATTCTTCTAAATTTTAAAACCTTGCTAAAATTATTAAAATACCACCTAGGAGTAGAAATACTTTTTCTGAGTTATCATAAGCCTTTTTTGTAATGCTTTGTGTGTTTGATTCACTTTAAAATGCAACACTCGAGTCCTTTTTTTGAACCACTTAAGCCCTTAACTCAGTGCCAAGGTGCCTTGCTAGGCTTTCTTGATACTTCACTCACTGAATAAATATTTTAAGCAAAAACCTTTTTAACAAGAGTAGAAATACATTTTTTCAGTTGTTATAAGTTCTTTTCACAATACTCTGGGCATTCAATTCACTCTAAAACATATCGACATAAAGAAAATATGAGGATAAAAATTCAAGCTTTTCAAATTCCTCTAAATTCTAAAACCTTAATAAAATTATTAAAATACCACTAAACTTGGTAAAATTGGAAAAAGCATTACATAAGTTAGATTTATCCTAAATTTCAGCCACAAGTCCTTTACAATATGCTTGATTTTTCCATTGAATCTCATTTAAAACTAAGCATATTTGCCTATCAAGCTATCACAACTATTAACTTGTAATATTTTTTCCTATATCAAATGTCAATGCCCTTATTAATATCTTAATTTGATACAACTTTATGAAGAATCTATTTACTGTTTCGAAACTTTATATGTTAGTTTTTAACCTACTCCTTTAGGTTAACTACCTTGACCATTCATGTTTGTCTCTTTAAGTGTTATGAATGTTTTCCCCTTCTTAAACTCGAATTTTCACCTTTGTAATAGTAATATCCTCTTAGCCAAATCCATTTTCCATAAAATTCTTAAAGGGCTACCTTTATGAACTCATTTCAAAGTGTTCTGACAACTTCTAGTATTGTTTTCTTATTAGCTCTTTTGAACTTATTACCTTTCTAACTTATCTAATGGGTAGTTGCCTTTGTAATTATGTGCTCATTACATCTGTAGCTTATATGAATGCCACCACTACAGCAAAAGTGTATGCTAGCATGATAACTCATGGGCAATGCTTGGCATTTTGAACCATTTACTAACAATTATTTTGCACCTAATGTCCCATTGCACTAATGTAAAAGCCAAAACTTAAACTTGATCTATGCATAGGCCCTATAACTTTGTTTATAAGTCTATTTACATCACTTTTGGTCAATTCATAATACTTTACAATGTCACTTTCATATTTTGGCATCTCATTGACTACCACAACCCCCTTAAAGTTTATGTTCTTTAGCATTACAGTTATCACAAACTTTCTTACATGCATATTTTGATAACCTTTTTAAGCATATCTTTTGATGACTCCTTTACTTTAACATTTTGAAGAGTGTTAAGCATGCAGAATCCTCTACTTTAGCTTTAGCTTATGTTTGCCTCCATTTGCTTGTACATGGGTAAACGTGAAATTATGGTCATTACCATAAAGTCTTTTAACAATATGATTATATAGTGCTAGTCTACTACCTATCCTCTAAGTCATTGTTACTATTCCATAGAGCAATTATGTAACCCACCCCACTACATCAAAGAATCTTGTGAAAGATTATGTGCTCTCCATTAAAGCCATAGATTATGCATATTACATCGATTCTATTGAATTTTTGCTCTACTCTCTAGCTATACTCTTCTAAGCAATATGAATAATCCCTTTAGAATACTTGGACATGATTTTAGCATTATTTCTCTAGAGTAATTTGCTCATGCCCTACAATTATGGCCATGCATTTTTTTATAACTAAGGTTTCATTCTTTAGCTTTATTAATCCCTTAGAAAATTATCAAGCCTTCTAGCAACATCGAGACTTCTTCCATTGGATAGGCTATTAACTCACTTATTCTTCTAAATGGTAGTTTGCATCCCTTGATGCCCTTACTATGAATAAATACATAACTAATGCTCCATACATACATGCAAGCTCTCTTTCTAGCACAAGTGCTTATGCCTAATACACCATTCTATGATCACTCAAATGCATCATCTTCCTACACACTAACTTTTTGGGTGGATCCAATCTCTTACACCTTTTGGTCAAGTCTTTGGCCAATGGCTCCTCCAAGTTTGAGAATGATTATTTCACATATCCTTTATATAGTATTGGACAAGCTGCATCCAACCTAATTGTAGCTTATTCGATCTTGGCTTTTTAGTACAAATTAAGCTTTGATACCATATGTCACAAGTCGATAACTTTTTAGTTGAAACTATATGGCGCATGCTTGCTACTCTTGGAAAACATGTCAACCTTTCTATTAAAACTCCCTTGTGGCATACTTGGTAAAAAATAATGGGACATTGAAGATTTATTGTTCACATTACAAAATCCTATGTGTAACATGTTTGCAAGCCATAATCAAATGTCGTTAAAGCATTTGTGCATACTAAGTCACAAGATCATTCCATATTAGGAGCCTCCAAGTATAATAGGTTTCAAAGAACAAATAAAATAGGAAGAAGGATACTTTGTTCACTTGGTATATGCTTTATTTTATAGTTTTGAGTGTCTAGGGTATAACTACTAGCCAACACACTTATATTCTTAACTTAGTGCTAAGATGCCATACTAGACCTTCTTGATACTCTACCCTTTTAAAAAATATTTTGAGAAGAAGCCTTTTTGACAAAAGTAGACATACTTTTTTCAAGTTATCATAAGCTTTTTTTTTGCAATGCTTTAGGTGTTTGATTCATTCCAAAATACATTGATATGAAGATAAAAATGTGAAGATCACAAATATAGGTTTTTTGAACTTATTTGAATCTTTAAACCTTGCCAAAATTATTAAAATACCTTTAAACTTGAAAAGATTAAGAAAAATAATACATAAGTTAAATTGATTCTTAATTTTAACCACAAGTTCTTTATAATATGCTTAATTTTTTTATCAAGTCTTGTTTAAAATTGAGCACATTTGGTTGTTAAATTATCATAACTATCAGCTTATGACATGTAACTAGCACTAGCTACTACTAATTGGTGGGTGTGTCTGTGTTTGCTATACCCTCCATAATTATTAATAAATTAGAAATTTTGATATGAGAAAGAATGGTTAAGACAAATAGTAAAATTAAGTGAATTAAGAATATTATGTGTAAAATAAGAAATAGAATAGAATTAATAAAAGTAAGAATGTGAGAATGTGATTTGGGTGAAATTTTATTGGGAAAAGTTTATTAGAATCTTGAGGTGTAAAGTTATACATTAATATAAGTAAGTATATAAGTATGGAAGAGGTTTAGGAGCATTTTTTTGAAAATGTCCCTGGGGCCTTATTTTTCCTATTTCAGTCTTAAGCCCTATATTCTTTTCATTCTTCTTATTCCTCTAACTCTTCCATCTCTCTCTACAAGAATTTCTTTTACCATTCCTTTAATCAAGCAAAAAAACTTCAAATCTTTTTAATTTTTTTCTCTAATTAAGGTAAGAATAATATTTTTTATCAAGAATCCCTTCTATTTCTTCTGATTGATGAAGTTTATTTAATTTTGTGGAACATTTTGAGCCTTAACTATGGAATCCATAAATTTTGATGTGATTAAGGCTGAAAAATCATCAAACTAGTCTGCTAGCATCCTCTTCTATATAAGGTGAATGGATAATCTAGCTAAATCCATGGATTTAAAGGTTGTATGAAGATATATGTGAAATATAGGTTAATTTGTGATTTTGTTTGATTCTAATTTATTTTGATATTATGAAAGTAACAAATGATAGAAGAAGGTGATATGAGGTGTTAGATAAGTGTATTAATGATTATACTTAGGTTTAATGTGCATTATATGTGTTTGAGGTGTTTTGGATTGATTGTATAGTGAAAATTTCCTAAAAAAATAAGTTTTTGATGTGTGAATCAACTCACCAATTGATTCTATGGGTCCAGAGGTGAAACTAGGCTTTAGAATTGAATAACTAATCAATTTTAGGGCTCCAAGGATTGATGATTTGATTCATTAATTGATTCCAGGGATCTAGATGTGAAAATTGGGTGGATGAATCGATTCATCAATCGATTCATCAATTGTAGAATTTTATGCTGACTTTGAAAAGGCATAACTTTTTTATTTTATGTTCATTTTAAACAAACCATCTATGTTTTAAAGGTAATTAAGTTTACTTTCAAATGGAATTCATTTCAAATTAAATATTGTATATATTTTAAGATATCATCAAAAGAGTAGATAGAGGTAAAAAATTCAAGATTTTAGAAATGGACTTTTGCATTTATTTTCAAAATGAGCATAACTTTTTCAAAACTTAGCTGATTTAGGCAAATGACTAATCTATAAAAAGCTAATTTAGTCTATTTTCATATGAAATGAGTTTCACAAAATTTATCTTTATAACTTTTGAGTTATTCATAAAAGATTACCTAGAGGTCACAAAAAAGAAGACCATATAGTGATCCATGCTCCATTTGTTTTATGTTTTCATAACTTATAACAACTGCCATGAGTATTTAGTCATTAAATATCGAAGATAAAGTGGTTCATGGTAATGTGAGATGATTACATGAGTTGGATAGTTGAGATAGAAGAAAGTAGAAGCTGTGTGTTATAATATGTGATATGATGAAACTCATTGCATCATTCATGGAATGAGATATATATGTTGAAATACACTTTATGAATTGAGTACTTTGATATGTGCAAATACTTATAACTATATAAAAGAATATAATGATGCTGGTAAGTGTTGTAATAGGCATTACGATTGAATTATGATCGCATTGAATAGAGCTTAAGGTTTAATGTTTAAATTGCATTAAGAATCAAGCCATGAATGGCATTAAAAGTGAGAAATGTGATAGGGGTGATGTTATGAATACTGAATGGGAAATTTTTAATAATAAGGCGAGTAAAGTATAAGGTTGGCTTGAGAAGAACAAGGATGGAACAGGCAGGTAGGGTATAAGGTTAGTTTAGGAGTCAAAAAGAGGATGAATGTATTTCATTTGTTGTTTGTCCATTCAATGAAACATAATGTTGAGTGCATTTTCCATGAGTATTTTTATTTAGTACATTGAAAATGAAATGAGTATGTGTTAATCTTAGTATTGAAAATGAAATAAGTATGTGTTAATCTTAATATTGATGGCTTTTACTTACTAATATGTCTAAACATGATATATTTTGTTAAAGGAGAATAGTCTGGTAGATAAGTTATTGTAAATTATTGTTATTTCTATAGATTATTCACTTATTGAGTACTAGACTTACTACTCCGTATTTTATTTTATAAACTCCTAGGTTGAGCTTTCGCCTCCACCTCTACCTCCTCAAACTTAGAGTTTAAGAAGCTTATTGATGGTATTTTGATAGCACAAACTCATATACATAGAAATATACTTTAGGCCTTTTGTTTATCATAAAGTTAGATTGATGCAATGTTAAATCGATTCTTTAAGAATTAATTAAGCTTGCTTATCCTCATTCTAGGAGGATTTTAAGTATTCTTAACTTTCATATCTTTTGTAGAAATCTTGATGAACGCTATTTTGAAATACTATTCTCTTTTATAAATGTATCATATTTGATAATTTAGCATTAAGTTAATTATGCAAAATGGGCTGGTGAAAACCGGTAGAGGGCTTCCATGCCAATTATGATCAGATTAGGGTCATGATAGTGTGTGTGTAATTTGTTAATTGATATTTTAAAAAGCAATTACTACATATTGAAGATAGAATTTTTAAGACAATGTTTAGCATTTATTATCATTTCAATTTCTTTTTTGGTGAAGGAAGAGGCTAATGCCTAGAGCTCCTTTGCTATAAGTTTGGGAAATAAGTTCTCCATTATGTCTGAGAATACTGCCTTAGAACACATTGCTAAAGGGGGCATGAAATTGAACTATTGGGTTTGCCACCTGCAAGCTAAGAATGCAAGGTTTGTTAGATAGTCCACTACTTGATTTGCCTCTCTATAATAATGAGTTATCCTAATGTGCCACGATTTTTGCATCAAGAGATGAATGGATCTTAGAATGGCTTTGCAAGGATGAGAGTTTGAACACCTTGTTGCATTAGATGAATTGCTAGAGTTGAGTCTAGTTCAAAATGAATTCTTTTCTAACTATACTCCTATGTTAAGAGCAGCCCAGTATGAAGATTCTATAATTCAGCCATTAACACACTTGAAACACCTACTAGCCTTGAAAAATCGAGTATCCAACATGCTATGTTATCCTAAAAGGTCCCTCTATACATAGCACAGTTTTTATGTGCTAATCCATCGGTATTGCATTTAATCCATTCATCTGCAGGTAGAGTCTAACTTATCGTCATTTTAAGCTTTATTTTGTAGTGAGGAATGTTTTTCTATAAAGCATGAGCCATTATGAATTCCTTGGTTTTCAATGATGCTAAAACCTATATGTGATGAATATTTTTTGTAGCATTATTAAAGATCAGTTTGTTTTGGTTTAGCCATATTAACTAGCAGATAAAACTAAAATATGTAGCCTAATGAATACTAGGATTTCTCCCAATATTGCAAGAAAAGTTCTAGCCAAGCCATTCATGAATTAGTAGATTAAAGAAATGTCTCCAGTGCTCCATCTTAATTACTAAAAGCTATAGATTTTGCACTATATGGCAGTCCCTTGTCATATATATGATTAACTTGCTCTCTTGGTTATAGCATAGGCATAGGTATGAGATAGTCATTTTTCTAATTTTTCTCTATTTTTGAGTGAGTAGTCTATCTTTACATAGCAACTAAGGAAAAGTTCAAATTCTCTTCGATACTAGCCATGGCCAAATATATTTCCATGTAGAAAGTTTTGAAGCAACAAAAAATGCCTAAAGGTGATTGTATGCTAACTTTATCGAGAATGCTCCATTTGTAGAAAGTTGCTAAATGAGTTTATTTAGTCCTAGTGTCTAGTTCAATGGGATAATACCTTATATGAGTGAAAGGATATTTACTGGTATAAATTGTTCAAGTTAAAGCAAGTCTTACTCTCCATTCTCAGTAATGTAGGAGTTGACAGGATAGTTAGCTTCCAACGATGGTATATTTATTATGTTGACCTCACATAAGTGTTGACAAATGGGAATCCATCCATCTCTCCAAAACTTAGCCTCTTATCTATTACTTATAAGCTATCTTATGCCCTTCTGCATGTTATTCCACACCCTACAAATTCCCTACCAAAGGTTGGACTGATTATGTTTCTTAGTTACATTTGGAATTATTAGGGTACCATAATTATATTTATTACGTAACACTTGTGCCCATAAAGAATCTTTATGTTCAATGAGGCTTTAAGCAACTTTCTTTCTATATTTAACATATGCCTAGGTCATTAGCTAGTTTATGGGAGCATATGGCCTTCCATGCCAGTAGGTGCATTTTTCTCTCCAACTTAGTGAAGCCTCATATGAAGTTTTTGCATATTTGATCTAGTTAGGAGAAAACTGAAGTAGGAATATTATTAGTCTACATGTAGTATTGGGGTATGGCCGATAAGATTGATTTTGTTAAAGTAATTTTCCTAGCAAAGGATAAAATCTTAGCCTTTTAGTTACTTAATCTTTGCTTGACTTTCTTAATAATAAAGTTGAAAGATTCCTCTAACACTCTTCTATGATAAAGAGACACTCTTAGATATTCACCAAGATCACCATAGCATTGGAATTAGAGATTGTCACTAATCTCTTTTGTTCTGTGGTGATTTGCATTTTGAGAGAAAAATACTCTTGTTTTAGCAAAGCTAACCTTTTAGCCTGAGCTTTTGCAAAAGCTTTCTAGACATTGCTTAATAACCTTCACTTAATCCATTGATACTTTGGCAAATAGGATGAGATTGTCTGTAAAGAATAGATGGGAGATTGGAAATCCATGTCTAGTGAATGTCATGGGCCTTTAACTTTTATTTTGGATGACAATCTGGATACCCTGAGCTAGTCATTCCATGCAAAGAACAAATAGATTAGGGGATAAAGGGTCCCCTTGCTAACTCGTTTGGAAAGCTTGAAATCTTTTGTAAGTTCACCATTCTAAATAATGCACATAAAGCACATGGACACATATTTCATAATAAGTTCCACAAAGGTAGTCCTAATTCCAATATCATGGTGAGTATTTCTAAGAGAGTTCTAGTCCAAGCAGTCATACGTTTTGTCTAAGTTCACTTTAACCACCATATAACCTATTTTCCCTTTTGCAGTCTTCATAAAGTGGATTATTTCCCATGCCATTATAATATTATTAGAGCTATGACATTTCGGGATGAAGTTACTTTGATTAGGAGAAACAATCTATCCATTTTGGTTTAAGGCGGCTAGAAAAGGTCTATGCTACAATTTTGTAAACTATGTTGCAAAGACTAATTGGTAGAAATTCTTTAATAAATTTGGTTTTATCTATTTTAGGAATTAGGATTTATAAAGTCTTATAGATCTTCTCAATGTTTTTGGGATGGTTAAAGGCTTGTTTCACTAAGTCACAAACTAAATTGCTAATTACATACCATTAGCTTTGGAAAAAAATTGATTGTAGACCATCGTTTCCTAGTGCTTTAAAGGCACCTATGGAGAAAATAACCTATTTTATTTCCTCATCATCCACCTGACTTTATAAGTGATGCAACACTTCTTCCTTAATTGTTCGAAATAACCTTGACAAAGGATAAGGTTAAAGGTTTGAGATTTTTGCAGAATAAAGTTGTGAGAAGAGTTGACCGTCATCTTTTTATGGGACTGGGGATTGAATTTCCAATTTCCATCTTAGTCTAGTAATATTTTGATCTTGTTTCTTTTTCTTCTAATGATTGTCTAAGTATGGAAATATTTTGTATTTTTATTGCCATAAAGGAGCTATTGACACCTTTATTTTTGGTACCATGTCACTTCTTCTTACATTAGAATTCTTTCATACTCTTGCCATAAGTTTTTCCTTAGATTGCCCAAAAAAGTGTTATATATTTTTTCAAGTGCATGTTCAATCCCTTCAAGTCTAGCCATGATAGTTCTCTTTCTTTTGAATATATTACCGAACACATCTCTATTTTATTTTTCACTTTATCTTTAAAGTTTGTTGATGCATTGATCCAGTCTTCATTCTCCTTTCAAATTTCTTGAATAACTTTCGAAAAAGAGTCATTTGAAAGCTATGCGACATGGAATCGAAAGTCGTGAGTACCATGAGCCTTGTAAGTTTTTGGCATCCGTTAAACCAACAAAGGGTGGTCGTTTGATTTCATTCGAAAGAGATGAAATATTGATATTTCTGGATATGTCATTCTCCACTCTCTATTTGCATAACAGTGATCTAACCTTTCTTTCACATTGTTTCTTTCCCATGTAAATTTGGGACCTTGAAAACCTATGTCAATCAAATTGCATTGCTTAATACATTTTGACATATGTTTCATACTTCTGTAGTTAGGTGCTCCACCTCCTTTTTCTTGATACTTTCTTATAAGCGTTCCAATCTTCTAGTAATAGCCATGGTTCATAAATGTTGGTGGCCATAAGATTAAGGTTTTCCTATAGAAGTTTACGTTGCATTGCTTTTGGTGAACCATAAATCCCTGTTAAAATACCAGCATTATCAGTGGTTTTGGATTTATATTTAGCATGAATAAACTATTCGTGAGTTTGGATAATCATAATATCATAGTAGGCTTTATTCCATAATAGCTATAAATCGCTTACAAAGCTATTGAGATGAATCAAGTAATAGCCGTCTAAGCCAATTTTTCTGACAACCGCCAAAGCTTTAGTGTCTTTTATTCTAGGTTTGACTATCATTGGAATTCCTAAATGGTGTCTTTGAATTAGGTCTCAAACTTGAGTGACAAAGCATGAAGCTCTAGCTCCTTTATAGTTCTAGTTGGCAATGTTCATAAAGGGTATGGAAGGAAAAACAGAGTTGATGCTAAGAGCGCCAGCAACCAATTCACTCTAGAGAGTGGAGATTAGTGTTCATGCCTAATAAGTTAGCAAGTTCCTTCTTTGACATCGAAGCGACATACATTTTTGAGTTAGGAAGCACTGAGAGTATCTATTAGGTTTGGTAGGTTCGAGTAGTGCTCCTCCTAAGCTTTGTGATCAAAAGCTCCCACAGTAGGATTCTCCACTTGCATTGGGCTTAATTGATCATGCTCGATTGCAGGTGTGGGTGTCGATGTTGCGTTAACTGGTTGCTCAAATTTTTTTTTTATGTAATTTAAAGCTAGGTTCAGGTTTGACCATAGGGCTTAATCCGATTATCTCATGGGTGGTTAGCTTGAGTGTATTTTTTCTGCCGTTTAGTTTAAGTTGACTCGAATTTATAGCTATTGACTTCCTTTGAGATTTACTATTTATTATTCTTGATTTGTCACTGGTCCATACACTCGTGTTTGTACTTGGGTTGGCATTAACTTCTATTATCAAATCCTCCTTAATTATTTGCTTATTATCTGTCATCATTTAATCATTTTCTAATCACATAAAGGCGTCAAATTTGGAATTTCCTCCAACCTTGTTGGTACTAGGCTAGGAATCCACAATCACAGCCTTGCCTTTATGATCGGCTTTCACAAATTGTGTTGTCTTTTTCCCCATTGTTCATCTTTTCCTTATTGGTTTAGTTAGGATCATCTAGCAGTTGAATTCTGTATCTCCGGTGACCACCTTGGAAGCTAGTTTGGTGATGCTTGGTTTGATCTTTTCTGTAGAGGCTATAGTAGTTTCTAAGTTTTTATCATTTGGGTGTGGGGTTTCTCGGACAGTTGATAGGCAGAGTTCCTTGTGATGGTTGAATCTCCCATAAGTGAAGTAGATTAGATGCAGAACTTCGTATTGTATCGGAAGAACACTCCTCCTAGTCTCGACTTTTAGTGAGCTGCTTCCTCAAGTTGACATCCACACATATCCTAGCAAAATTTTCTCTCTCTGTCAATGGCTACTGCTCCTACTGCCTTAAAGTGTGTAGATCCATTTTAAGGGTTTTCCTTACCTTATTGCCCAATTTCCATAAAAAATGTTGGTTATAGTATTCTAGAGGAAGACCTGGGATTCTAATCCACACAAAAAGTTTTTTGTATTGAGCATTGAAGGGATCAAAATTTGGCTTCCATCTTTGAACCACCAAATAGTGATCCACGATCAGTCATGGTCCATTCTCTAACACATTATTATAATCTTCTTTTTCATTGAATCTAACCATATAGAATTCATTGCCAATATCTATAGATTGCATAGCACCTTTTAAAGTCCACAGCTTCTTAAGTCTAGCCTTAAGAAATTTGCAAGCCATATTCTTCCCTAACAAATTTATTATCAACAAAGATCTCCACGGCTTGCACCAGTCCCGACATTTTTCTACTCTCACTATCACTACCGGACACAGTGGGTCTAGTTGGTCCATAGGTATATACATTTCATCTTCTTTAATATCGCTCTCATCATCCAAAACACATATTTTCCTTCTCTTGGTCGAAGTTGTGGGCGCTATTAATGTTTAGCAGTTCATCCTTATATGAGAGTAACTTTCTCTCATTGTTTTTTTATGGCTATCTATCAAACTTAGCTTATCATTCCCAGAGTTATCATGCATTTCACTCCTATCCTCAGGCGATCCATCCCTCGTAGGTTTGGCTTTCTTGTGATTACATTCTAGAAGATCGGATTCTTCTCTCGTCAGTTCTCTTATCATCTCAATTCAATATTTCCTTTCCAAAAAAGTGATATTCATACACTAAAATATTTCATATATATATATATATATATATATTATCATTTCAATTTCGATAACAAAGTAAAATAATCTTATTATTAGTTTACAATATAAAAATACTATTAATAAAATTAATTAATATTTAAGATTTTAAGATCTAGTTATTTTAGTGATTAATTCCAAAAAAAAAAAGATTAGTAGTTATAGTTTACTATTAATAGTTAATGTTTAGTTTTATATTTTAAAATTTTAAATGAATAGTTGGTGATTGAAATAAATTTAAAAATTAATAATAAATTAAAATTTATATTATATAAAAATAAATAAATGTTAAAAAATTATATGCTTTAAATATCATCAAATATTGGTTTAGAGTGTGTTAATTCTAGATAGACTTCACTGGTTAATTGATAGGAATTTACATTTTCGAGATAATCTTCATGGGGAGAAGATAAATTCATTAATATTCTAATTTTTGAAAATGATTGTCTAATTTGAAAAAAAAATCATTCAATATCTAGGTGCAATTTATGGATGATATAGTGTTAACAATTTTTTATTCAACATAATAACTTGATATAAACATGAGGTACCTTATATAAGTTTGAGTTATAAACAACTTGACATGTTTAACATAAATAATAAATGGGTTAGGTTAGATTTAACATAAAATTAAATGGATTGACGTGCTATTCCATTTAATAATTTATATTAAACTTTTAAAAATATTAATTGAGAAATAATTAAATTATAAATGCTTAAATGTAATAAAAAGGTAAAATTTAGATTATAATAAAATGACAATAAAAATTCAATAAAGTATTTAATTAATGGTTAAAAATATTTTTAGTAACAAAATAAGTAATTATATTTGGTAAATAGATTTATTGTAAAATAAAATTTATTATTTAAAATTATTAAATAGATTACATGAATTGACTCATCTCAATATATTTAATAAATGAGCTAATTTGATATAATAAAAATATTTTTCGGATCAAGTTAAACTTAATCAAATTATTTCTAACTTTTGAGATAATATGAATGTGGCATACGAACATAAATTACCACTGTATCATTTACAAAGTGTTAAGTGTAGAGCTAAAAAGAGTATTTCAAAAGGAGTAAGTCCCACATTGCTCAAACTAAGAGAATATTGAGTATATATATATTAAGATAGGTTATTGGGCTAGTAAAAAAGTAAAGGAAGGAAGTAGGCTCACGCCCACAAGAGTGGGTTAAATTGAGCACAACTTAGTTGAATATACAAATTATATCTTTATTTCTATAAAATTAATCAAAAAAAGAAAATATTAAAAACACTAAATAATAATCAAGAATTTTTGGCTTCATTTATTTTAATAGAAGCAAAGGAAGGAAGTAGGCTCACAAGCACAAGAGTGGGCTAAGTTGAACATAACTTAGTTAAAATTCATTGATTTGCCCCTTGTGTGCAAAATAATACACAGTTGAAGAATTTGTTCCATCATGGGGAATAATTTTCAAAGACAGTGTTTACTGACACGGCTCAGATTTTAATCACCGACAATACTGCTATAATGTATGTATCCTCATTAGAACATATAGACTAATCTTCTATTATCAATTTTTTGTTATTGTCTTGGACTTCTGAAAATTACAAATATTTAAACAAGACATATTCATATTGAAAAACAAGTTTAAGAATCGAAGACAAGAAAAAGTTCTAGAATGAATATAAAAAAATAATGATTGACCTCGTGATTTTAAAAGAAAAATAGACATAAAATTTATTTTTATTGAAATAATAGATTCCAATTAAATAATAATGAATTAAAAAATACAAATTATATCTTTATTTCTATAAAATTAATAAAGAAAAAGAAAAGATTAAAAACATTAAATAATAATCAGGAATTTCTAGCTTCATTTATTTTAACAGAAGATATTTTTCATCAATAAATCTTATTCATTTGTTTATAAATGAACAAGTAGCATATATTTCCTTTATGTCTTGCAATTAGATTTTTGATATTTAGAATTATAGTGATAAAGGAACACAATTTCTTCTTTAAGAAAGAGGGATTTTTGTTCTTTCAAATCCTTTTATGCTTGACATCAAACATATGCATGGAACATTTTCTACCACCGTATTTTTATAATTATATTTCTGTAGAATTTTTTTTATCAAATCAAACTTAATTTTAATACCTTTTGATTGGTGGCACTCTTTTCTATCTACCAAAGTATTCACCATAAATAATACAGAACATTTTTAAAAAAAAAATTTCCCGTTGAAATGTCAGTTAGAATTGCATATAACTTGCTAGTTGCATTGATTTTGTTAATTGGACTGAAGCACGCTATTAAGTTTTCCAGTTTGATCAGCGGCTGTAAAAACTAGAAGAATAGTCAGATATATTTATTTATCATTTCGTGTCATTATATATGAATTTAACTAATTATATTACTAGGATAAAAGTCTTCCAATAAAGGGGCTTACTTACTTTTCTCTTTTTCTAATAAGGAATGGGCAACGGTACGTTGAACTAATAATATAACCCATAAAGAGGCGTATGAGAAGTGAAAACGTAAAGATGGGAGAATAAAATAGATTCAATGCATTTCTTAAGTCTAGTATATTTCTTAAAAAATATATTGAATGAATTTTAAAAAAAGACATATATAATTTTTCTTTAAAATTGTAATTTTTAATAAAAATAATAAAATTTAAAATAAAAATTATAATTTTATCTTTTTAAAAATAAAAAAAAATAATAGAAGGAAAAAGGAGGAAAATAGAAATTAGTACAAGTCGTGTTACTCGTGTACCATACTCTCCTTGATTGAAGCCTGTGATGAGGAATTTGACATCAAAACCCATAATGTAACAAAAGCCGCCGTGAATATGGAGTGTTTTGCGGTGGCTTTCAACTTTCTGCGTCAACGAAGACCAATACTAAATCCTCATTATTATTTTTTTTTTGGGGGCAAATATGCAGGATAGATATTATATATGAAATATATCTACCAAATATATATTTATATTACAAGTACAATAGTGAGTTATGCTCACAACATCGCCAACGTTGAGCACTATTTTTTAGTATTAAAGCTGCAACTATAGTAATAATTGCAATACACTTATTTGTAAGATTTTTTAATAGAATAAAGGTTGATAACTTTTATATTCTAAATAAATTTTATTTGATATAATATAAAATATTAAAAGAATTAATTTCAAATATTGTAAATTAGTAGTTATTATATAATTTAATTATATTATTACAGACAAAACAAAATTTTACAATCAGCAACATGTTTTTACTTTTGCAACATTTAACTACTAAGAATATACGGTAATTACAACTATGATCACAACTACAATTTAAAATATTTAAAATATTATTATCCTACCTAAATATTTTAAATTTAATATAAATTTTATGAAATTACGTTTACAAATGTGTTATCTATATCTCATTGTCTAGTGTAAATAATATCCACCAAAATATTTCTTTTAACGCGCATGGTGTGTTTTTGAGATTATTTTAAGTCCATATGAGAACATAAAAGTCTATTGTGAAATCAAAAATAAAGAAACAGGATATACGAAAATCAAATTCTCCACCTCATGATATATACGTCTGATCTTAAAATCAAAATTTAAACTATATGAAACTTTGAATTATTTGTTTTTGTTTGGTGGTGATTCTAGTTATTACTCATAAAATTGAATCCACTCTCCTGAGGGCGGAGATGCCACTCTCACAGCACATGCATGACCTATTAGCACAAAACCCCATTGCACTGAAAAATGATTTACAAATGTAAATTGATTAGTGAGACCTCTATTTTATAACAAGAGATTGTTGGTTCATAAAAATTAAATGTTTCACTGATAACTTTGTAAATTAAGTCTCTTTTTTTAGATTTGGTTCATAGTCTGTAAAGATATTAAATCGATGATTTACATTGATTTGAGAATTTAGTAAAGATTCTTTTCCTATTTCTTTATTTTCTTTTATAAGTCTCTTGAAATATGTAGAAAATTATTATATATTGAGTAATATTTCAAAAGATTTAGTCCTACATCAGATAAGTTTAGTCTTAAGAGAAAATTTATATATGGAAAAAATTTTTGACAAGGAAAACATGTGAGGTTAAGTCAAATCCTATTTTTATAAAACAAGATTTTAACTTTAATTTGAAAAATCAATGCATTTATTTGAATATTTAATTCTCAATGGCTATTTCCCGACAGCTATTTAAGCACTTATTATTATTTCTTAAAGCTAAAATTAAAGGTCAACTTTCCTCCTTAAAATTGTTGTTTTCCTTTGTATTCAATTTCAAATGATATATATTCATCGAATAACAATTTCCTTAGCTTAGGGGAGGATAATTTCATTTAAAAAATGTTATATATATATATATATATATATATCAAACAATGGAATATAAAATTAAGTTTTGAATTATTTATATATATTGAATCAAGTTTTACAAATTTATTTTACTATCCTTTGTTTAATTGACGGTTTTTGATTATTCAATTTTAATCCTATTTTCAATATATATAATATTATTATTTCAGTTTTAAATAAATTTGGAGGAGATCCTGTAATTGAGAAATAAATTAAACTCTTCTAAGGAGATACTGTAATTAGAAAATGGATTACACTCTTCCATAAGATACATTTTAAGGAATAAAATGTAATATAATAATTTTTAATAAAAAATTTAAATGAATGAGTATTTTTAAATTTAAAAAATTATGATGTTACAATATACCCTCTTACATTTTAGAAGAAGCCAACGGCGTGAAATTGGATTAAATTGTGGAATCTAAAATTTTGAACATTTATTGATTTTTATATTCCTAATTACCAAAACAACAAGCAATAACGTTGTGTTCAGAAAAGGACCATTTGTAGCATTGAAATATGATAAGAAATTACGAAGAGGCTATCTTGGGGGGGGGAATATAGTTACGTATAGACCTTTCTTTTCTCAAGTTTTATAAAAAAAAAAAGAAGATACATTTATGTTATTCCAATATTAATATAAAAGAGGTTTATGAAATGTTCTATACCTTTAATTTATAATAGACCTTCTAAAGTCTTTGTCTCGAAGATAAGGATCATATTGAAAATGTGATTAGTGATAAAAAAGTCAGTTAAATTCAACTTTATCGTTTAAGTCGTAACTAATACTATTAATTTTTTCACTTTTATTTTATTTAATGTTTTATTTATAACATTAAAATAAATAGTAAAAAATATAATAAAAAGTAAGTATATATTTGATATTATTAAAGTGAGATTTAATAATTGATTTTTAATATATTTTTATTTATTTTAATATTATAAGTAAATTGAATGATGAATAACTATAATAAAAGTAAAAAAATAAAGATTTAATAGTACTATTTATAAAATTTAAGGGATATATAATTATCATCTTTATAAATAAGTAATTAATTATTATGCTTATTTATTTAAAATTATATGAAATTTTTAATTTTTTTATTACAAAACGGGGCTACAGCCCAAGGAAGAGAAAATTATATATATTTCACTTCCTTCTCAAAATTTTAATAGGCTTTATCATTTAGTGATACAAATAGTTATTTTGTCAATATTTTATCCGCTACCTCTTGAATTTTTTTTCAGTATCAAATATGACTACTCAAATTCTAATATAACATGTTTATATTAATCTAATCTTGACAAACGAAAAGCAGATTGACAAGAAAAAATGGGTCAAGGCCAATACTATATCATGAAGGTGGGGTCTGTGGTGTACAGCGTTGTCTAAGACGATGGCTTTTTATTGCCTAAAGTCATCGAAGGCCTGTAAGATCCACTGAACATCAATTAACTAATGAAAATAAAATCTTATTAATTTTAGGTTTTGTCAAAAAATATTTTTATCAGAAAATATGATTTATATATATTAATTATATTTATAATTTTAAAAATAATATATAATATCATAATAATTGAAGAAAATAATTTTTAAAAACAATTTATTTTTAAATTTTTTGTACTTAATATTAAATAAATATTTATTTATTTCAATATTCTATAATTATATTTTATAAAAATATTTTCTATTGAGACAAGCTAGCATCTAATTTTCCTCATGTACTGATTTTGTTTTGGGTCAAGCCCTTATGGTTATAAGTGATTACAAATATTACTGACTAAAATAGAACTCACTTCCCCCCCCCCCTCATATTTGGCATTTGAAAGTGGTATATAACTAAGATAATATCATAAATTCAAAATGTAATTTCTAATATAAAATATAAAAAACTAGCTCATTTTTTTATTGGCTTCTAGGAGAACTATATGCATGTTTCAATAAAAAATAAAAAAAATTGTGACTTGATTAAAAAAAAAAAAAGAAGAATTGCCTCATGTTCTATTGGATCATGTCCCGAGGCTTATATTGTTAGAAAGCGGCAAAATTGAAGGAAAAAATATCTGATACCTAATTGCAAGACTTTGCGCATTTCCACATGAGAATATTCGAGGGTTATGAAATGATTTCTTTAAATTATTATCCCTTTTTTTGTGTTGATCTTTGTCCCATTAAGAAGGTTTTGATGATAACAAAATATTTTGATTTTCTTAAACATGGAAAATGATCAACTAGAATCCCAATGCAAAAAGTGAAGATTGAAAGAGATTAAAGATTGAAGAATATTATTGATATAATTAGGATTCTAGTTATGATCACAGGATAAATTTGTACAAGAGGAATTCATCTAAAAAAGGGTTTAGGTTTTTCATAAAAAAATATTAAACATTAAATTAAATCTTGTGTCAAAGCTTTTAAAATGAGGTTGGAATGTTTTCAAAAAAGAAAATTGTGTTTCAAAATGCTTCTCTTTGAAAAACTTGAAATATAGGATATGCATTGATTGACAATCGATTCCAGGCATCCAAAGAGTATATTGGATATCCTAAATTGATTGACCAATCGATTTAGATGATCTAGAAAGCAATTAAGGAAAATGAATCGATTGACCAATTAATTTTGCAGATCTAGAGCTGAACCAAGTTTTAGGTGAATTGATTGACCAATCGATTCACTATGTGTTGAATTCAAATATGTAGTCGAGTGAATCGATTGATTAATTAATTCACCATAACTTTTTCAAAAATTCGAAGGTAGCTTGAATTGATTGATCAATCGATTCGCAAGGAACCAACTATTCCATAATGGCTATATTTTTGTGTAATAGATTTTTTAACTTCCCAACTATCAAAGCCTGCTCCTTGGTTGATATTATCCCTCCTTTTTACACACATAAAGGGTAGAGGTTTTTTGCTTAGGTCTACTCCTAAAATGCGTCGCTACCAAAATGGGCCTTCACCCTAGCTTATAAATAATAGGCCCTAGCCTTTCCTCGTTGATGTGGGACATCAAAGGGTAGGGCCTGCTGTTTATAAGATGGAGTGAAGGTCCCCCCTTGGTAGCAATGCATTTTGGAAGTAGACCTAAGCAAAAACCCTCTACCTTTGTAAGTGCAAAAAGAAGGGACAATATCGACCAAGGAGTGGGCTGTGATACCAACCTCTATATAAAGACTTCATTTTGGTTTGAAAATATAAGAAAGTGCTATCACTGTTACATAGACACAATAAATTCCTTTTTCTTTCATCTAAAACCTAAAAATCCCTTAAGTCCAACTGATTAAATTCCCTTCTTTAGTTTTTCCTTGTATAATCTAGCTTTTAGAGTTTGTGAGCTAGTTCTTTAATTCTAAATCACTCATTTGTTGTATGTTAGGGTGAGGTATTCCTAGGAACATCAAGAGTGTTAGATCTTTTGATAGATAAAGGCTTTAAAGGAGTATTCTCAAAAGGATTATACAAGAAAACAGAGATTTGTACTAAGGCTTCTTGAAGAAATTGTGGATTAGAGTTCAAAATCCAAGTTAAAGAGGCTTAGTTGTATACCTTTAAGTGTTAGATTTTCAAGGCTAGAACCACCGTAAATAGTAATGTTTGAATCTCCTCTTCTCTATTTCTCTATTTACTTATATTATGCTATATTTTTCTAATAAAATTTTGTTACTATGCTTTGCTTGTATTAAGTTAGTTTATACTTCTAGTCTTAAATCACTTATTAGCTATTTATCAAAGCTAAGTACATTGTTATTATTTTGCAAAAAGTTTTCATACCTAATTCACCCTTTCTTGGGTAAAATACTAAACAATATTTGGTATTTGAGCTTGGCTCTTGGAATAAGATCTTATGATCTCAAGAGGATCCAATGGATGTAAATAGTGTCAACATTTTACCTGGACGTCCTTCATTAAACAAACACCTGAGTTTTAATGGATAGAACTATACCTATTGGAAACAAAAAAAATAAAAGATTTTATAGAAGCGATTGATATTGATACATGGGATTTGATTGAAAATTGTTATAATTTACTAACTAAAAAGGAAAATAATAAAAATGTTTTGAAACTAAGATTTGAATGGAGTGAAGATGAGAAAAGAAAACATCAATTCTATTCCAAAGCTAAGTGGATTTTGTTAAAAGCTTTATGGCTTAGTGAATATGAAAAAGTCTCAAATTGCTTAACTACAAAAGAAATGTGGGATGTGCTTAAGGTAGCTTATATAGGAATCCCACAAGTAAAAGAAAGAAAGATGTATACATTAGTTTATCAATATGAATTGTTTAGAATGAATAATAGGGAATCTATTAAGGATATGATGTAAAGATTTATTGCCCTTGTTAATCAATTGAGTCATGTGATGGAAATGAAAAAGATGAAGAAGCTATTTGGGGAGATGATGATGACAATGATTCATGTGATGGAAATGAAAAAGATGAAAAAGCTATTCCTTGTTTAATGGCTTTGGGAGAACAAGATGGAGATAAGGTATCCATCTTTAGCTCAAATAATAAATCTAATTATGTCATTTTTTATTTAAACTTAGATTTACTTAAGGCCAAGAGAATTATTAAACTCTTAAAGAAGTTAATCTCTCCTTTGAAATACAATATTAAGCAATTAAAAAAAGAAAATAAAAAATTAATTCAAGAAGTAAAAAATCTTAAGAAAATCACATAAAAATGCACCTCTTGTGAAAATCTCAAGCAAAAACTTAATGATTTAACTAAAAATCTTAAGAAGTTTACAAAATATAGAGATTCACTAGACATTCTTTTTGATCAAAAGACTAGTTTTAACAAAGAAAATCTTAGTTACACACTAAATAAAAAGAATTATTTTTACAAAAACTTCTTTATAAAAGAAACCATGAAAAGATAGCTAAAAAATAATATATTTCTATTGTGGAGAAAAAAGGCATGGAATTTACTATTATGCATATAAAAGAAATATCTATCTTGGAACAAAGAAAATTTAGGTTCTTAAAGGGACATATGTACTAGTTAATAGAAACAAAAATGGACCCAAAATTATTTAGGTACCAAAAGTAAAAAATTAATATTTCTTTTAGGGTATGTTTGAGAACTCAAAATGAGATATGGTACTTGAATAATGGCTATTCAAAACATGTGACAAGGAATAAATCCAAGTTCATCTCATTAGCACTCAAAGAAGGAGGAAATGTTACCCTTCGAGATAATTCAAAGGAAGAGTTATGGGAAAAGGTAGAGTGTGTAAGAATTCAAAATTTTATATTGATGATGTCTTATATGTCAAAGTCCTTAAGCATAATTTATTTAGCATTAGTTAATTCTGTGACAAAGAGAATAAAGTTACATTTGATTCCACTTATTACATTGTTAAAAATCAAGATGAGAAGCAAATTAAGCTGAATAGTAAGAGATATAGAAATATCTATATAATAGACATTGATAATAAGCTTAATCTAGATTTTAAATGCTTGGTTAGTATAGATGATGATTCTTGGATTTGACAAAAAAGACTTGCTCATGCAAGCATGGATCTTATAGAAAAATTTTCTAAAAATGATTTGGTTGATAGTTTACTAAAATTGAAATTTGTCAAAAATAGAATTTGTGATGCATGTCAAAAGGGAAAATAAGTAAAACCTTCTTTTAAATCCAAAAATTTTGTTTCCATTTCTAAACTACTTCAATTACTATATATGAATTTAGTTAGTCCATCAAGAATTAAAAGTCGTGGAGGAAATCTTTATATTGTTGTACTCAAAATTTACGTAGGCATTATTTCTTTCTTCCAAAAATAAGGTTTTTGAAGCTTTTAAAAGACTTTCAAAAACTATATAAAATGAAAAAGGAATGTCCACAGTAAGCATTAGAAATAATCATGGTGGGGAATTTGAAAATCATGACTTTACTTGTTTTTGCGATAATAATGGAATTAAGCATAACTTCTCATCTCTTAAAATATCTCAACAAAATGGAGTTATTGAAAGGAAAAATAAGTGTTTAAAAAAGATAGCAAGAGCTATGTTTAATGATAATACTCTTCCTAAATCTTTTTGGGCTAAAGCAATAAGCATTACTTGCTATGTGATGAATAGAGCCTTTATTAAACCAATTTTAAAGAAAACTCCTTATGAGCTTTACAAAGGAAGAAAGTTAAATATTTTACATTTTCATGTTTTTGGATGCAAATGTTTTATACATAATAATGGTAAAGATAATCTTAGAAAGTTTGATGCCAAATCTAATGAAGTCATCTTTATTGGAAATTCTTCTAATAGCAAAGCTTACAAGGTTTATAACAAAAGAACTTTACGAGTAGAAGAATCTATTCATGTTGTATTTGATGAATTTTCTCATAGCATAAAAAAGGTATTAAGTGAAAATGAAGAGTAGGTTGACTTATGGGTTATTCAAAAAAATGTAAATAATCCAGAAGAGGAGATGAAAGCTCAAGAAAAGGATAAAGAAAATAAAGAATTAGATCCATTTATAGGTAATACAGATCAAGAACAAAGTTATGGGCTTAAAAAAGAATGGAAGATAATGATAAGTCATCCTATTGATCAAGTCATTGGTGATATGACTCAAAGGATAACTAAAAGTTCTCTTAAAAATATTTATAATCATTTAACATTTTTATCTCAAAATGAACCCAAGAATATTAATGAAGTAATAATTGATGAACATTCGGTTTTGTTAATGCAAGAAGAATTAAATTAATTTGAAAGAAATGAAGTTTGGGAACTTGTGCTTAGACCAAATGATTATCCAATTATTAGTACAAAATGACTTTTTAGAAAAAAGTTAGATGAAAATGGTATCATAATAAAAAATAAAACCAGATTGGTTATAAAAGGATATAACTAAGAGGAAGGCATTGATTATAATGAAATATATGCACCAGTAGTTAGACTAGAAGCTATTAGAATATTGTTAGCATATGCTTGCATGAAAGGATTCACACTTTATCAAATGGATGTTAAAAGTGCTTTTTAAATGGTATAATCATGGAGAAGGTATATGTTAAGCAACCTCTAGGTTTTGAAAGTCATTTCTTCCTAATCATGTATTTAAATTAAATAAAGCATTGTATGTTTTGATATAAGCTTCTAGAGCTGGGTATAAAAGACTAAGTAAATTCTTGATAGGAAAAGGTTTTTCAACAAGAAAAGTCAATACTACTTCATTTAAAAAACACAAACTTGATGATATTCTTTGTGTAAAAAAATATGTTGATAATATCATGTTTGGAGCTACTAATGAGTCTATATGTAAGGAATTTGCTAAAATAATGCAAAGTGAGTTTGAGATGTCCATGATGGGAGAGCTAAATTTCTTTCTTGGGTTGCAAATCAAGCAATCAAGTAATAGAATCTTTATAAGTCAAACCAAGTATAAAAAAGAGCTAATGAAGAAATACAAGATGAGTAAAGCTAATGCATCTACTAGCCTAATACGTATAGCAACTAAGTTGGATCTAGATGAAGAAGGTAGAAAGGTAGAGGTTACCATGTATAGAGGAATGATATAATCCTTGCTCTATCTAATTGCTAGCTGACTAAACATTATGTCTAGTGTGTGTATATGCACAAGATTTCAAGCTAATCGAAAAGAATCACATTTGATTATTATGAAAAAGATTTTTAGACATCTTATAGGCACACCTCACTTTGATTTATGATATCTTAAAGAAAAATTGAATTTTCTAATAGGTTATTTAAATGTTAACTTTGCTAGTAGCAGATTAGATAGAAAGAATACTAGTAGAAAATGTTAATTTCTTAGACATTCACTAATCTCTTGATATAGCAAGAAACAAAATAGTATGATACTATTTACTACTGAAGTAGAATATATGATAGCAAGTAGTTGTTGTGTTCAACTCTTGTGGATAAAGCAACAACTATCTGATTATGGATTGAATTTTGGAAATATTCCTATAAAATGTGATAATACAAGTGCCATCAATCTAACAAGAATCTTATCATGCACACAAGATCCAAAAATATTAAAATAAGACATCATTTTATTTGTGATCATATCCAAAGGGGAGACACTTCATTAGAATTTGTCCAAATTGATTTTTAATTGTCAGATATCTTCACTAAGCCACTCAGTGAAGATTGTTTTAATTTTATAAGAAAAGAGTTAGACATGTTGAATTTTCTTAAGAACTAACTCTTGCACTAATTTTATGTTTTTCTTATCCATGTATTAACTTAAGCATCGGAGATATCCCGAAGGTTTATTTTGTAAGTACCACCCTTCATCTTTAGCAATCATAGCTTAAAATCAAGCTTCAATCATCCATAAAGTCAAAAAGCTACATGACAGATCATTTGAAAGTTGAAATGATAAGATAAGAGTTTCTAGGATATAAGGAATCGAGTGGTCAATCGATTCTAAGGTCATGAATCGAGTAATCAATTGATTTGGGGAGATTGTGTTTAAAGGAAATGAATTAAGTGGTTAATTGGTTCCAAGAATGCAATGTTAGCTTTGAAAATTTGAAATTAATTGATAGCATATGGAAGGAATTTTGGAATTTAAAAATTTCTAGCAATGAATCGAATGGTCAATCAATTCATAGATGAATATACTCATCCATGAATTAATTAGTCAATCAATTTTACAAGGCCTATTTATAAGCCTAATCTCTATAAAAAGCTTTGGTTATAGTATTCATGAGGAAAACTTGGGACTCTAATCCACACAGCAAGTTTTTTATGTTAAACGTCAAAGAGATTAAAATTTGGCTTCCATCTTTGAACCACTAAATAGTGATCCATGATCATCCACGGTCCATTCTCTAGCACATTATTATGATCTTCTTTTTCAGTGAATCTAACCACATAGAATTCGTTGCCAATATTTATAAGTTGCATAGCACCTTTTAAAGTCTATAACTTCTTAAGTTTGCCCTTAATAGATTTGTAAGCCATATTCTTCACTAGTAAATTTATTATCAATGAAGATCTCCATAGCTTGCACTAGTCCTAATGTTCTTCTACACTTACTATCACTATTGGATATAATGAGTCTATTTGGTCCATAGCTATATTCATTTCACCTTCTTCAATATGGCTTTTATCATCTAAAAATATATTCTCTTCCTCCTAGTTGAAGTTGTAGGAGCCATTAATGTTTAGCAGTTTATCCTTATATGATAGTAACTTTCTCTCATTGTTTTTTTATTAAACTCAACTTATCATTCCTAAAGTTGTCATGCATTTCCTTTCTATCCTTTGAGAACCCATCCCTTATAGGTTTAGCTTACTTATAACTACATTTTAAGAGATTGGATTCTTCTCTTGTCAGTTCTCTTTTTAAAAATTTTATTATCCATAAAATATTTTAATATTCAAATAACCATAAATTCATAGAGAAGAGTATAAGAATTATATAAATAAAATAAATAATTTTTCGAGTTACCTGACCCTTCTACCGTATCCATGAGATCAGATCAAGAATTTGTGGAAGATGAAAGAATGATGTCAATTGTCTAGATCACTGTTCATACGTCCTCAAGTGAGTCTCGAAGAGAATTGTGAAAATAACAAAACTATAATATAATAAGAGATTGTAGCTCACCTTATAAGGAAATGGATAGGGATCCAAACCCTAATTAAAATCCAATTAGGATTAATTGGCCTATCACAATTAATCTAGAATTAGGGCATACACACACACTTTAGAGTTATATTATAACATAAAGACTAGGTATTATTATTATATTAAAGACATTGAATTATTATTTAATTCAAATATATATTAAAATGTGTTAGTTCACATAATTATTTTACACTCTTGTCATCTCAATTCGATATTTGCTTTCAAGAAAAGTGATATTTATACACTAAAATTTTTCATATATATATGAGTTAGAGTTTACTACTTAGTAGTTAACAGTTAGTTTTATATTTTAAAATTTTAAATGAGCAGTTGGTGATTGAAATAAAATTTAAAAATTAATAATAAATTAAAATTTATAGTAAATAAAAATAAATATTAAAATATTCTATGCTTTAAATATCATCAAATATTTTTTAAGATGTTGGTTAGAGCATGTTAATTCTACATAGACTTTGCCAATTAATTGATAGGAATTTACATTTTCGAGATAATCTTGATGGGGAGAAGATAAATTCATTAATATTCTAATTTTTGAAAATAACTATCTAATTTGAAGAAAAATTTCATTCAATATCCAGGTTCAAGTTGTGTATGATATAGTGCTAACAATTTTTGATTCGATATAATAACTTGATATGAACATGAGATACCTTGTACAGGTTTGAGTTCTAAGCAACTTGACATGTTTAACATAAATAATAAATGGGTAAGGTTAGATTTAACAAAAAATTAAATGGATTTACATGTTATCCCATTTAAATATTTATATTAAATTTTTAAAAATATTATTTGAGAAATAATTAAATTATAAATACTTAAATATAATAAAAAAGTTACTATTTAAACTATAATAAAATGATGATAAACATTTAATAAAATATTTAATTAATGATTCAAAATATTTTTAGTAATAAAATAAGTAATTATATTCGATAAATAGAATTATTAAAAAATAAAATTTATTACTTAAAATTAATAAATGGATTACATGAATCGACTCATCTTAATATATTTAATAAATGAGTTGATTTGATTTAATACAAATATTTTTATGAATCGGATCAAGTTAAACTTAATCGAATTATTTCCAGCTTTTGAGACAATATGAACGCGGTATGGGAACATAAATTACTACTATATCGTTTACAAAATAGAGAGGAATAGATCCAAATGCATGCTTTGTAATTTCTATCAAAATCTTCTTGTAGCATTTCCGGCACGGCAACCGTTCATGCCTGACTTACGCAGATACTCTCTCTTTGACGTGTATCTGTACAGATAGACTAATCTTCTGCTATCAATTTCTTGTTATTGTCTTGGACTTCTCAAAATTACAGATATTTTAAACAAGATATATTCAAACTGAAAAACAAGTTTAAGAATCGAAAACAAGGAAAAAAAATTCTAGAATGAATATAAAAAAATAATTAATTACTTGGTGATTTTAAAAGAAAAATAGACACAAAATTTATTTTTATTGAAATAATAGATTCCAATTAAATAATAATGAATTCAAAAATACAAATTATATCTTTATTTCTGTAAAATTAATAAAAAAAGAAAAGATTCAAAACATTAAATAATAATCAGGAATTTCTGGCTTTATTTATTTTAGCAGAAGATATTTTTCATTGATAAATCTTATTCATTAGTATATAAATGAAGAAGTAGCATATATTTCCTCTATGTCTTGCAATTAAAATTTTGATATTTAGAATTATAGTAATAAAGCAACACAATTTCTTCTTTGAAAAAGAGGAATTTATGTTCTTTCAAATCCTTTATGCTTAGCATTAAACATATGCATGGAACATTTTCTACCACCGTATTTTTATAATTATATTTCTGTAGAATTTTTTTTTTATCAAATCAAACTTAATTTTAATACCTTTTTATTGGTGGCACTCTTTACTATCTACCAAAGTATTCACCATAAATAATACAGAACATTTTTTAAAAAATTTTTTTCTTGTTGAAATGTCAGTTAGGATTGCATATAACTAGCTAGTTGCATTGATTTTCTTAATTGGACTAAAGCACGCTGTTCAGTTTTCTAGTTTGATCAGCGATTGTGCAGACAAGAAGAATAGTCAGATATATTTATTTATCATTCCGTGCCATTATGTATGAATTTAACTAATTATATTACTAGGATAAAAGTCTTCCGATAAAGGGGCTTACTTATGTTTCTCTTTTTCTAATGAGGAATGGGCAACGGTACATTGAACTAATAATATAACCGATAAAGAGGTGTATGAGAAGTGAAAAAGTAAAGATGGGAGAAAGAAAATAGATTCAATGCATTTCTTAAGTCTAGTACTGTATTTCTTAAAAAAATATATTGGATGAATTTTAAAATATATATAATTTTTATTTAAAATTATAAATTTTAATAAAAATAATAAAATTTAAAATAAAAAATTATAATTTTATCTTTTTAAAAATAATAAAAAATAATAGAAGGAAAAGGGAGGAAAATAGAAATTAGTACAAGTCGTGTTACTCGTGTACCATACTCTCCTTGATTGAAGCCTGTGATGAGGAATTTGACATCAAAACCCATAATGTAACAAAAGCCGCCGTGAATATGGAGTGTTTTGCGGTGGCTTTCAACTTTCTGCGTCAACGAAGACCAATACTAAATCGTCATTATTATTATTATTATTTTTGAGGAAAATATGCAGGATAGATATTATATATGAAATATATCTACTAAATATATGTTTATATTACAGGTACAATAGTGAGTTACGTTTACAACATCGCCAACGTTGAGCACTATTTAGTATTAAAGCTGCAACTATCGTAATAATTACAATACACTTATTTATAAGATTTTTTAATAGAATGAAAGTTGATAACTTTTAAATTTTAATTATAAATAAATTTTATTTGATATAATATAAAATATTAAAGGAATTAATATCAAATATTGTAAATTAATAGTTATTATATAATTTTAATTATATTATTAGAAACAAAATAAAATTTTACAATCATAATATATATTCGTAACACTCATCTTTACTTTTGTAACATTTAACTACTAAGAATATATGGCAATTACAACTATGATCACAACTACAATTTAAAATATTAATATCCTATGTAAATATTTTAAATTTAATATAAATTTCATGAAATTACGTTTACAAATGTGTTATATCTATATCTCATTGTCTAGTGTAAATAATATCCGCCAAAATATTTCTTTTAACGTGCATGGTGTGTTTTTGAGATTGTTTGAAGTCCATATGATAACATAAAAGTCTATTGTGAAATCCAAAGTAAAGAAACAAGATAAATGAAAATCAAATTCTCCACCTCATGATATATACATCTGATCTTAAAATCAAAATTAAAACAGTTTGAAACTTTGAACTATTTGTTTTTGTTTAGTGGTGATTCTAATTATTACTCACATAAAATTGAATCCACTCTCACCAGGGCGGAGATGCCACTCTTTAATTAGCACATGTGATGTATCGTGTGGATTGAGAGTCTTTATTTCTTAAAGCTAGAATTAGAAGTCAAATTTCCTCCTTAAAATTGTTTTTTTTTTCCTTTATATTCAATTTCACATTATATATATTCATCGAATAACAATTTCCTTAACTTAAATGAGGATGAGTTTCACTTAAAAAAATATTATATATATAAAAAATGAAATGTAAAATTAAGTTTTGAATTATTTATATATATTAAATTGAGTTTTACGTATTTATTTTACTATTCTTTAGTTAATTGACAGTTTTTGGTTACTCAATTTTAATCCTATTTTCTATATATATAGCATTGTTATTTTAATTTTAAGTAAAATTGGAGGAGATTCTGTAATTCAGAAATGAATTAAACTCCTCTACTGTAATTAGAAATTAGATTTAATAAAAAATGTAAATTTAAATAAATGAATAGTTATAAATTTAAAAAATAATGATGCTACAATATACCCTCTCACATTTAGAAGAACCCAACGGTGTGAAATTGGATTAAATTGTGGAATCTAAAATTTTGAACATCTATTGTTTTTTATATATCTAATTACCAAAACAACAGGCAATAACGCTGTGTTCGGAAAAGGACCATTTGTAGCATTGAAATATGATAGGAAATTACGAAGAGGCTATCTTTTGCCCCCCGGGGGGGGGGGAATATAGTGACGTGTAGACTTTTCTCTTCTCATATTTTATAAAAAAAGAAGAAGATACATTTATGTTATTCCAAAATTAATATAAAAGAGGTTTATGAAATGTTCTACAGCTTTAATTTATAGACCTTCTAAAGTCTTTGTCTCGAAGATAACGATCATATTGAAAATGTAATTAGTGATAAAAAGTCAGTTAAATTCAACTTTGCCGTTTAATTCATAACTAATACTATTAATTTTTTTCACTTTTATTTTATTTATTTTTTCTTTCAATTATAACATTAAAATAAATAGTAAAAATATAATAAAAAAGTAAGTATATATTTGATATTATTAAAGTAAGATTTAATAATTGATTTTTAATATTTTCATTTATTTTAATATTATAAGTAAATAGAATGATGAATAATTATAATAAAAGTAAAAATAAAGGACTAATAGTACTATTTATAAAATTTAAGGGATATATATGATTAATTATCTTTATAAATAAGGAATTAATTATTATGCTTACCTATTTAAAATTATATGAAATTTTTAATTTTATTATAAACTATCTTTTTATTAAAAATTTAAATTATATGTATTTCACTTCCTTCTCAAAATTTTAATAGGCTTCATCATTTAGTGATACAAATAGTTATTTTGTTAATATTTTATCTTCTATCTCTTAAAATTTTTTTCAATATCAAATATGATTATTCAAATTCAAATATAGCTTGCGTATATTAATAACGATAATCTAATCTAGACAAACGAGAAGCGCATTGGCAACAAAATGTCGGTCAAGGTCAATACCCTATATCATGAAGGTGTGATCTATGGTGTACAACGTTGTCTAAGACGATGGCTTTTTATTGCGTAAAGTCATCAAAGGCCCGTAAGATCCACTAAACATTAATTAACTAATGAAAATAAAATCTTATTAATTTTAGATTAAGTCCAAAAAATATTTTTATCAGAATATATGATTTTTATATATATTAATGAAAGAAGTACACATTATATATTTATAATTTAAAAAAATAATATATAATATCATAATAATTGAAGAAAATAATTTTTAAAAAATAATTTATTTTTTAAACTTTTTATATTTAATATCAAATAAATATTTATTTATTTCAATATTTTATAATTATATTTTATAAAAAATATTTTCTATTGAGACAAACTAGCATCTAATAGTCCTCGTGTACTGATTTTATTTTGAGTCAAGCCCTTATGGTTATAAGTGATTACAAATATTACTGACTAAAATAGAACTCACTTTTCCCCCCTCATATTTGGCATTTGAAAGTAGTATATAACTGAGATAATATCATAAATTCAAAATCTAATTTCTAATATAAGATATAAAAAAATAGCTCTTATATTTTTTATTATGATTCTAGGAGAACTATATGCATGGTTCAATAAAAAATAAAAAATCGTGAATTGATTTTAAAAAAGAAGAAGAATTGTCTCATGTTCTATTGGATCATGTCCCGAGGCATGTTTTGTTAGAAAGCGGCAAAATTGAAGAGAAAAATATCCGATACCTAATTGCAAGGCTTTGTGCATTTCCACATGAGAATATTCGAGTGTTATAAAATGATTTCATTAAATTATTATCCCTTTCGTGTTGACCTTAGCCCCATTAAGAAGGTTTTGATGGTAACAAAACATATTCAGCAAATGATCAATTGGAATCCCAATACAAAAAGTGAAGATTGAGGGAAGTTAAAGATTGAAGAATATTATTGACTTAGTTAGGATTCTAATTTAAATCACCAGATAAATTTGTACAAGAGGAATTCATCTAAAAAAGGGTTTATGTTTTTCATGCAAAAATATTAACCATTAAATTAAATCTTGTGTCAGAGCTTTTAAAATGAGGTTGGAATGTTTTAAGAAAGAAAATCGTGTTTCAAAATGGTTCTCTTTGAAAAACAAGGTATAAATTGATTGATAATCAATTCCAGGTATTTAGAGAGTACAATGGACATCTTGAATCGATTGACTAATCAATTTAGATGGTCTAGAGAGCAATTAGGGAAAATGAATCGATTGAGTAATCGATTCAATGTTTCAAAATTCAAATATCAAGTTTCTTAAATCAATTGATGAACCTACTCATTGCCCTATAACTTTTATTCAAAGCTAACTTTTCAAATGGCAAAATCGATTGACTAATTGATTCTGCACATCTAGAGCTGAACTAAGTTTCTGGCAAATTGATTGACCAATTGATTCACTATATGTTGAATTCAAATGTATAGTTGGGTGAATTAATTGACTAATTGATTCACCACTACTTTTTTAAAAATTCAAAGGTAGCCTAAATTAATTGAACAATTGATTCATAAGGAACCAACTATTTTGTAATGGTTATATTTTTTGAGTAATAGATTTTTTAACTTCTAACCTCTATATAAAGACTTCATTTTGGTTTGAAAACATGAGAAAGTGCTATCACTATTACATAGACACAAGAAACTCCTTTTTCTCTCATCTAAGATCTGAAAATCCCTTGAGCCTAACTAATTAAATTTCTTTCATTAGTTCTTGACTGTATAATCCAATTTTCAGAGTTTGTGAGCTAGTTCATTGATTCCAAATCACTCATTTGTTGTATGTTAGGGTGAGGTATCCTTAGGAACATTAAGAGTATTGGATCTCATGATAGATGAAGGCTTTGAGAGAGGATTCTCAAAAGGATTATACAAGAAAGCAAATATTTGTATTGAGACTTCTTTAAGTGCCCTCAAACTTGAAGAGATTGTGGATTAGAGTTCAAAATCCAAGTTAAAGAGGTTAATTGTACACCTTGGAGTGTTGGATTTTTTATACTGGAACCACTATAAATAGTAATATTTGAATCTCCTCTTCTCTATTTCTCTATTTACTTATATTGTGCTCTATTTTTCTAATAACATTTTGTTGCTATGCTTTGCTTGTATTAAGTTGCTTTATACTTCTATTCTTAAATCACTTATTAGTTATTTATTAAAGTTAAGTACATTATTATTATTTTACAAAAAATTTTCATATCCAATTTACCTTTTGTTAGGTAAAATATTGAACAATATTTGGTATTCGAGTTTGGCCCTTGGAACAAGATCTTATGATCTCAAGAGGATCTAATGAATGTAAATAGTGTCAGCATTTTACCCGAATATCCTCCATTAAAGAAACTTGCAAGTTTTTATGGATAACATTATACCTATTAGAAATAAAAAATAAAATTTTTTATAGAAGCTACTGATATTAATATATGGGATTTGATTGAAAATGGTTATAATCCACCAAATAGAAAGGAAAATAATATAAATGTTTTGAAACCAAGATTTGAATAGAGTGAAGATAAGAAAAGAAAACATCAATTCCATTCCAAAGCTAAGTGGATTTTGTCAAAGGCTTTATGGTTTAATGAATATGAAAGAGTCTCAAATAGCTTCATTACAAAAGAAATGTAGGATGTGCTTAAAATAGCTCATGTAGGAATCCCACAAGTCAAAGAAAGCAAATGTATACATTAGTTTATTGATATGAATTGTTTAAAATGAAGAATGGGGAATCTATTAAAGATATGATGTAAAGATTTATTACCCTTATTAATCAATTGAGTCTTCTTGATAGGCATCTTACAGATGAAGAGCTTATTCACAAAGTGTTTATGTTATTAACAATTGAGTGGCAATAAAAAATAATTGCTATCAAAGAAACAATGAAGATCAAGATGCCAATTCTATAAGATTTATTTGAAAATTTGGAAGATTATGAACTAAAGCTTAAGTGATATGCTAATGATAGTGAAAGAAAGAAAAAATCTCTTTCTATAAAAGTTGAAGCAAATGCAGAAGAGGATGAAATTGATGAAGATTGCCAAGAAGAATTACTTGACATATAATTAGAAGATGACCTAACCCTCTTCATTAAGAAATATCAAAGGGCACTTAATAGAATTAGTGGTAGAAGAAGAGTGCCTCAAGCAAATAAACATATAAGTAAAAGAGAAGCCGATAAGCAAACTACTCTAACTTGTTATAAGTGCAAAAAATAGAGGCATATCAAGTTTGATTGTCCTACATACTTAAAAAAGTAGTTGGAATATAAAAAGAAGAAGAACATGCTTATAAGAAAACTCAATTAGCTATTTGGAAAGATGATGATGATAATGATTCATGAGATAGAAATGAAAAAGTTAAAGAAGCTCTTCTTTGTTTAATAGCTTTGGCAGAACAAGATGGAGATGAGTTATCCATCTTTAGCTTAAATAATGAATCTAATTATGTCATTTTTTATTTAAACTTAGATTTGCTTAAGGCTAAAAGAAATATTGAACTCTTAAAGAAGTTAATCTCTCATTTGGAAGACAATATTAAGAAACTAAAAAAAAAAATAAAGTTTTGATTCAAGAAGTAGAAAGCCTTAAGAAGATCACATAAAAATGTACCTCTTCTAAAAATCTTAAGCAAAAACTTAATGATTTAACTAAAATCCTTGAGAAGTTCATAAAATGTAGAGATTCATTATACACTCTTTTTGACCAAAACAAAGAAAATATTAGTTACACACTAAACAAAAAGAATTATTTTTACAAGAACTTCTTTATAAAAGAAACCATGAAAAGATAGCTAAAAATAATATATTTCTATTATGAAGGAAAAGGGCATGGAATTTATTGTTGTGCATATAGAAGAAATATCTATGTTAGAACAAAGAAAATATAGGTTCCTAAAGAGACATATGTACTAATTAACAGAAACAAAAATAGACCTAAAGTTATTTAGGTACCAAAAGTAAAAAATTAATGTTTCTTTTATAGGTATGTTTGAGAATTTAAAGTGAGATGTGGTACTTGAATAATAGCTATTCAAGATATGTGATAGGGAATGAATCTAAGTTCATCTCATTGGCACTTAAAGAAGGAGGAAATGTCATCTTTGAAGAATATTCAAGGGAAGAGTCATAGGAAAAAGTAGAGTGGGTAAGAATTCAAAATCTTAAATTGATGATGTCTTATATGTTAAAGGGCTTAAGCATAATTTACTTAGCATTAGTTAATTCTATGATAAAAGGAACAAAGTTACATTTAATTCCACTTGTTGCATTGTTAAAAATCAAGATGACAAGTAAATTAAGTTAATTGGTAAGAGATATAGAAATATTTATATGATAGACATTGATAATGAATCTAATCTAGATTCTAAATATTTAGTTAGTATAGATGATGATTCTTGGATTTAGCATAAAAGACTTACTCATGCAAGCATTGGATCTCATAGAAAAAATTTCTAAAAATGATTTGCTTGATGGTTTACTAAAATTGAAATTTGTCAAAAATAGAATTTGTGATGCATGTCAATAGGGAGAACAAGTAAAAGAATTTTTTAATCCAAAAATTTTGTTTCCACATCTAAACCACTTCAATTACTACATGTGGATTTAGTTGGTCCATTAAGAATTAAAAGTTATAAAGGAAATCTTTACATTCTTATAATTATTGATGATTACTTAAGATTTACATAGACATTATTCCTTTCTTCCAAAAGGCTTTTGTAGCTTTCAAAAGACTTGCAAAAACTATACATAATAAAAAAGGAATATCATTGTAAGCATTAGAAATGATCATGGTGGGTAATTTGAAAATTATAACTTACTTATTTTTATGATAATAATGGAATTAAGCATAACTTCTCATCTCTTAGAATACCTTAACAAAATGGAGTTGTTGAAAGGAAAAATAGGTGTCTAAAAAAGATATTAAGAACTATGCTTAATGATAACACTCTTTTTAAATCTTTTTAGGATGAAGCAGTAAGCACTACTTGTTATGTGATTAATAGAGTCCTTATTAGACTAATTTTAAGGAAAACTCTTTATAAGCTTTATAAAGGAAAAAAGTTAAATATTTCACATTTTCATATTTTTTGATGCAAATGTTTTATACACAATAATGGTAAAGATAATCTTGGAAAGTTTGATGCCAAATCTAATGAAGCCATTTTTATTGGATATTCTTCTAATAGCAAATTTTACAAGGTTTATAACAAAAGAACTTAGCTAGCAGAAGAATCCATTTATGTTGTATTTGATGAATCTTCTCATAGCATGAAAAAGATATTAAGTGAAGATAAGAAGCAAATTGACTTATAGGTTATTTAAAAGAATGTAAATAATCAAGAGAAGGGGATGAAAGCTCAAGAAAAGGATGAAGAAGACAAAGAATTAGCTCCATCCACAAGTAATACAAATCAAGATCAAAGTTATAGGCCTAAAAGAGAATGGAAGATAATAAGGAGTCTTCCTATTGATTAAGTCATTGGTGATATAACTTAAAGGGTATCTAGAAGTTCTCTTAAAAATATTTATGATCATTTGGCATTTTTATCTCAAAATGAACCCAAGAATAATAATGAAGCAATAATTGATGAACAAGGTTTTAGCAATGCAAGAGGAATTAAATTAGTTTGAAAGAAATAAAGTTTGGGAACTTATGCTGAGACTAAATGATTATCTAACTATTGGTACAAATTAGGTTTTTAGAAATAAACTAAATAAAAATAGTACCATAATAAAAAACAAAAGTAGATTGGTTGTAAAAGGATACAACTAAGAGGAAGGCATTAATTATGATGAAACATATGCATCAATAGCTAGACTAGAAGCTACTAGAATGTTGTTAGCATGCACTTGCACGAAAGGATTCACACTTTATTAAATGGATGTTAAAAGTGTTTTTTTAAATGGCATAATCAGGGAAGAGGTATATGTTGAACAACTTCTAGGTTTTGAAAGTTATTTCTTTCTAAATTATGTATTTAAATTAAAAAAAGCTTTGTATATTCTTATACAAGCTTCTAAAGCTTAGTATGAAAGACTAAGCAAATTTTAAATAGGAAAAGGTTTTTCAATAGGAAAAGTTAATACTATTTTATTTATAAAACACAAACTTGATGATATTCTTCTTGTAAAAAAATATGTTGATAATATCATATTTGGAGCTATTAATGAGTCTATGTGTAAGGAATTTGCTAAGATAATGCAGAGTGAGTTTGATATGTCCATGATAGGAGAGTTAAATTTCTTTCTTGGGCTACAAATCAAGCAATCGAGTGATAGAATCTTCATAAGTTAAACCAAGTATACAAAGGAACTAATGAAGAAATACAAGATGAGTAAAGTTAATCCATCTTCTACCTTAATAAGTATAGCAACTAAGATGGATCTAGATGAAGAAGGTAAAAAGATAGACGTTACCATGTATAGAGGAATGATAGGATCCTTGCTTTAACTAATTGCTAGCAAACGAAACATTATGTTTAGTATACATATGTGTGCAAGATTTCAAGCTAATCCAAAAGAATTACATTTAACTATTGTGAAAAGGATTTTTAGATATCTTGCAGGCACACCTCACTTTGGTTTATGGTATCCTAAAGAAAAATTGAATTTTCTAATAGGTTATTCAGATGTTGACTTCATTGGTAGTAGATTAGATAGAAATAATACTAGTAAAGTATGCTAATTTCTTGGACATTCACTAATCTCTTGATATAGCAAGAAATAAAATAGTATGGCACTGTCTACTGTTAAAGCAGAATATATGATAGTAAGTAGTTATTGTGCTTAACTCTTATGGATGAAGTAACAATTATCTGATTATGGACTGAATTTTGAAAATATTCCTATAAAATGTGATGATACAAGTTCCATCAATCTAGCCAAGAATCCTATCATGCATTCGAGATCCAAACATATTGAAATAAGACATCATGACTAATTTTATGTTTTTCTTATCCATGTACTAACTTAAGCATTGAAGATATCCCGAAGGTTTATTTTGCAAATTAGAAAGAATTTTTCCACCATGGTTCTTTGATGTCATGGAGCATTTACTAATCCATTTTCCATATGAAGCATTAGTCGATGGTCCTATTCAATATCGATGGATGTATCCCTATGAGAGATTCCTTAACAAGCTGAAGCAGAAAGTGAAAAATAGAGCTTGTTCGGAGGGATCCATTTGTGAGGCATACTTGATTGAAGAAATTGCATATTTTTGTTAATATTATTTTGAGCCCCATGTACAAACAAGTGCAACAAGAGTTAGGTGGAATGATGATAGTGATGAAGTTGAAACTTCAGATTGTACTCTATCCATTTTCAATCTGCCTGGTCGTCCATCTGGTGCATGTACTAAATGATGGCTAGAATCATATGAGTTACATGCTGCTCATTTATATGTCTTGTTAAACTGCAATGAGGTTGAACATTATAAAAAATAAGTGTCAATTTCAGATCATGTACATCTTTGTTGATCTTAAAGCTAATTTGTAACATATGCTAATGTTTTATTAAATGTGTGCATAGCTTATTCATTCAGTGGATGAAGATGATGCATCAAAATATAACAGATCATGATATAGAAGTAACACTTGCTAACTATTTTCAAAAATGGTTTCAAGACTTTGTAAGAATTTCCTTCCCTTGTTTCATATCTGTAGCGTACATAGTTAGCTTTTATTCTTAATATTAATTTCTTATCATTCTTTCTTGTTTAATATAGGTCTTAAATGTAGAAAATGGTGTCACTAATTAATGTTTACATGACTTAACATATGGTCTTTCTAGGAAGGTTAAGACATGGCTAATTTTTTTTTTTGTAAATGGATATAAGTTCCATACTTTATCATGCAGTGAAGGGAAAAAATGAATAATAGTGGAGTTTGTGTGAAGGGTACAGGGAATGTTGATATGGGGGAAGAGGACTTTTATGGGGTGCTTAAAGAGGTTATAGAAATTGAGTATCTAGGTACTCCTTTGAAAAAGTTGATCCTATTCACTTGTGATTGGTTTGATCCAGTAATTGATCATGGAATGAAGGTTCACAAAGAGTATGGAATTATGGAGGTTAAACATAGTAGAAGATATGCTAAATATGATCCGTTCATTTTTACACATCAAGCCACACAAGTGTACTATGCACCATATCCAAAATTAATAAGAGAGAAGTGACTTTGGTGGATGGTAATCAAAACCAAGCCAAGAGGTATGATTGAAAATAATGTTATATTGGAAGGTACTTATCAAAATGAAAGATCTCCTTCTATTAAAATTATTCTTGAGATCAAACAAATTGATAGTTTACGTGACCTTAACGAAAGAATGGAGGAAGTTGAAGGCTCTAATTTAAAAGGAGATAATATTGTAGAAGATGATGATGAATCAGAAAATGAATATGAAGAATATGATTTTACAAGCTCAGATTATTCAGACCAAAATAGTAATGAGGATGAGCAAATAGACATTCTTGAGGATTCTAATTAATAGGTTTTATAGTCAATTGTATATCTTAAATCACATTATTTATTACATTTATTTTTTTTCTGCATAGTAATATTATGGCCACTCTTTTATATATATGCTCTTAATGCTAGACTTTTTCAATACTTATTTATTTGTTATGTTTCCTCAATGTAGATGTCATCAAAAAAGGTTAAAGAAAAAGGCAAGGCAAAGTAAAAAAAGAATCAATCTACTCCTACTTTATTTCAACCACCCCAACTAGGATGCCCTTTGATGGACAATGCTCATTAGGATATATGTTTATGCCCACTCCTGGTCCTGATCAACAACTAAATTTTGATCAAATCTCAGCACAAATGACTTCCACCATGGCCCCTCCCACATAAACTGATTCTAGTATGTGTCCTCCCACCCAAAATACTAGTATGTCAGCCTCTATACATTTACCTTCTTATGTGCCATCTTCCGTTCAGTCCCCTTTTCCTAGTGCACTTTTCTCCCGATCTTCTCATGAGTCACCTAGCCACTCTACTGATCATTTAGCTTCCACTAAGACATCAATAGCTTCTGTTGGGCTAGGCTATGATCGATTTCATTTTGCACCTGGTGAAAACATACTTCCGATGCCTGGACGAACGTAAGTTATCATATTTGTTTATTTTATTATTTATACATATAAGTAATTTAAAACTATATAATAGATCATGATGTTTTTAAACATTCAAACAGGTTTTTTCCCACAGAAGGACCTATGCATCGTATTAAGGACATTGTGCAAAGATTCTTTACTAAACCATGGGCAAAATGGACAAACATTCCAAAATCTACTTGATTAATGTGGTTTGATAGAGGGTATTCAATACTAATTTATAAATTTTATGTATTTAATTATTTCTATTTATCATTAAGGCTATGTCATTTGATGTGTTTTTTTTGCTAATGTGTTATTTGTAGAAATTCTACCAATGGAATCCTATTAATCGTGATAAATTATGGCAAGCTTTTAATTACCAAGGGTTTAAAATGTTGACTAATGTATTTAGCGAGGCAAGAGCAACCGGTAAAAAGCCTATTTGGATTACTGACCAGATTTGGGAAGATCTTTTGCATCAATGGGAAGATTCAAAATTTAAGCAACTACAAGAGCAAAATAAAAAGAATCGAGCTGCAAAACCAGGTGCATCCTTTCATTGTGGGGGTTCCATATCTATGATGGAACATGTTCTTAGAAAAGTAAATAAAATATTATCTATATATATTATATATGTATAACCAATTGCCTAATATACTATTGATAAATTTTAAATCATTTAAAATAGGAAAAACAAACTGGTAAGAAAGCTGAATTTTATGAAATATTTGCTGATTTACACAAATTCAAGAAGAAAAAGGATTATGTAGGACAATGGGTGGATCCTTATGCTGCTCAAACATTTGTAAGTTGTTAATTTAATTAAGTATAAATTGTGGTTATTTTAGATTAATTTGTATAAGTTTAAAAATTTTCTATTCATCTTTTACTTCCTTTTGTAGGAGAATTTCAATAAGCAGAAAGAGAGATTGAGGACTTCTGAATCAGCATCAGAAGGGAGTAGCAGTTCATCTGTGCCATCTGATATTCGGATTTGGAAACAAGTTGTGGGAGAAAAATGAGGATGAATCTATAGGATGGGATCACAAGCACACACAATGTGGTCTGAGTCACAATATTTTGGAGGGCCTTCTACTTATTCTTCATAAGTAGATGCAGATTGGAAACAGAAGGTGGATATAACTATGATGACCTTATTGTAGTCAATTCAATCCATGATGCAACAATTTGGAATGCAATCTCCAAATGTCAAACAACCTTTTATGCCTTATGGACCACCTACTCAGATGCCTACTCCCTATATGCACACTTAGATGCCTATCCAGATGCCTTTCTCACATATGGCTCCTCAATACACTTCTATGCGGCCTCTTTCTGGACAACAATTGGTCCAACTAGGTTGGACATATCCAACATATCCAGTTACATGGCCGCAATAGCATTCTAGTGGATCATCACAGGCTTCATAATAAAATATTTCAAACTAAAATGTAAGAGTAGAAGATGAGGATGATTATGGGACTGCATCATGAAATAATTTTTAGTTTAAATTATTCAAATGTTTGGTACCTCTATTTAGGGTATTTTGGTTGAATTATATGGATAATACCTATATCATTTTGATCTTAATTTCTAATATTTTTCAATTTGTATTTGCATATTTTGGATTGGATTTAGTGTAGAATGTATATATTCAAAAATTGATGCTAAGTTATTCAATCAAGTGGCAAAATTTTTTTTGAAAAAATATAATTTTTTGAAATATTTTTTTGCCACATCATACTTTCTGATGTCTTTCCAATGAACAATAATGTCGGAAGTATGATGTGGCACACTCCAATTTAATTTTTGACGTTGCAAAGTGTCGAAAATAGATTATGTGTTTGGTAACATCATTGCCATGTCATCTTTTCCAACGTACATGGCTGTCGAAAAAATTCACGTGTTAAAAGTACAAGTGCCATGTCAATATTTTCGATGTTGCAAAGCGTTGAAAATAGATGATGTGTTTTCGTGACATCATTGTCATGTCATCTTTTCCGACGTATGTGGCCGTCAGAAAAAACTGACGTGTCATTACCATAAATGCCATATCAATATTTCCGACCTCCATGGCCATTAGAAGAGAATTACATGGCACTACTAAATCATCAATATGTCTATATATTTTTGACATTTTATTCCATCAGAAATGACGTAAAAAATTTTTGATGGATTTTTCAATGTTCTCAAGCATCGAAATTTACAATGACATGGACCTCGGAAGTAACGTCCGTAATTTTCGACAGAATTTTCGATGCTTGTGGATGTCGAAAAGTTTTTCAATGAGCCAAATATCGACATTTTAGTGGACATAAAAAATCTGTCAGAAATTACCATTTTCTGATGCATTTCTGACTTATTCGGATGTCGAAAAATGACATTTTTCTTGTAGTATACTATTTTTGTAAATTACACAGTGAAACAAAGATAAGGAGAAACGACAGGAGGATTTTTCCTTTTGTTATCCAATTTTATAAATTGAAGAAGCAAAAATTTTTAAAATATTAAGATGGCTAAGCACAATCACAAATGAAATACAAGATTTTTTTAGTCATAATATATATAATATAAGATAATATAATATTTTGTAACATAGATTTAGGCATTTTGCTATAGATAAACATATATTCTACTTAGTTCTTTAAATAAATTATTATTATTATTAATTCAATATCAACCAAAAAAATTGTATTGATTGATCTCATAACTTCCTCCATTAATTGTCAATTTTATAGGTTGAATCTCATACCTTCAATTTGAAAAAAAAAATCTTATTCATTAACAAGTATTTGACTGAAAAATAAAAAATCAATTTTATCAGTTAAGGTTAATGCATATCCTGAAGGTGAATGAGTTTTTTTTAGCAGAACCAATTAACTTGATTTTTCTAATAAAACAAAAATTGATTGAACAAGTAAACAAATAAATTTAATATGATTAAAAAGTCAAAATATAATTAGATTGATTTGACAAATAAAATTAAAATGAATAAAATATTGAGGTTGTTAAAATAATTAATTTCAATTGGGCAAAATTATAAACATGTAAACAAAGTTCAACAAGATGTGAAATCAACTTTTTGTGATACATGACATAATCTAGTAAAAATATTTAGTAAGGTGTGTATTCTCAAAAAAAAAAAAAAGAAATATCTAAAATGTAAAAGCCTTGTGCAAAAAATAAATATATGAAATAAAAAAAATATTTTTTATCCCAAACTTGTAATTTGCTTTTTTAGTAAAATTTTAACAAATTGTTGCATACTTAAAATTGATCATTATCATTTTCCTATATTATGCTTATTGACTAATATAAAATAAATTCATGTAATAATAAATTAATTATGTTTGCTCTTTATACAAGTCCTATAAATGATTTTCTTTTAAAAAAATATATAAAATAGATTATTACTTGATTATAGTTATTAATGAGATTATTTATAAAACGAATTTGTGAAATAAATTATCACGACATGACATCATCTCTATCAATTAATGGTTATTAACTATCAACAAATAAATGTATAAATAAAATAAAAATAATTATATTTATTTTTTATATTTAATATAATATTTTTAATTATCACATAATTAAAAATGTAATTTTTTTAATAAATTAAAAAGTTATAAAATAAATGTATGAAATAATAATATAAAAAAATTAAAGGTTGGCTTTTGTCTTTTACTTTGTTTTTATATATAATAGTTTGTGTAATGGGTAGTTTGGGAATTACAATATTAAAATGATGATGATATTAGCATTTAAAATAATTTTTGAATGGATCACCAATGAAAGGAAAATTGTTATGTGAAAATAAGTACAAAGGATGGGTCTATAAGAATTTGAAAATTAAGGGAAACTATATGTATTTAATCCAAACTCCAAGAGAGATGAAAATAATTTAATAAATTGTATCGAGGTGCCGCTTCCTAAACTTTCTTTCAAAGAGGTGTTAGTGTTGATTTTTGTTTTAACGGTTTTATGAATTATTAATATTATATTCTCAAAATACACTTTTTTTTATCATAAAGATGCGATCGTGAATTAAGAATTTCGGGAGGGCATAAATCCTTAGTTAGTTAACCAATTTTTACATATAATCACTTTTTTTCATTCTTCTTCCCATGATCTTTTCATAGAAAACAAGAAAATTTGAGTTTGGTGGGGTCCATCTGGCCAGAAATGTATAAATTAAATTTAAAACTTTGAATAACCATAACTTTATTCTTGATTATCCGCTTTAGGCAAATTTTTTTTATTCTATGTAACTTTTCAAGGTCTACGTGCTTGCCAAATGCTAATGGCGAAGACATTTTGCTTATTTTGGTTGGCGAAAAAAGGCCTTTTTCAATGACTTTTCTTAATTTTTCTTCATTTTCTTATTATTTTTTCAACTTTGATATCATTTTTGTCAATTGAAATTCATTCATTCAAGTCCCATATTAAACTTTTTCTCTATAACTCTTTTGGTGTCTAGTAGTACCATAACAATTTTCTTAACAAACAAAACTACAAAAAAATATATATTATTATTTGTAGATCAAATAGTAATATGTTATTATTTCATTTCAAAATAATAATACCAATTAAAAATCTCAAATAAATGGATAAATCAAGTCTAATTAACAACTAAATTGCTAAATAACATGTTATTGTTTGTTCTTCAGATAGTAATATGTTACTGTTTTAATTTAAAACAGTAACATTAACTAAAAATCTTAAATAAATAGATAAATCAAATCTAATTAACAATTAAGTTGCCAAAAAAGAGGATATTACTATTTATTCTCCAGATAATAACATGTTATTATTTTGATTTAAAATAGTAACATGAACAAAAAATTTTAAATGAATGGATAAATCAAGTCTAATTAACAGCTGAATTGCCAATGTTTCATTTCAAAACAACAATATCAACTAAAAATCTTGAATAAATGGATAAATCAAATTTAATTAATAACCAAATTTTTAAATAATAACATGTTATTGTTTATTCTTCAAATAATAATATGTTAGTATTTCATTTCAAAATAATAATACTAACAAAAAACTTTAAATAAATAGATAAATCAAGTCTAATTAATAGCAAAACTACTAAATAAGAGGATGTTATTGTTTGTTTTCTAGATAATAATATGTTACTGTTTCATTTTAAAATAGTAATACTAACCAAAAATTTCAAATAAATTGATAAATCAAGTCTAATTAACAACTAAATTATCAAATAACATGTTACTATTTATTTTTGGGCTTAGATTGAAGGTTTTAGTGAATCATTGTACTTCTAGTATGAATCTAGGGTTTTTTTAATCGATTCATAAGGTCTTAACAAGAGAATTTCTATCAATAATAGTAAGTATTACATATACCAATAAAAAATAACACAAATAAAATAAAAAAATAAAAAAGTTAAGTATATAAAGAATATTCAATAGGCTTGTAACGATCAATATAAAGATAAGTGAGCCGACTTGATATTTTGGCATTATAACCACAAAGAAGATCTTTCAGATTTCTATATTTTTCCTATCTTGAGAGAAGAGTGGAATCATAGGATAAATTTAAAAAGTTTCAAACTATTACACATATACGTTAAAACTAATATTTCCACAATAAAATTTGGTAGGTTGCTTGTACAGTTCCCTATCCACGATTCTATTATTTATTGAAATATCGTTACTAGAATATATACTAGGAAGAATCTTTGGGTAGAAAGAAAAATATGAAAATAAAAATAAAAAAATAAAATAATAATTAAAATTCTTAATGTATAAATTAAGTTTAATTAATAACTAAATTATAAAAAAGAGGATGTTACTATTTTATTTCAAAACAGTAACACTAACTAAAAATTTCAAATAAATAGATAAATTAAGTCTAATTAACAATCAAATTATCAAATAACAATATGTTAATATTTGTTCTCTAAATAGTAATATGTTATTGTTTTACTGTTTAGTTTCAAAATAATAACACTAACAAAAAAGCTCAAATAAATGGATAAATAAAATCTAATTAACAACCAAACGATAACAGAAAAGGATGTTACTATTTATTTTCCAAATAATAATATTTTACTATTTCATTTTAAAATAGTAATACCAACCAAAACCTGAAATAAATTGATAAATTAACTCTAATTAATAATTAAATTATTAAATAAAAGAATGTTACTGTTTCATTTCAAAATAATAATACCAATGAAAAATCTAAAAAAAATGAATAAATCAAGTTTAATTAACAACCAAATTGTCAAATAATAATATATTACTATTTATTCTTTATATAGTAATTCATCCATTTTTTTAAAAAAAATGGCAAAAGAAAGAGATTATTCTGCAATTTTATATAAAGTGTTGTGCCTTTAAGTTTTTGTTTATTTTTATTTTTATCTTAACTAAAAATTATTTTTTATTAATTTTATTTATAATTAAAATTTTATATTAATTTAAAAATTATCTAATTTTAATTTTTATAAGTTCTTAGTCTTTTATTTTTTATTTTTATAAAATTAAAAATTCTCCAATTTTATTATGTGATAAAAGAGGTTTTTGTTTCAGTGCTTTTAGTCTTCTCAAAACGTGTTGTAAGTATTTCATTTTATCTTGTAGGTAATTACGGTAATACTAACAAAAATCTCAAATAAATGGATAAATAAAGTCTAATTAATAACTAAACTATCATAAAAGAAGATGTTACTGTTTGTCAGTAACATGTTACTGTTTCATTTAAAACAGTAATACTAATTAAAATCTCAAATAAATTGATAAATTAACTTTAATTAACTACCAAATAAGAAGATATTACTATTTCATTTCAAAATAATAATACTAATAAAAAATATTAAAAAAATGGACAAATCAAATCTAATTAACAGCCAAATTGTCAAATAACAGTATATTACTATTTATTTTTCAGACAGTAATTCATCCAAGATTTTTTTAAAAAAATGGCAAAAGAAAGAGATTATTTTACAATTTTATGTAAGGTTTTGTGCCTTTAAATTCTTGTTTATTTTTATTTTTATCTTAACTAATAATTTATTTTAATCCCTAAAAATTGATTTTTATTAATTTTATTTATAATTCAAATTTTATATTAATTTAATTTTTATAAAGTTAAAAATTTTCTAATTTTAATTTTTATAAGCTTTTAGTCTTTTATTTTTTATTTTTATAAAATTAAAAATTCTCCAATTTTAGTATGTGATAAGAGAGGTTTTTGTTTTGATGCTTTTAGTCAAAATGTATTGTAAGTATTTCATTTTATCTTTTAAGCATTGTAGTAAATTTCCATATGTGAGTGCACTTAAATAAAAGAAAGTGAGCATGTGGCATCTCGCTGTAATAAATTATAATAAGTGGTATTGGCTTGATTTTTTTTCCCTTTCCCTTTGCAATTAGGGTTAAATTTAGTGCATATTGTATTCTTAGCTTCATTATAATCTATTGACATAACTTATTCGGTAAGATTTGTTATTTTTACTATTCATTTGTTAGGTTTAAATTTTATTATTAATTATTATTGATCTAAAAAAAACATGTTATGCCTTAATGGTATGTACGTATCATGCCCTAATCCCTACGTAAATATCCTTATCCCTTTGTCTGTAACCGTGGGACAAAAGTCAAAAATAATTTTTCTTGTGTCTGAATACTATGAAAAATTTGATGTAGAAGAGAAAAGTAAAAAAAAAAAAATTATTTCAAGAATCATTAAAATATTCTCCACCAAATATAGGTGTAAAAATGGAGCAGAGAATTTAATAATTATAAATTATTCTCTTGTAAAATTTATTAAATAATTTTGTTAACTTGTAACCGGAATAATTTATCATCTAGCAAATTACTTTTATTTTTTTTATTTTCAATTAAATGAAATAAAAAATTAATATTATAATTTTCTTTCTACTTATTTTTTATACATTCAAATATGTGAAAAAGTATTTTTCAATATTTTTTATACCTTTTTTACTTTTACCCTTTTTTCTGTACTTTTTCCCACCAGATAGTGTATAAGTTTTCAAATAGGAAGGTATCAAGTCATATTGTTATAGAATCATCTTTCTTATTTTTAAACTTGTAGCAATAAAAAAATTATTGTTGTCATTATATATAAAAGAAACAAGGAAAACTTCCATATATATTACTAAAGTTCCAGAAATTAAGTAGCGGTCAATTTGATCTTAATGACCATACTTTTCCCCCCCATGTCACTTGGGGATAAAACCAAAGACTTCCCCAAGTATGGATTCTTAAACTTTATGCCCAAGGCAGAACCAATGAATTTGAACATTCTACCCATATTTTCACACATCTATATGCCCATTTTCCACACAAACATTCCTATAAATACCCCCAAAGATTATTCCATTTTCCCATCAAATACCAATTAACCATTAGCCATTTCTTTTCCATTGAACCCATAATGGCGTTTTCCAAAGCCCTACTTTCCCTCTTACTTCTCTTTGGCTTCATAGCCATTTTTGCAAGCGCCCAAGACTCGCCAGCAGACTACCTCAACGCCCACAACGCCGCAAGGTCGCAAGTTGGTGTTCCTCAGCTCACTTGGGACAACGACGCGGCTGCTTTTGCCCAGAACTACGCCAACCAACGCAAAGGTGACTGCCAACTCATCCATTCCGGCGGTGGCGGCCGCTACGGCGAGAATCTTGCATGGAGCTCCGCTGACTTGAGTGGCGCCGATGCAGTGAAGATGTGGGTGGATGAGAAAGCTGACTATGACTACAACACAAACACTTGTGCAGCCGGTAAGCAGTGTGGCCACTATACTCAGGTTGTTTGGCGCAACACAGTCCGTGTTGGTTGTGCTAAGGTGACGTGTGATAACAATGGAGGCACTTTCATCGGTTGCAACTATGATCCTGCTGGCAACATTGTTGGACAAAAACCTTATTAATTAGGGTTTATTATCTTATAATTAAGGACATTATCTTCTAGCGTTGCTTAATTATGAAGGGATGGCAATTTGTTATCTTCTAGAGCTGCTTAATTATGATCAATAAAATTCATGAAGACTTTTCTAGTTTTCATTCATTGTTAGTTTGTGTACTTGCTTGCCCTTGTATTGTGGGGACCATCACGTTATACACAATAATTTCACAACAAAATCTTACTTGTGGTGGTTTCCTCCCCATCCACACCAAACCATGTCCCCACAACTTTGGGCGGTTCAGTGAGGAGATGCAGAAAGCAAAAGGTGTTTTTCTATGAATACAAGGTATGTTCATGATTGTCAAAGCGGGGTTTGGTACTGCATGATTTCACTTGAATTTCGAATAATTCTCTTGAAAATAAAAAATTTAAGAATTCTACGATTTCACTTTAAACTTTGAATAATTCTCTCAAAAAAAAAATTATAAGAATTTGATCAGAATATATTACTAGGCTTCAGGGGAAAATAGCAATTTCTATTCGGAACACTATAATAGAAATATGCTGAATTGAGTTTAAACTCTAACACCAGAAAAAAAAGGTTAAAAATTGATATTAAATATTACTTTATTATAAAAAATATAGATTATACAATTGTAGCTTACTTCTTATATTAGAATATAACTAACCTAGATGCTGTAGACGCTAATTAGTAAGGGAGCTTTATTTTATTTTTATTATTTACTAAATTAACTTGTCCAAGAATTTCCAACTTTATCCGATGCCCGGAGGGGACAACTTGTCTAATAAGTTGTGCTCATTATAAATGGACGCTAAGACTAACGACAGTCGGAGACAAGTAGTCTCACTGTTCTGTGCATTCAAGATACTTGGATTTATTTGCCTCATTAATTACATGAAATAGTAAAAAAAAAAACATATATTTTGATCTTTTTAATTTATTAATTAATTTAATCTCATCTAAAAATTTAAAGTTATTTTCCCGCACACTCAAATTGGAAAATTTAGTATATATGTTGAAAAACAAAAAACACAATTTTTTTAATTTAAAATTACGGGCTTTAAGTATCATATATATATTTTCTAAATTAGTATAACTAAACTTGATGAATTCCTAAATTAAGAGGAAGTAAATATATTTAAGCACCAAATAATATATCCCGCGAAACAGTGGTCATTTATTTTGATGAAAATATATTGAGTAAAAATGTATTTATAAAATGTTAAAATAATTAAAAAATTATATTTATTTAATATTCAATGTAAGAAATATGGCTAAATTAAATAAATATTTTCTATTTGAAAGATATAGTTATTTTTCTCAACTATCATAGCATTATACATCATCCTTTTAACCATATCCGTGCAATACGCATGTGACATATAATTTTTTGTTAATACAATTAAATAAGATTTATTTTTTGGGTAAAATCTCTTTCAATAAATCAAAACGGGGCGCAGTCTTCAGTTGACACTGATAATTTTTCTAGAGTGTTGTCCTGTGTATGTTCAAAAGTTATTGTTGACTAGGGCAAGCAACTTTCAAGCTCGGAAATTTTCATGGTGGACCAAACGCAATGTTAAGTCTTCTTCTTTAAGGATCCCCACTATCAGCTTATTGGCTGCTTCTGCCAAATGTTTCTAAGCAAGTCAAGATGCCACGAATATTCCTTGAATTATGATGGAATAGTCGTTTAAATTTTACATAACAGCCCATAAGTATTTCCTTTTTGTAAATAAAACCACAAATAATTTTAAGCAAGTTATTAGACTACGATCTAGCTTTATACTTTTTCAAATTTTAAGAGGTGGAATAATCAAATTTGAAAATTAATTCATCGTTACTGCTGTAAAAATTAATAAATATTATTAAGTATATTAATTTTCTAATTTATCAATGACAAGAAATTAATTATTTTAAAAAAATGAATTATTTTCTGAAGAAATCAGATTATTTGATAGAATTGTTACAAGAGTGGTGCTCAGTATACAGGGCATTAAGATATGTCAAATCCAAGAGTTTAAAAGAGACGCTGATACTTACAGCAACATAACAATAGATTCCAGGATGAAAAATACTTGCACTCTAAGGAACGTAATGGTAATTATCTAATTATTTAATAATTATTTTTCAACTATCTTATACGTGGAATATATCAAATATATATTACTTTTATTACTACTTTGAGTATTCTATTCTTTACTTGTTAAATTATTGATTTGAGCGTTGGAGTTTTTTCTAAGAATTCCATTGTCCTTTTTTCCCCTCTATTTTGCAGGTATATCAGAAAAAAAATAAATAAATCAACGCAGTTTGATTTATTTTTCTCATTATATTGAATATGGGTAAGTTGAACAAATATGGCCAAAGAAAGAAAGAAAAGTCGAACAAATTGACACACATATTTTGATCTTTTTTAACTATTAATTATTTCAATTTCAAAAATACTAATTCTGTTTTCCCATAAATTCAGATTGGAACGTTAGTACGTTCAAAAACAAAATAATTTTTTTTTCCTAAATTTAAGATGAGAGGGATTAAAATTGACATTTCAAAATCTTCTGCCAAAAGTTTCTTAACTAGCATGTGAATAGTCTAAGTTTGCATTTTGAACTTGTTTCCTTAGGTGCTTTGCTTCTATTAATTTCCTTGTCGGCAAGGCTTCTGGATTCCCTGAATATTGATGGAATAGTTGTTTGGATTTTACAGCACAACAACATAAACCACAAATATTATTTTGGGCAAGTTATTGTACTAGTTTTTCAAATTTTAAGAAATGATCGACCAAATCAATTTTGAAAGTTATTATCATCAAATGGGAAAATTTTCTATTGATGCATTAGTACCGGAAATTTAATATTATTTCCCCATAAATATTATTAAATATATTGTTTTTTGTAATTCTATTGACACTAATTTATCGATGTTAACATCTGAATTAAGTCAAAGGACAACCCGGACACTCGTTTGAAACTTCAACTCCTCATTTTGAAACCTAAAAATATTAAAATTTAATTTATTTAAAATTAAGTTCATGAATAATTTTATACGGAAATTTAAATTTAAATAAATCAAATTCTAATATCTTAAGTTGTAAACGAGAAGTGATATATCAAGAAATCTAAACTTAGGCTTCTTATACTCATACCTAACCCACAAGAAATAAATTACATGTGAGCATAGACTCAAATTTGTGAGTGGAAGTGAGTCAATTGGGTATAGGTAGACGCTTCTTATACACGTTAAAATTACTATTGATTAAAACTCGTTTTGAAGTTGTCCGTTAAATTTTTCATCGACATGGTGAGGTCCTCTTGACATCCTTTCTTAAAATTTTAGCATAACAAATTAAGTGTTGATCATTTTTAACTATATAGATCGCAGAATTGAGATAAATTAGAGGTAATTTTATTTATATTACAATTTAAAAAAATTAACTTACCTTTTCTTTTATTGTGCAAACCGCTGATGAGTGATCATATGGTTAAATAGAAAAAAATGCCTCAAATGTTAGTAAAATTATGTAAATTCTGCTTATTATTAGTCCTTATTTTGATTCATTATATATATATAGCAAATTCCATTTTTAAACTCAGGTTATTTAATAATTGCTTATTATTGATTAGAATATTTTAATGGTGAGATTATTAGAATATTTTAGGTTAATATCATGAATTTATAGGTGTTGGGTCGAGTAATACTTCCTGACGCAAGATCATTGTGAATCGGATTTAATAAAAATTATCTAGAAAACAAATATAACATTTTTAAAATATAATTTTACAAGTTGTTTATAAATTCCAACTTAGCAACTCTACATGGAAAAAGGATATGGAGTTGCTTGGTGGAGTTTAATAACTTACCTCACTATTTTTTTTGTCCATTTTAACTTACAAATTAATGGAGGGATAATAATTACACCAAATACAAAATTAAGATATTATTAATGTTAGTTGTAAAATTTCTAGAATATAATATCTACCTTACCTATAAACGAGGGAGTAAATATTAAATATTGATATTACCAGAATTTATTAGTTTTACTAAGCGCATTTAAATTATATGTATTAAGTCAATATAAAAATGAACTTAACCAATTAATAAAAGAGGAAGATGTACACTAATGTTCAACAACAATTAGTGTTTCTTTCGTCTGATTGGCTGAGTACATGCACAAATTAAATGCACTTAACGCAGTTGAGAATTGCCATGATATTTTATACTCAAGATTGTACTAATTAATATGGATGCTATATTTGGCACAATTACAATTACATTATTTGCTCCTTATATTTGACAAAAAAAATTATTATTAAAAAAAGTCAAGTAGCGTGACTTCATATTCAAGTTTTATACCTTACCAAGTTTACATATATAATATAAAAGTTGTACTAATTAGCACCAACTTGTATATATAAGAAATTTTTTTTTTTTTGGGTAATCACTTGTATATATAAGATTATCACTTTTTGATGTATGTTACATGCACCGTCAATGCTTCTCATAAATGGGAGAGTACGTTACCAAGGCGTTATGAACGTTGATAAAATAAAATATATTATTAAAAATTAAAATCTGTAATAATATTTTCATAATATTTTAACTAATATATAAATTTAAATTATAATATATGTTAAACTGTAAGTATTGTAACTATTAAAAAATATATAGTTGCACTTTAACATTGTTTCTGATGTAATTTCACATTTTAAGATAATCGATCATATTATATTATATTATGTATATACATACATATATATATATTTAAATACTATTTATATCTAATTAATTAAGCAGTCATTAATTGATTGCTCACCATCTTCATTAAAGATAACTTTTTTTTAATATTTGTTATTGCCACAAGTAAAATTATGGTTACATAATTATTAATATTTATCAATTTTTATTGAAAAATAAAAATTTACGCAAAATTCTTCTAGGTTCCATTAAGGATAAAATACCGGATTACGTTTATTTTACAAACAATTTACCGTTTTACGGTGGTTGCGAAACAAATTACCGGAATACGCAAGACATCATTCCAAATGGCGCTCAGAGGGGTGAGAGGCGCCATTCAAAGTGGCGTCCTCCCACCCAAGGCACCCTTGGAGGCGCCATTTGAAGTGGCGCCCCCACCATGGAGGCGCCATTCAAAGTGGCGCCCTCCAAGGGCGCCAATTTTGAGTTTTGAATGGGAGGCGCCTAATGAAATGGCGCCTCTCCACCCCTTTAAATACCCCCCACCCCCTCCGCACTCCATTATCTCAGAAACCCTCCACTCTTCCGCTGTTCTTCTCTTTTTTCTTCGCAGCCACTCTCTGCAATTTCTCTCGTTCTCAGTAGTTTATATTTTTCATTCAACAATCATCAACCGTTCTTTCCTTTGTGCATTTTATTCGGAGGCATTTTCTTCCTTGGAGTAAACCTGATCTTCTTCCAACTTTTTCTTGGTTAGTATTTTTGTAATTTCTATATTTATATTATATTTTTTAAAATTAATTATTATGATTTATGATATGAAATGATGATCTAGGATTTAGAAAAAATTTATACAAATTTATATAATCTGTGATAATTTATAATTTTTAGTGGTTAATATTTTGATAATTTTTATATTTATATTATAATATTTATTTTATGTTGATTATTATAATTTATGATGTGAAATGATGATCTAGGATTTAGAAAAGATTTGTACAAATTTATGTGATATGTGATAGTTTATAATTTTTACTGGTTAGTATTTTTATAATTTCTGTATGTATATTATGCATTTCATGTTGATTATTTTGATTTATGATCGGAAATGATAATCTAGGATTTAGAAAAAATTTATACAAATTTATGTGATCTGTGATAATTTGTATTTTTTACTGAGTAGTATTTGTATATTTTTATATTTATATTATAATTTTTATTTTATGTTCATTATTATGATTTATAATGTGAAATGATGATCTAGGATTTAGGAAAAATTGAAGCTTTAACATATTTTATTTTTTAGAAAAATTAACATGTTGTTAACAATATTTTATTACAATCATTAATTATATTTTTTAATTTATTACAATATTTTAAGTAAATTGAAGCTTTAATATACATTTAATTAACAAAAATAATTAATTTCATATTATATTTTACAGAAAAAAAGTTAGTGATTAAATTAAATATTATTTATATAAATTTTTTTAAATTATTGTTGATGATAATTTTTAAATAATATATTTTAAATTTAAAATACATCAAATAAGAGTTTTGAAAGGTTTTACAGTTCGTACATAATTTATTCTTCATTTCATGTACGTTACTAAATTTTTTATTCTTTATTTCTTCAATCATTCTATTAAAAGTTGAAATGCAATATATTGAATAATATTAATATAATATAATTTCATATTTTTGACATAAAATTATTTTTAATGATCAAATATCTTTTTTTTAAAAATTCATGTTATGAAAAATGCTAATTGAAATAACTAACTATATATTATAGTTTTAATAAAAGTTGTTAAGAATAAGAATTAATTATCTTTTAAAATTTATTAATGTTTTCTTGATATAAAAGTTCAAACACTATATTTTAAATTGAATATACATTAGTAAAATTTTATGTATATTGTTATTTTTATTCGTTTAATATATTATTTTATAAAATATATTTAATTTAGCGTGATTTTTGCATAATTTTTTTATACAATAATATCTAATAACTTTTACTTAGAGATTAAAGTTATTAAATTATCTAACATATTTTTCTTTCATATAGAGGCTTTTTTCTGTTTGCTTCTCTGAATACTTACCGGTTAGTATTTTTATAAATTTTATGCTTATATTATAATTTTTATTAGTCATGATGAAAGCATTTTTTATATTAGTAGAGGAATTTGTTTAGAATGTTATGATATAAATAATCAAAATTTTTTTATTTTATATTGATTGTTATGATTTATGATGTGGAATTATGATTTAAGATGTGAAGTTATGATTTATAAAAAATTTGTAGGAATTTATATGTACTATGATAGGTTGTGTTATTAAAAGAACAACAAACGAGATAAAGAAAGGTGTCCTAATATAGGTCTTAGTATAAGAGAGGTACTAAAAAAAAATTCTAGGATATGTGAATGTAACCAAGAACCTTAAAAAAATAGGATATTGTTATTAAAAATTTGAACTGTTTTGTGTTTAAATAGTAGATATAATAAATGCAAGAAAAATAAACGTACTTGAAAAAATTTTAGGTTACATAGGTTTATCCAGGAAGCATTAAAATATTTATGGAGGTATTGCAAAATAAGTATTAGACGAAGTCAGTGAATGTAAAAAATAATTCATGGTTGTATTATATTAAAAAATTCAAATAATAATGTGTACATAATTTTGATTGCTATTTGGTAGTAGGTGTGAACGGAGAAAAAAGCCGTAAATATAAAAAATATAGCGTATTAAAAACGTTAACTTAGTTAATTAGTATAATTTGGGCAAAATAACTAAGATAAGTGATAATTGAAAGAGCTAAACTAAACCATAAATAAGATTATATAGCCAAATATTATATTAGTTTTGGAAAAGAAATAACATTTGCTTGGCCGAAAAAATAATCCTATTATTACGTGGTATTGATAAAATACCTTGCAAAATAGTAATACATTCAGTTCATTTTTAATTATAGTAGTAAATATTAGTGAACTCGTTTATGAGAACAAAATTTGTATATGAGACTATCTATCAGCTGTGGGGGTGCAGTGAGTATTTTACAGCTAAAAGTAAGAAGATGAAGAAAAGTTTAATTGCTTTTATATATTCAAATGGTACAATTATTGAGGGATCAATGGGGGTAATGTACGATGGACCTCCCCCAAAGGCATTGAAGTTAAGAGGATGCAGCACTATGGATGTTTTACGGGAGAGAATTCATGCCCGACTGAAGCTTCACGAAGATCAAGCTGTGGGAAAAATTGTTTATAGGTTTCCACAGTACCAAACAGAGGCTCAATACATGGCATATGAATTGGACGACGATGAAGACTTGGCATGTGCCATAGCAAGCTACGAATAGCATCCGACGATGACAGCAATGGAGTTGTACGTGGAGGTGATCACAGCTGAACTACACGCAACTAACCTGGGTTCACAAGAAAGAGTTCCAACAACTAGATCACCTATAGTTCCAACGGCTAATGTCAGCACTAGTTGTTCGATGGTGCGGGAAGGGCTTCTGTACACGGGTGGAATCGAGTTTGACATTTCTGATAATTATACTCCTGCATTGAACTCATCAGTTGCCGGCATTTTCCTGCGAAATATATCATATACCATGATGGGTTCAACAAGTGCCTTACCGGCCGTAGAGGAAGAATCCGTTGGTCCTATATTGATGGATGCTCACCTTGAGTCTAGTTTTGAAGATGATGAGGTGTCTTGCAGTAGCAATGATGATCGTGACACTGATGACGAGGAACGCGCCACTGCACATGGAGACAGTGTTGCAACGCGGCAGGTGAGGAGTGACAATGCTGCACAGACATCATGTGGTGTCCCTCAAACTGTTGTCTTCTCTCACATTGATTGGGATGCCATGCAGAATCCTAATGAATTTTCAGAAATAATGAAATCAAGTTATGATTACGACATGGAGGACTTACAGGTTGGGCAAGAGTTAGATTACAAGAAGGCTTTAATTGTTGCAACCAAGCATTACCACATCAGAAGGCACCACAGTTATTACGTGGAGGAGTCGGATACCAGAAGATTAAGCGTGAAGTGTAATAATTACGGGGACCAATGCAATTTCCACCTCAGAGCGACCAAACTGAAGAATTGTAACACTTGGACAATAACTAGAATTTCAGGGCCTCACACATGTGTCAATGCCAGTTTGACACAGGATCACAAGTCTCTGGACTCCGAGTATATCAGTTCCTTGATATTCGAGATGATTAAAGTTAAGCAAGATGTTCCAATCTCGCTTATACAAGAGAGGGTGGAAGGCATGTACGAGTATAAAATTTCGTACAGAAAAGCATGGAAGGCGAAACAAAAGGCAATTGTCAAGGTGTACGGTGATTGGGATAAATCGTACGAAGTGCTTCCCAAATGGTTGGATATTTTAGGCTACTGTGACCAGGCGCTGTTCAAGTTGGAGTCACACGAATTCGTCACAGCTGACAACCGTGTTGATCCGCAGAAACATGTTTTCAACCGTGTTTTCTGGGCTTTCAAGCCATGCATTGCCGCATTTTCCTACTGTAAGAAATTCATACAAGTTGATGGAACGCATCTGTATGGTAAGTTTAGGGGCGTGCTATTGATTGCTGCGACCCAGGACGGTAACAAATGCCCCGTTCCTCTTACCTTTGCCATTGTTGACAGGGAGAACTATGAAAACTGGAGTTGGTTTTTGGCATTACTGCGGGTAAATGTTACGAACAAGCAAGGAATATGCTTAATATCAGACCGGCACCAAGCTATAAAAGAAGTTGTAGCCACCGAAGGTCTGGGATGGCAGCCTCCTAATGCTTTTCACTGGTACTGTATCAAACATATTGCCAGCAATGTTCGCAAGAAGTGCAGGGATGACAACATGAGGAAAGCTGTCCTTAAGATTGATATGCATTATAGCATAATTTCCTTGTTGAACCTTTCATCTATAAATTTGTATATCTGATAGTTCAACCCGGTTAACCTATCTGTCTCCTTCTGTTCAGCGTATGAGCCCAGTTGGGAAAAGGCCATGGAGAGATTGGAGAACCTCAGCAAAGTCAACGAGGAAATTCACAAGAAGTTGACCACTATTCCGATGGAGAAGTGGACGCTGGCTTATGATGAAGGCAGAAGATATGGTCATATGACGACCAACATTGTAGAGTGCATCAATGGCCTATTCAAAGGACTAAGGAAGCTACCAATCATAGGCCTTATTCAACAAACATACTACAGATGTGTCAAGTACTTTGTGGAAAGGGCAAAAGAAGCACATGCTGAACTACAACAAGGTCACATATACGCAAGCAGATTCAGACAGGAGCTTGCGACTATTCAGTCACGTGCTTCTTCTTACCACGTTCGTGCTTATAATAGACAAGGGACTAGGTTTGAGGTGGTGGAGGGCCCTGATATGGCAAGGGGGTCATGTGGAAAGGTTGTCCAAGTATTATTAGACAAAGGACAATGTGAATGTGGATAATTCCAAGCATATAGGTATCCTTGTGCTCATATTATTGTTGCTTGTGCCTCAATCAACATATCATGGGAACCATATGTCGATGCTGTGTACAGGCTTGACACACTACTCAATTGCTATAAATCTGAGTGGTGGCCCATCGGGGAATGGTCACAATGGAATAACCTACCACCATTTCCTGTCCTAGTTCCAAATTATGGAAGATTACGTGCAAGGGGACGACCAAAGTCGAGCTGGATCAGAAATGAGATGGATTGGCCTCAAGAGAGTGGTGTAAAGCAAAAATGCGGTCATTGTAAGATGGAAGGACATAATCGTAGGCACTGCCCACTGCTACACAGGGAGGAAGGCCCTTCTACACCTTAATTTTTATTATTTACTTTCACATATATGTTATAGAGTACGTTACCTAATGTCGTAAGTGTAACGGTCGCACAATGTATTTTTTTTTTATGGTTGTAAAATTACACATCATTATGTATATATATGTTACCCCATTACTAGTAATGTGAACCGACCATTAGTAAATCATCCAAGTGTACACAACTTGGTTTAAACAGCAAAATACGGAAATTTTATAAACTTTTTTTCATTTTACCGCAGTTTCGAAAGTATTTACCAAGCACCTTCCAACATGGCGCCTATGCTACACCTAGCCCGTTAGGGGGAAAGGGCCTGGGAGGCGCCATTCCACTTGGCACCTATTTCATTTGGCGCCTCTCCCAATCCATTTCGCATTTCATAATAATTAATATCTAATTAATTAAATTTTATAAATTTATACATGGAATAAATACATAATTTTTAGGTTCCAAGTTATTTATACGGAGATTATAATTTTAAAAACACAATTAATTATATTCTATGGTATTATTTATATATGTTATAATTTAAATTTAAGATATATTATTTGTACTTAAATTGCACAAGTCTGTTAAGTTAGTGTGTGTTTAAATTTCATTCTAATGCAATGCTTATCGTGGCAGATGGCATCCACATCCCGACGCATTGATTCTGGACCACGAGATCCTTCACTGCTGACGGCTCAGGCCTCACACATATCCTAGTCGATTTGGGCTGGCCATGTATGGAAATAGTTAGATCTTAATTAATCCGAGTATAAACCGTTTCTAAATTGTCAAACGTAATAATTGGTGATTTTTTTTCTTTCGTAGCTTGACCGTGTGCTCAAGATTCGACGAGCTCATCACTACCATCACCAGCAGCCGCCGGAGTTGATTGTCCCCTTTTTACGAGAGGCAGGCTTTTACGGCTTGGCGATGTGCGAGTTTGTGCCGATCGACCATCAGTTGATCAGTGCTCTTGTAGAGAGGTGGAGGCCGGAGACACACACCTTTCACATGCCGCAGGGAGAGACGACTATTACCCTGCAGGATGTTGCTTTTCAGCTCGACCTACCCATTGACGGTCGAGTAGTGACGGGGCCCACTGTGTGGGGATGGGGAGCCCTGATAGAGGAGTATTTGGGACTCCAGTTACCAGTGGATGAGAATGTCATCCGAGAGGGGCGACTGAGGATGAGTTGGTTGGAGAGGCATTTCACTCATCTTCCAGATGATGCGGATGAGGTGACAGTGCAGAGATTCGCCCGAGCTTACATTTTACGACTTATTGGTGGGACGTTATTTCCAGACCATTCCGGCACATATGTCCACCTCATGCACTTACCCTTGATCGGACACTTACACGAGGTTGGGACGTATAGTTGGGGATCTGCTTGCCTGGCCTATCTATACAGAGAGCTCTGCAAGGCCACCGCTCTGGATTACAGGGAGATAGGAGGTTGTTGCCTACTACTGCAGCTCTAGGCTTGGGATAGATTTCCCACTATCGCCCCCGCGATAGCTGTTTTAGACCTCCCAGAGGGGGATGCAGGGATTGGCCCCTTAGCACGCAGGTTAGAAAACTTTTCAACTTTCACTTACAATTAAGTTCACTTTGAAGTTGTTTAACTTTGTTATTGTACTTGGCAGGTGGCACTATCAGAAGACGTTCCAAGATAGTCCGGCACACAGCCTACCCCATTACAGATATGTGCTGGACCATCTTCGACTTGACCAAGTATGTAGAGGATAATGGATTTCTTTATTTCAGGCCTTTGTCCATTCCATTAGCGTATTTAAATGATAACCTAAATTTGCAACTTCAGATCGCCTGAATCCCGTACACTGAGGAGGTCACCGCATCACTGCCTCAGTACTGCTTTGACGGGAGTGACACGTGGATAGCAATGGTGCCGCTCATTCACTTTCAGATTGTCGAGTGGCACCAGCCTGATAGGGTTTTGCGGCAGTTTGGTCTACGCTAGGCTATTCCAGAGCCACTGAAACAGGTGGCGGAGGTCCATTGCCTTCACTTGTCCGGTCGGCATAATAAGGAGTGGCACATCCGCCATCAGCTGTATATTGCACTCTGGGATATTCAGCGAGACTTGTGCGTTACCGCCGAGCTGACGACACTTCTAGTTCTGGGACCACGATCCGATTACATGACATGGTACAGATGGGTTACCAGGCGATGTATTACACCCGTCGGGGGAGCGCTAGACCTTGTGGTAATATTGCGTGCTAGTTTTTTGTATCTGATTTTCTTTAAATGCATTAATATTATAACTAACTTTAATGCCAAAAATTTACACAGGTAGATGAGGTTTCCACACTACAGGACTTCACTACCCCTGAGGGGTAGGCTGTGTTCACCTTCGATGCACTCAAATCAGCAACAGAGTCCATCATTCATGCGATTCAGTAGGTTAATCATGTGATTATTGACTCACATGCGGAGCCAGCTCCCCAGGCCCATCATATCCCTGGCCCTGCGGAGGGTGACCATGATCAGCCTCGCTGTCGCCGACGACGTCGCACTGCTCCATGACATACGTCGCAGGCTGATGTTCCGTCCACTTCGACAGTGCAGCAGATTCCACCGTCGACTGCCCAGGAGACCATGACGATGATGCCTGATGTTACTGCCTCATCTCATGTCTACCCTACTGCACCTGATGACCCTTCATCCTCCACCATGTTCCCGGCTGCACTGTATGGGCCGTCGTCATCCCAGATGTACCAGTTCCCTCCTACTGTTCCATCCTCATTCCAGGCATTTCCACACATACCAGGAGTTTCATCTTCATTCTATGCCTTTCCTTCCGATGACGCAGGTCCATCGCAGCCATATCGTCCTGCATTTTATTGGCATACCCAGGATCAGGGATTAGCACATGGTGGCATGATAACAGATGACTCAGAGCTTGTAGATAGAGGGAGAGGTGGAGGCAGAGCAGGAGCTAGGGGCAGAGGCAGAGCAGGAGCTAGAGGTAGAGGAGACACAGACACCGGGGATGTGACTCCCGAGCCTGCCCAGAGGGTTAGTAGATACGGCCGCCACATTACCGATCCTGGATGTGGGACTGGACATCACTTACGTAGACATTAGCTTTCTTTTCTATATTTGTTGTATATTTATGTACATTTATCTTACTACTTTATTGCCAAACATCAACATTTAGGATGATTTTACTACTTTATTGCCAAACATCAACATTTAGGATGATTTTAATTAATACGACATTTTTAATTGCTTGCGTATTAACAATTATAAATAATAATAAACTTCAAAATTATTGCAATATTTAGTTTTTTTAAAAAAATTATGATAAGGACATCTTCCAAATATAATAACTAACATTATTAATTATCATACTTTCATAACTATTATAATTATCTACTCTTTTTTTACTTACCATGTAAAAATAAATAAAAAAAATTAAATTAATTTAATAACTTTTATATTCATAATGTGAAATATATATTCAATACCTTATGAATTGAGTTCACTAAACATTTAAGAATAAAAATACGTAGTACAATTGTCAACGTAGATAGGGATGCTGCCCATGTACAGTATCAAAATTCAAGCCTCTAGGATTTACAGTCGACAAAGTCACCAGCTAATTAACTTAGAAATGAGGAGCGAGGGTGCTGTAGGCCAAATGTGCCATATTGCCTGCCGTCCCTTTGTTGGGAATTCGGATTATCACATGCAGCGGAATTTTAAATTTTTGATCCGAATTCTACCTAGGATCCATGCAAAAAGCATAAGTCAATGATTAGGGTTTTACCTATTGGGCACTCGTGTTTCTACTGATCAAAACTTGAGAGCGGATAAATCAAACGTCAGCCGAAAGGTACAGCGTCTCTACGGTATCCACACGGAGTGAACAACGACTTCTTACCCACCACGTGTCTGCTAGGATGCATTTTTCTCTCTAAGAATTAGGATTGGATGTTTTCTGAGTGATTTAGGGTTTATATGGAAGCTTAAAACGTGATTATTAAAGTGCTGCCCTCTAATCCCTTTTTATAGAACTTAGGCAAGCCATAATCCTAGTCCAACTAGGATAATGCTTCCAGAATCCTAATCACACTTAACAACTCATCTTATCCTTATCCTAGAGATAATGGGGAGAGATAGGACTTATCTATTAATTATCTAATATTAGATAATGATATTATCTCATAATATAAATATCTTAATATTAGATAATTGCATATAGTTATCAAATATCAAAATAATATTATCTCATAATATATTTATCTAATATCTGATAAGATAATTATTTGATATTACTTTAATATCAAATAATATCACATAATATATATATATATAAAACGTGAATTTATTATTCTTAATAATATATATGCACGAAAATAAGTCCAATTAATTGGATATTAATATAATTAAAGTCTAATTAATTATTGTCTTATTCCTACTCCTTTTGTGTGACCCTGTAGGTTCTTACTACGTTGACAATGACTTATTATTTGAGCCATAGACAGTGAGCGGTATCTAGCAATACATCACTGCCACTCAAGTAGTAAGAATGTCTGTGATTCGATATCCACCTAATACATGATCAACGTTTTGCATCATAACCCTTTTGCAATAATATCCAAATTGAACTAGAGGCATGGAATGTGTCATCCTCATCAATGTTCAATTTACATTTCTTGATGCTAAGTAGACTTAAAATAAATGATTAATATCACATATTAATTCAATTGAGCATGGCCATGCATTTCTAAGTCTCACTCAATCAAGGGGCCCAAGGATATTTCTCTTTTATACAAGAGTAACAAAATCCCATCTACATCACTCACTTCCCTCTGCATGATTTATGACACATCCAATCAATGCCCTACTTGTCATCCTGATTAAAGGTGACATAGGACAATATTAAAGTGAGTAATTCCTCATATAGGGAACCATAGTGACTTCAGGTCAAAGGTTTATGTGTATTTGTGATCATATGAGAATAATTTATGACATGTTTATCCATGTAATATTCTCATAGTGGGTCAGTCTAGTACATTGTTCACTAGCAATGTACTCATGTATTGACTTGATATCACATATCCATGATTCGTAATTATCAGTCACTATACATGCTAGTCTCGATGTATTATTACTATCCTTTTCATAATAATACTTGACTAAGGGCATTTTAGGAATAGCAAAGCTATTCCAAGGATAATTATTATATTAAGTTATAAATTGCGCATAATAATAATAAAAATAAAATATAATAATTAAATTGTCTAAAATAAAATATAATACATTGTGTATAACTTTAATCATCTTATATGATTGGTTCTAGGACACACACTAACACCCTTCCCTTCAGTGCCAATGACGCCGTTTCGTCCACCGTACCTCTACATGCCATTTGGCGTCTCTCCGTTGCTGTGCGTGTCTTCTGTGCTTATTTTGATAAAATGTTTTCGAAGGAACGATAAAACGAATAATAGTTTCTTAAAAAATAGTTAATTGGTACTTTTCCCTCTCATTGCCAAAATAGTTTCTTAAAAAATGAATTATAATTTTTTTAAAATTTTTAGCTATCTTCAACCTCGTCATTTCGCATTTACTTTGTTACAAAATAAAAATAATTTTATTGAGATAAATATAAAGTGACAATAATATTATTGAAATAAATACAAAATAAGATAAACATATTTATTTCGTTATATTTGTTTTCATTTTTAATAATCTTCAAGTTCGTAAATAAATAAATTTATTGAATAATTCAATAAATTTACTTATGTGTAATAACATATTAAATAATTACTTGTAATAATATAATTCCAAACGTTAGAAGTTTATAATTTTAAAAATTGATAAATATTAAGTATTATTGGATCAGATTTTAAGAGACATTAATATAAATTACGTAATTATTCTTTATTGATCCTATATTTTTAAAATAATATTTAATTATCTACTAAATATTTATTATTTTTATTCATTATATTATTATCATTTACTACTTTCTTATTTAATTCCTATAATAAATTTATATATTAGATATCAAAGTGGAGTTAACATATTTTTATATGATATCAAATATAATTATAAAATGAGTAATTTATTTTCAAAAATTTTTTTTGAGTCAATTATATATTATTTTTTTTAAAAAAATTTATTTTCAAATGATATCAAAATTAATTATTTTTGAAAGGAAAAATTGGAAAAAATGGGACCGAGGGCGCCACCTTGAATGGCGCCCTCAAAGCTTGCCAGAGGGCCATCCTGGATGGCACCCCTGCCCACATGGCGCCAACTCAAATGGCGCCTCCCCCCTACGTGCGTACTTTGGTAATAAGTTTTGAAATAACGGTAAAACGAAAATAAGTTTCGTAAAAAATATTAAAACGGTATTTTAACCTTCCATTAACTTCAAATGTGTATTTATTACAAACGTTATTTAAAATTAAGGTAATAATTTAACATAATAACATGATAAAACTAAAAATAAAAGATAATTTAAATGTGATTTTGATCATGTGAAAATACAAATTATTTTACTGTTACCCTTATTTATACATAATCGTGATCCCTTAATTATTTTGTTGCTTCAAAATTTTGGTTCTGCCGTTAAAATTACACCCTACTTGTTAACCATATGGCGAAGTGGCATTTTCTTTTTCCATTTGTTCTTGGTCGCCTCTATCACACCCCATCCTCTCTTTCTTGTTTTGGAACAATTTTCGTTGAAAGCCCTCGTATTTTTGTGGCATTTAATAAAGTAAAATTTTTCTCTCACCAAAATAAAGAGGTTTAATTGTCTAATTAAAGTGCTGAAACTAAAAATTATTGCGGGTATTTCCATTTTTATGATCCGAGTTTGTGAGAATGTATGATGTTTACTGGTAATGACTTATTCGTTGCAAGGTGTTTATTGATATGTTATCATAAATTTAATTTTTTTAAAAAATAAATTTAATGTGCATTTAAATCTAGTAATATATCAATATATATTAATATACTATTAGTGGTATATCGTAAAGTTTGAATGATAATTTACTTCCGCTCCAAACAGAAAGGGATTCTTGGGTTTTACCTTTGATACTTCCTCAAAGTCAAAAATATCAAAATCAATAGCCCTAGCTTGTTCGAAGCCCACAAGCCATTTTTCTGTTTATGTATGTGAAGCTTTACTTTCTAGGTTATAAAAAGAATTGCGTAGCTGCTGAAATTGCAAATTTTAAAACATATATATATATATATATATAATTACTTCCTCAAATTTATTCTATATGTCGTTTTGGAGACTTTTTTTTCTTAGTCTGTCACATAAAAAAATAAAGAATATACTTCATACATTTTTATTTATTTTTAAACTAAATGTACAAAAAATTATGAGGCTAATAAATAATCTTAATTTTTGAAAATAAGACTTGTAAAAAGCTATGTTCCAGTATCATTAATTGTTTCAAATAAATTTTCTCACACATCATTTGTCTCACTAAATTTAGCTCTTATGATCACAATATTTTACTAATAAATTAAATATTATATTACCTAAATAAAAAAAAGAATTTTATTTTAACAATATAATTTAATTTATATTTTTATAATTAATTTTAGGTTTTTATTATGATATTAAATTGAATTAAATTATTCATTTTCAATTGTAACAATTGTACATAATATTATTATATTTTATTTTATTTGTTTTAATGTTAATATTATTTTACAACTTTCTAAAAATTAAGTGTAAATATTTGACCCAGTAATATCTGGATCTGCTCTTTTCATTGTTACATACCATACCAAGACTAACAACTCGTAAATGGCGTCATAGTCGGACATTCGACCACGTTACCGGGAATGCTTAGAGACCATGATGAATGTTACTATGTTATGAAACAAGTTGAATTTTAAAACGTTTTAATATATATCATATTTGATAAAAAAAACTATGAATTTAAATTTTAAAAACACTTTTTTTAAAAAATTATTATTTATTGCTTTTATTTCAATTAAAAATTACTTTCTATCTAATATAAAAAGTATAATGATTTTGAAACGCGGTAAAAGCCATGGCCACCATAATTGAATAGCTATTTGTGACCCCAAAACCGTGAAGGCTATTAGACTTTAGGATATTCAAAATACTGTTATAACATACGTTCGTTGGGGTAACAAATACGAAATTTGGATCCCTCCGTATGTTTGAAAAATTAAGCGCTAAGAATACAATATGCACTAAATTTAACCCTAATTGCAAAGGGAAAGGGAAAAAATCAAGCCAATACCGCTTATTACAATTTATTGCAACGAAATGTCACATGCTTACTTTCTTTTATTTAAGTGCACTCACGTACAAAAATTTACTGCAATGCTTAAAAGATAAAATGAAATACTCACAGTACATTTTGACTAAAAGCATCAAAACAAAAACCTCTCTTATCACATACTAAAATTGGAGAATTTTTAATTTTATAAAAATAAAAAATAAAAGACTAAAAACTTATAAAATTTAAAATTAGAGAATTTTTAACTTTATAAAAATTAAATTAATATCAAATTTTAATTATAAATAAAATTAATAAAAAATCAATTTTTAGGGATTAAAATAAATTTTTAGTTAAGATAAAAATAAAAATAAACAAGAATTTAAAGGCACAAAACCTTACATAAAATTGTAAAATAATCTCTTTCTTTTGCCATTTTTTAAAAAAATCTTGGATGAATTACTGTCTGAAAAATAAATAGTAACATACTGTTATTTGATAATTTGGTTGTTAATTAAATTTGATTTATCCATTTTTTTAAGATTTTTTGTTAATGTTACTGTTTTGAAATGAAATAATAACATCCTCTTATTTGGTAGTTTGTTATCAATTAAAGTTGATTTATCAATTTATTTGAGGTTTTGATTAGTATTATTATTTTAAAATGAAACAGTAGCATGTTACTGATAAACAGTAACATCCTCTTCTATAATAGTTTAGTTATTAATTAGACTTTATTTATCCGTTTATTTGATATATTTTATTAGTATTACCGTAATACCTAAAAGATAAAATGAAATACTTACAGCATATTTTGAGAAGACTAAAAGCGCTTAGAGTGGGATGATGGCCTAGAAGTTATTCTAGTTTTCTTAAAAAAAAAAAAAAAAAGCGCTTAGGGTGGGATGACCCGGGAATGGGATGGCTACCAAGCTATATACACAATTAATACAAATTATACACACTCTGCATGTGGACGGTCTCAATGCAAGAAATGAACGCTTTGGCATAGAAGTTTGCAATAATTTTAGGAATTTATTCTTGATGTAAATTAACTTTTTATTATTATTTATATTATTATGTCAATAAAAAGTTATTAAAATTAAAATTTTAAATTTTTAAATTTTAATTATTTATACTTTGATAATATATTTTATTCATTTATTAATAGTATAAAATATTTTATACCGATGAAGAATTACATTTAAACTCATATTTTACACTTGTTTCGAATATTGTGTCATTAGAAACAAATAGTTTTTTTGTTGCAAAATATATAGTTCTGCAACAAGAATATATTACTGTTGGAAGATGAGAATACTTTTGCTACAACAAATAAAAATTGATGCCAGAATTATTTTTGTTGGTCATATTAGGAACTAATTTAAATCCAGTTTGATCAAATGATATTAAGATTTTATGTAATTAGATTCTGACATGGCAATCGTGTATTTTAAAAATACTTATTTTTATTATATAAATTATTTATAATGGATTTTAAATAAATTATAGTTTTAATATTAACTATTTTTGCAAAATAAAAATATATTATAATTAGTTGTTTTAAATTGAAACATTATATATTCCAACTACTAAATGATTACTTTACTTATTTCATGAGCAAATTTAAACTATAAGTATTATTAGAATGTATTAAACTTCATCAGATTATATTTTTAATTTTATGATAATTATTTGAAGTAATATTTTAATTAATTTAGGGTTAATATATATAGATATATAGTGTTAATATACCGATTTTGATGACACAATATGTAAAACTTGTGTTTAAATAGTATATATAATTTAGAAATAATTTCACTTTACTCATCCATAATTTTGTTAATTTTTACTTAATCTACCTGTATATTCAATCAATACCATTTGTCTATGTGTACTTTTTGATATTAACACTTTGTTTATGTAAACTTTTCTAATCAAATATTTAATAGAATATTTTATAACAATTAAGTTAGGTGAATTCAAAAAATCATAGAAGAGTAAATTATAATTTTTATATTTATATTAATTGATATTTAAAATTTTCAATTGCTATTAAGAAAAAATATATTAGTCTTATCTTCTTAATTTAGATTTACAAACTATATATTATTATATACTTTACAAAAATTATTAGTAATTAAACATAAGAACTTTGTTATTTACGAATATTAAGAGTTTTAATTTTTTTTACATGCTCCACACATTATAATAGATTTTTTTCTCATTTAATGTGTGTTAAAAAAATAAGAAGACAAGATTAATATGTTTTAGTCCCTATGAAGAATTCTTAACATTAATTCATATAAATAAAGAAACTTATATTTTACCCACATTTAATTTCGTGTGATTTTACTTAACTTACTTGTTATTATGAAGTTTTCCATTAAAAATTATATTAAAAAAATTTAGGTGGAAAATTATTGTTAATGACAAAAAGACATAGTGAATTAAGGGGAAATTAAGGAAACTATTTGTAGGTAAAGTGTAATTTTCCAAATTTTTTAAATTAGTTTTTAAACAATAATTACAATATCATTATATATTAATTTATACCATTATTTTTTACACATAAATTTTGTTATATAATTAATATAAATTAAATTAGATATACATGATTTTAATTAAATACTTGAAAATGAGTTTTGAAATATGTGTAAAAAATTACATGATAAATTAATATACAATAGCTTTTTATTTTTGTTTAAATAGTTAATGAAAAAATTACATAATTTAATAAAATGGTTAGTTAAATGAATGATGAGTGTTGACTTCAATTTTAGAAAGTTTAATTTATAAATTTTCAAAGTGAGAATAAAAATTAATCCTTTAAAGATATATTTTACATTTTTCTCTTAATCTTATTAAAAAAAGTTATCATATTAATTTTTTAAGGAAACCAATTAGTGCAATTCAATATACGAAAATGAATAATTTTATACGTTTAACAATAAATAAATGAATGTGATAAGGCCCTAACCTAACTCAAAAATTGTTACATAAGGCCCTAAATTTAAATCAAAGACATGGAGCAAACAATTTAATAAATGTCAAGATAACATTGGATACTAATATGTTGCACATTGTGTTGTATTTTAAATTACCAAGTCTCAAATCAAGTAAATTAGGCTTCAAGAGAAGGTTTATTTATGAGACATTTCTTTTATATAAAGTGACAAGGAAAAAAATGGTGGGCTCACATGCATGAAACAAGTTAAAGCAAGTGTAAATAATGGATTTGCTATCCCCGTATGCACAAATATCATGTGAGGCCTGTTTCAAGTCTATTTTTTGCAAAAAATATATATATATATATTTTACAAAATTTGATGCTTATATATGAAATCAAATTTTAATTTTGTTAAAAATTCAAACTACATCTAATTATTTCTCCCTAACATTGATTTCCAATGTCTATTTCTTTGAGATTTATTTTCAACATTTATTTCTAACATTCAACAATTCCAACTTTTTTATAGCTTATAAATAGTGTATCATGTCTCTCATTTTCACATAACACAGCTCCAATAGCTCTCTTTGATAAACTCTCTTCTCACCATAATTATTTCTCCTCTTTGCTAAGTTATATTTCCTGCTGCCTACTTCTTGTTCTAATTGTGCACATTTAGGATAGATGAATTTGTTGAATCTTGGACAAATTACTGATTCAATTCTATACAATAGGCTTGGATAATTCCTTGAAGATATTAACATGCATCATGCCTTAGACTACATAACTTTTTTTATTAACAATCTCAAGGAATCAACTTGATTGCTGCTATCATTGCTTCTACTAATGATATTCAACCTCAACTGGACATGCATTCACCAAGTACTAAATGCATTGCCAATCTATTGCCACATAATCTTTCCTATGTCACCATTTCCAAATGTTTTAAAAATTAAGGTATTCAAAGGTTAGAATTTCAAAAGAAGGCAAGAGCACATTTCCTCCATTCTAGACATTTATAGAGTTGCATAGGCTCTTACTAATGCAAATATGGAGCAAAATCTGAAAAACTAAAATTATGTTTGTCATTTTACAATTTTTAGCACATTATCCAACAAACTATTTGATGTTTATCGTTCCCACAAGGAATCTAAGTTAATTTGGCATTCAATGATTCTTAAATACATTGCTGAAGATGTGAGTAAGCAGAAACTTGTGATAGGAAATTTTTATTATTAGGAGATAAATGATGAAAAGGATATAAAACACAAATAAATAAATATCACAAACTACTAGAGGATCTAAAAGCTAAAAAAATAGTGTTGCAAGAGGAATTTGTAGTTGGATTTTGATTGAAAAGCTATTTAATTCATGAAATGACTATAAGTAATAACTCAAACACAAGTATAAACAACTTTCACTAGTAGACCTCATCACTCACATCATCATTGGAGATACTAACCATATAAAAATGCAAGCTGCTAAGGTAAAGGCATTGACAATGAAGACTAATCTAGTCCATGACAGTTCATACCAAAAGAGCTCACATCAAATGAGGTATAATCACAAATCATCTTTTGATGATTCTAAGAAAGATTATAAGTCTAAAACTACTAATCTCAATTTTAAGAAAAAGAAAGGAAATTATTATGTTTATAAAAAGTTAGGACATCATACATTTCAATGTAAGAAACAAGTGAGAAATGACAATCTTCTAGAACTTAAAGCAAATTTGGTTAGAGATAATAAAGATGATATAATCATGGTGATCATTTCTCAAACAAACGTTATGACCAGCATGAATGATTAGGTAGTAGACTCGAGTGTTACAAGGTACATATGTGCTAATAGAGAAATCTTCACCTCTTACTCATCAATAGAAGATGGAGAAGATCTTGTCTACCTTTTACTTACCGGTTGCAAACATTGTGACCAATGTGAATAATTAATTTTCTATAATTTCATTTTCTTGAGAGTTTTGGGCTTTGAATACCATAGATAGGTTGGATTTTCTTAAAAAATTGTAAAATGTATTTTAAACAATAAAATACAATGATACAATTTTTAATAAAAAATTAAAGATTCAAAATTTAATAATAATATATTAAAAATAGTTTTTACCATTAAATAAATGGTTAACTCAGTGGTAGCAAGTTGAGTCGTAAAACATTCTCAAATAGTTATATTAGCATTAAAAATTTAGGATCTATTTTAAAAAATGATACCTAAAGATATGATAATAGAAAAAATGAATTCTTTTTTGAAATAAAAAATTTGTTTTCTCCAAATTTTTTATATTTTGTATTGGGAAAATGCAAATGCTCCCTTTAACTTTAAAGTGGTAAGATTTTACCTTTTCCAACTTTGAAAATTTGAAAATCAATTTTGAAAACTTTACAAAACCTAAGATTAACACTTATCATTCACTTAATTAATTATTTTATCAAATTTCATAATTTTTTATGACACTTTTAAATAAAAATAATAATATTATAGTATAATGAATTTTTTAAACACTTTTTTGCATATATTTTTATTTTATATAATTAACAGAAATTAAATTATATATAAAGAATTTTAATTAAATGCTTGTAAATAGAGTACAAAATTATATTAAAAATAATAAAATAAATTATTTATAATATTATAATTCCTATTTAAAAATATCATGAAAAATAATATAATTTAATAAAAATAATTAATTAAGTGAATGATGTGTGTTAATCTTAAGTTTAGTAAAGTTTAATGATGTGATTTTTAAATTTTTAAAGTTAAAGAAAATAAAATTCAACCTTCTTAAAATTGAAGGCAGGTGAAAAAAGTAGCTAAAAGCCAATACTAAGACACAACCAAACGAGAGAAAGAATAAACGCTCATATCAGCTAAAAACGCTTCCATACAGAAGCCAGGTGAAGAATCAAACATGCAGAAGTAGGATTCAATCAAGATTGAAGAGTGAGCAAAATTAACCACTCTGGCTGCCACTCTATTAGCTTCTCTGAAGCAATGAGAAACCTTATAATCCACTCTTGCTGCAAATCCCATTGAATAGACACCACCAACGACTTTCCTGGATGAGAATCATAGCACCCCTTCTCAATCAACTCCACAACAACTTCAAAACGAACTCCTTCCGCCCTTTCTCCTAGGCAGTTTTTAGGCCAATTAAGACACCTCAGAGTTTTGCCATTAGTACATTAGTGTTCCCCAAAAATCTGCTCAATCCTAAGACCTATGCACCGGCAGCATCACAAAAAAATACCATTGTAACCTTGTGATCCATTTCACCTCACAGAGCTGTCGGAGTTAAACTTCAGCCATTAGTCGAAAGGGAATTGCCAGACCACCAAAGTTTTAGTTCTTGACATATTACCCTTAAAGTTGTTAGCAAATTTGGATGTAGCACCAACTTCTTTTTCTCTCTCTAGAGTGAAAGGGATCACACCATGCAAAGGCTCGTGGTTCTTGTAAAAAATGATCCTGTTGCGCGGTTTAGCCAAATATACCAACAAGCAAAATCGAACATCGTTTCCCAGTTTCTCTCCCTTCACCTTCCAAAATTCTTTGAGAGGTTACTGGTTAACCAATCATGCATTGGCTTATTGAAAAATATCTTATTTTCACACAACACAACTCAAAAAACTCTCTTTGATAAACTCTATTCTCACCATAATTATTTCTCCACTTTGCTAGGTTACATTGCGTGCTGGCTACTTCTTGTTCTGATTATGCATTTTTAGGATAGATGAGTCTATTAAATCCTATGGAAATTATCGGTTCAAGCTTTATATGAAAGACTTGGATAATTCTTTAAGGACAATAACTTATATCATATCTTAGACTACACAACCATTTTTATTAACAATCTCAAGGAATCAACATGATTGCTGCTATCAATGCTTCTACTTTGAATGATAGTCAACCTTAACTGCCATTCATTCACTAGGTACTGAATGCATTACCAACCTACTATTGCATAATCTCTCCTATGTCAAACCTTTTCCAAACATTTCAAAAATTAAGGTATTCGAAGATTGAAATTTCAAAAGATAGTCAGAGTGCATTGTTGGAATTCGGATTATCATACGTAATGAAAATTCAAAATTTGATCCGAAAATTCAAAATTTGATCCGAATTCTACCTAGAATCCATGCAAAAGACATAAATCAATGATTAGGATTTTACTTATTGGGCACTTGTGTTTCTATTGATCAAAACTTGAGAGAGTGGATGAATCAAATACCGGTCGAAAGGTACAGTATCTCTACGGTATCCACATAGAGTGAACAACGACCTCTAACATTTCACGAATCTTCTAGGATGCATTTTTCTCTCTAGGATTTAGGATTGGATGTTTTCTGAGTAATTTAGGATTTTATGAAAGCTTATAAGCGTGTTTATAGTACTACCCTCAAGTTCCATTTTATAGAACTTAGGCAAGCCACAATCCTACTCCTACTAGGATAATGCCTCAAAAACATCTTAATTACACTTAACAACTCATCTTATCCTTATCTTAGAGATAATGAGGAGAGATAGGACTTATCTATTAATGATATAATATTATCTCATAATATAAATATCTTAATATTAGATAATTGCATATAGTTATCAATTATTAAAATAATATTATCTTATAATATATTTATCTAAAATCTGGTAACGTAATTATTTGATATTACTTTAATATTAAATAATATCACATAATAATAATTATATTTATTACATGAAAAATATATTATTATTTGATATATATATATATATATGCATGAAAATAAGTCCAATTAATTGGATATTAATCTAATTAAAGTCCAATTAATTATTATCTTATTCCTACTCCTTTTATGTAACCCTGTAGGTTTTACTACATTGACAATGACTCATTATTGAGCCATGTACAGTGAGCAGTATCTAGCAATACATCACTGCCATTTAAGTAGTAAAAATGTTTGTGATTCGACATCTACCTAATACATGATCAACATTTTATATCATAATCCCATTTGTAATAATGTCCAAATTGAATTGGAGGTATGGAAAATGTCATCCTCGTCAAAGTTCAATTTATATTTTTTGATACTGAGTAGACTTCAAAACAAATGATCAATATCACATATTGATCTATTTAAGCATGGCTATGCATTTTTAAGTCTTACTTAATCAAGGAACCCAAGGATATATCTCTTTTTTATAAGAGTAACAAAATCTCATCTACATCACTCACTTCCCTCTGCATGATTTGTGACACACCCAATCAACACCATATTTGTCATCCCAATTAAAGGTGATATAGGACGACATCAAAGTGAGTAACCCCTCATGTAAGGAACCGTAGTGACTTTAGGTCAAAGGACTATATGCAATTATGGCCATATGAGAACTACTAATGATACAAATCTTATCCATGTAGTATTTTCATATTGGGTCAGTCCAGTACATCTGTTCACTAACAATGTACTCATGTATTCACTTGATATCACATATCCATGATTCATAATCATCAGTCACTATACATGCCAGTCTCGATATACTATTACTATCCCTTTCGTAATAATACTTGATTAGGGACATTTTAGGAATAGTAAAATTATTTCAGGGATAATTATTATATTAAGTTATAAATTACGTAAAATTAATAAAATAAAAATAAAATAATATAATAATTGCATGACCTAAAATAAAACATAATACATTGTGTATTATTTCAATCATCTATATGATTAGTTCCTATGACACACACCAACATGCATTTCCTCCATTCTTGATATTTATAAGGTTGCATAGGCTCTCAGTAATGCAAATACAAAGTAGAATTTAGAAAAACTAGAATTATGCTAACAAGGTTTGTCGTTATACAATTTTTAGCACATTAACCAATGAACTATTTGATATTTATTGTTCCTACAGGGAATTTAAGGCAATTTAGGATTCAATGATTGTTAAATACATTGCTAAAGATGTGGGTAAGCAGAAATTTGTGATAGGAAATTTTTATTGTTGGGAGATAAATGATGAACAAGATATAAAAACATAAATAAATGAATATCATAAATTGCTAGAGGATCTAAAAGCTAAAGAAATAGTGTTGCAAGAGGAATTTGTCACTAGGTTCTAATTAAAAAGCTATTTAATCCATGGAATAACTATAAGCAACAAATGAAACACAAGCATAAACAACTTTCACTAGTAGAATTTATCACTCACATCATCATTAAAGATACCAACAATAAAGAAGTGCATGCTACTAAGGCAAAAAATTTGATAATGAAGGCTAATCTAGTGCAAGACAGTTCATACCAAAAGAATCAATACCAAAGGAGCTCATTATTGGTGTGTCCTAGGAGCCAATGATAAAGATGATTGTAATAATGCACAATGTATTATATTTTATTTCAGACAATACAATTATTATATTTTATTTTTATCTTTTTATATATATCTACACAATTTATAACTTATTATAATAATTATCCCTGAAATAGTTTTACTATTCCTAAAATGCCCCTAATCAAGTATTATGGTGAAAAGGATAGTAATAATATATCGAAACTATCATGTATAGTGACTGATGATTATGAATTATGGATATGTGATATCAAGTCAATATATGAGTACATTATTAGTGAATAGATGTACCGGACTGACTTGCGATGAGTAAACTACATGGATTGTCATATGTCATTAGTTATTCTCATGTGACCACAATGCATGTAGTCCTTTGACCTGAAGTCATTACGGTTCCCTACATTGGGAGTCATATACTTTGATATCATCTTATATCACCTTTAACTGAGATGTATTGTAAGACGTTGATTTGATGTGTCATGAATCATGCAGAGGGATGTAAGTGATATAGATGAGAATTTTTTTCTTATTACATAGTAGGAGTGATATCCTTAGGCCCCTTGATTGAGATTAAGAAATGCATGACTATGCTCAAATGGATCAATATGAGATATTGATCATTTATTTAAATTAGTCTACTCGGTATCAAGAAACATAAATTGAACATTAATGAGGATGACACATTCCATACCTCTAGTTTGATTTGGATATCGTTACAAAAGGGGACTGTGTTGCAAAATGTTGTTTACATATTAAATGAATATTGAGTCATAGACATTTTTACTACTTGGGTAGCAGTGATATATTGCTAAATACCGCTTATTATCTATGGTCCATAAGTGGGCTATTACTAACATAGTAAGAACATACAAGGTCATACAAAATGAGTAAGAATCGGACAATAATTAATTGAGCTTTAGTTAGACTAAAATCTAATTAATCGAACTTATTTTCATGCATATAAATATTATTAAAAATAATAATATATTTTCATGTAATATATGATATATTATGTGATATTATTTGATATTAAAGTAATATCAGATAATTATATTATGAGATAATATTATTTTCTAATATAAAATAACTATATGCTATTTTAATATTAGATAATTATATTATAAGATAATGTTATTATCTAATATTAGATAATTAATATATAAATCCGATCTCTCCTCACTCTCTCCATGATAAGGATAAGGTAATAGTTATCAACTGAGATTAGGATTTTAGAAGCATTATTTTAGTAGGACTACTAAGAATGTGGTATGCCTTAATTCTATAAAAGGAACTTGAAGGCAGCATTTTATATATACACATTAGCTGCCCTTAAACCCTAAAATCACTTAAGAAAATACACCAATACTAATCCTAGTGAGGGAGATGTATTCTAGCAGATTCATGGAGAGTGAGAAGTCATTGTTCACTTTGTGTGAATATCGTAGAGACGTTGTCTCTTTTAACCGATGTTTGATTCATAATTCATCTCGATCTCTCAAAGTTTTGTTCAAAAAGACTACGAGCACATAAAAGGTAAAATCTTAACATTGATTTATGCCCTCTTGGATGGATCTTTGGTAGGATTCAGATTAAAATTTTAATTTTTTGCTATGTATGTTGACATGAAATCCAACACTCACACCAAATGAGGTATAATCATAAATCCTCTTTTGATGATTCTAAGAATGATTACAAGACTAAAACTACTAACTCCAATTTTAAGAAAAGGAAAGGAATTGTTATATTTATAAAAAGTTAGGACATCATGCACTTCAATGTAGGAAAAGGATAAGAAATGATAATCTTCCAAAACTTAAAGCAAATTTGGTTGGAGATGATAAAGATGACATAATCGTGACGGTCATTTCTCAAACAAACATTGTGACCAATGTGAAAAATTAGGTAGTAGACTCAAATGTTACAAGATACATCTATGCTAGTAAAGAAATCTTCACCCTTTACTCACAGGTAAGAGATAGAAAAGATCTTATTTACCTCTTACTCACTGGCAGTAAACATTGTGACCAATGTGAATAATTAATTTTCTATAATTTCATTTTCTTGAGCTTTTTAGGTTTTGAATACCAAAGATAGGTTAGATTTTTTTTAAAATGTAAAATGTATTTTAAAGAATAAAAACAATGATACAATTTTTAATAAAAAATTAAATATTCAAAATTTAATAATAATATATTAAAAATAATTTTTACCATTAAATAAATGATTAACTCAATGGTAGCAAGTTGTATCTTAAGATATTCTTGAACAGGTATATTAGTATTAAAAATTTAGGATCTATTTTATAAAATGATACCTAAAGATATGACAATAAAGAAAATGAATTCCTTTTTGAAATAGAAAAAATAGTTTTTCCTAAATTTTTTATATTTTGTATTGGGAAAAATGCAAATACTCCTTTCAATTTTAAGGTGGTTGGATTCACTACAACAAATTAATACTTGTGCCATGATCCAAATCATAGTACAATATAAATTTTTTTATGGTTGTGCTATTCACCCACTAAAATATCGGTTGAATGGTCATATGGCACAAGTGATTGTAGCGAGGAAATTGCTATGGGAAAAAAGATTTTATGATATAAATGATTTTTTTTTTTGTCATGGGTTCATTTATGGCTAGAAACTTATGGCTAATAGATACTTCTATCCATGAGTATAAACATGGTAAGAAATGTATATCTATGACTAGTAACTTATATTATCAAGAATAAAATTATGGCAAAAATAAAATTAAATCAATAAGGTATTATCTTATCATCTTGTTTACACATCTATTGAAATCTGTCAATGTTTTAACTTATATCATACTAGTGCAAATTATTGAAATTCTATTTGTTTAGAAATTCCAAATTGTATTCATAGAGAATTGAATCTGAATCTCTAAGCTAAGAAATGTTAAGCTTTACTATTAAGCTAATTTACTTTTTTAGTATTATAATACAATATATTTTATATAAAGTTTTAATTGATTGATTGACTTTAAGAATAAAACTATGCTCATGTGACACCAACTATATAATGATAAAATACTTCAAAAAGCATATATAATAAAAATACACTAATACTAAAATGCTTTATGATTTTATTTTAAAAATTATTTTTGTAGACTAAATTTTCATTTATTTCATTACTAATTTTACTTGTATCATATTTGTCCTTTCCAAACATCTTATATTAATTTTATTTCTCATAAATAATTAATTAGTTAATTTTATATTTTTATTAATATTTTTATTAATTATTCTTAATAAAATTATAACAAGATAAAAAGTAAAACTTTTACATCTTTCAAGTAATTTTTTATTATTTTCTAAAAATTTCTTCAATAAAAGTTGAATTATATGAAATAAATATCTATACAAAGCACAAATTTGAACTATATTTAAATTTTAATTATAAATTAAAATTTCAATTATTAAGAATTAATTGCTTTTAACTTTTTATTTATAATATATATTTTGGTCATTTACAAATATAAGTTAAATCATTCAACCTTTCAAACATTTTTAGTATTAATTTCATCTTTGATATGCTATTTATATTTAATTTTTATCCTTTCATTTATTAAGTCACTAACCCATCAATACAATTATAAATGAATAGACCAAATTTATTAAATTGTTATTTTAAAGGGAAGAAATTAATACAAAACATTTGTAAGGAATGAAATTAATATAACTAAAATTAATAAGGAATGAAAATGAAAATTTAGACTATTTTATATACATCATTCCTTTAAATATAATTTACTTAAAATTTTTTAATATAATAATTTAATTATTATTAAATTATACATAATTTTACATATTTATTATTCTTAATTTTTAATGAAAGTTTTATTAATATTATAGTAATTAATGTGAAACCAATTATTACATATTTCTTTAATAAACTTATTATAACTTATGTCATAAATCATGCTATTTATATATAATATAATGAATTTAGTAGTTTTCATAATATATATATCTTCTTTGTCAACACATTTTTTGAGAATAATGTGATGTGATAAAAAATAAATCCTTTTATAATATTTTATATCTTCAATAATCTATTTTTGCTTAAGCAATTTTTTAAAAATTAGATCAAATAATGAATTGAAAAAATTATTGTGTATATATGTATCATATATATGTATATGCTAATTCTATTAATTTTTAATTTTAGTATGTAAAGAATTTAAATTCATTAATTAATTATATAACACAATATTTAATATATTATAATATTTATTCTATTAATGTACGTTAATTTTATTATGTAAATTTAATTGATAGAAAGTTAAATAGCTATTTATTACTTATGAAATATTGTTATATTCTAATAGATATTAAATTTAGTATACATGCAAACAAAAATAATTAGGAACTTAATAATTGAGTTTTTTCATATATATCTTAAGGTTTACAGTTCAATTCCTATCTCTATTATTTTAGGAAAAATAATAAAAGTACATAAGTATATAATTAATGAGTAGTTCTATTATTTTACATATATTTTATGAATTAACTAATTGAAAATGTTATGTTCTACAACTTTTATTTTGATTGATTAGGGGTTAATCAGTTGATTAAGTTATTTACCAAATTTCTAAAATAAATCTTTGATATAGTCAATTAGTTAAAGGACTCTAACCTAAGTGATGAATTAACTACTTGCTAAATATTCATAATATATAAATATTTATATTATTTTTATTATCTATCATATTGCAACATATTGCACTTATTATAAATAATTTTTTTATGTATAGTTACCAAAAATGATATATTTGGTTATGATTTTATTTATAAAATTAATTTATGGCATAAAGAATACTTTACTACAGATAAAATTTTTTTCAATTATATGATAGAATAAGTGATACTTTGTTATAAGAAATGTATACTTATAACTTAATTTTGATACTTTGCCACTGAAAATGTGTTTTCATAAGTTTGTACCATAAGTGATATTTTACTACGAGTAAAATTTTCTTATAACATAAGTAATATTTTGCTGTAAGGAATGTATTCCTGTAATTTAGTTTTGTGGCACAAGTGATATTTTACTATGAGTAAATTTTTTTCGCAGAACAAATGATACTTTACTACAGAGAACATATTCTTGTAACTTAGTTTGTGGCTCAAATAATATTTTGTCACAGGTAAATTTTTCCTGTAGCATAAATTTTTAATTTTTTATACATTTATTTGAATTTCCATAGCAAGAGATAAAATTGCCATGATTTTTAAATTTTCATGGCATAATTTGTGCCATAAGTGTTAATTTATTCCAATAATTTTACATTTTTCAACTTTGAATAATTTGAAAATTAACCCCAAAAACTTTACAAAACCTAAATTTAATACCCATCATTTACTTAATTAATTATTTTATCAACTTGTGTAATTTTTTATGATGCTTTTAAATAAGAATAATAATATTATAGTATAATGAATTTTTAAACACTTTTTATATAATGTTTATTTTATATAATTAATAGAAATTAAATTATATATAAAAAATTTAGTTAAATTCTTGTAAATAAAATATGAAATTATATATAAAAATAACAAAATAAATTATTTTATAATATTATAATTCCTATTTAAAAACCTCATGAAAAATAACATAATTTAATAGAAATGATTAATTAAGTGAATGATATGTGTTAATTCTAACTTCTGTAAAACTTAATGATATGATTTTAAAATTTTTAAAGTTAAAGAAGATAAAATCCAATCATTAGGTAAAAAAAGAGCTAAAAGCCAATACTAAGACACAACCAAATGAGGGAAAGAATAAACCCTCATATCAGCTATAAACGCTTCCATACAGAAGCCAAGAGGAGAATCAAACGCGCAGAAGCAGGTTTCTATCAAGACTGAAGAGTGAGCATAATTAACCACTGTGTCTACCACTCTATTAGCTTCTCTGAACAAATGATAAACCTTTATAATCCACTCTTGCTGCAAATACCATCGAATAGACACCACCAATGACTTTCTGGGATGAGAATCACAGTACCTCTTCTCAATCAACTCCATAACAACTTCAAAAAGAACTATCTTCCACCCTTTCTCCCAGGCAGTTTTTAGGCCAATTAAGACAACCCTGAGTTCTGCCATTAGTGCATAAGTGTTCCCTAAAAATCTGCCCAATCCTAAGACCTATGCACTGGCAGCATCATGAAAAATACTATTACAACCTTCTGATCCATTTTGCCTCATAGAGTCGTCGGAGTTAAACTTCAGCCATTCGTTGGAAAGGAATTGCCGGCCCACCAAAGTTTTAGTTCTTGAAATATTACCCATAAAGTTTTCAGCTAATTGGGACGCAGAACCAACTTCATTTTCTTTTTCTCTTTCTAGAGCAAAAAAGATCACACTATGCAAAGGCTCATAATTGTTATAAAAAATCATCCTATTGCGGTTTAGCCAAATATACCTACAAGAAAAACCAAACATCGTTTTCCAATTTCTCATAATTCTTTGAGAGGTTACTAGTTAACCAATCATGCATTGGTATATGAAAAAATATCTGCCACCACTTTGGTTGAATTAAAGAAAGCCAAAGATTGTATACCCCATTACAGTCTTCCAAGCATGTGCATAGCCGACTCACTTGCATGCAGTTTCGCACCATGGGCAAGCATCCATCTTGGAGAGCTTTCTAGCTTTTCTCTGGCTGTCAGGAAGAACTCTTTCTCTTCTTGAAATCCAATTTTATTTAGATAATAATATAAATAAAATAAATATTAAAAAATAAAGTACATTAAAAAATTCAAAAAATAAAATAATAAAATTTAAAAAATAAAATTTTTATGTAGAATAAGATAATATATAAGGAGCTATCGACATTTTATATCTCTGTTATATTGCACTTCTTTCATATCCACCTACTATATTTTATTTGGTTGTGTAGTGAACTTCATCAATCATGGACTCATTAGCAACCTATTTTCATTCTTGCAATAAGATGAAACGATTTTAATTGTTCAAAGGAAAGGGTGGTAACACAAAGTATATGGCAGTAACCAATGTTAAAAAACAATAAGCTTTGTTGTTGATTCTTAACTTGTTGACAATGCTTGGTAAAATATAAATCAAATATAAGCTAAATGCAAACGTCATTGCTAAAACCTTCTCTATAAAAGTCAAAATAATTTCATTTAAAGGAGGCATTCAAAAAGATTCAAAGAAATCTAGAAAGATTTGAAAGAATTTCAGAAGGAGAAGGAGCAAAGAGAAATAATCAGAAGAGTGAAATAAGAAGAAAAAAAAAAAGAGGAAGGTAGTAGAGAGAATTTATTGAAAAGAAATTCTTCATCATTGGGTATATTTTCTTTTACTCTCTTTAATTTTGTATTTGAAATATTAGAACTTTCATTGTTTTAGAATCCCAAATGATATCTCAAACATAAAATAAATTTTGATTGCGCACACTGAAATAATAATTGTTAGTTTTAAAAATATTTGTATTAAAATAAAAAAAGAGATAAAAAGGATAAAAAATGAACCTCATTCCCATAGTGAGTGGTTTTGATCTCCTAGGAAAGAATGAGGGAAATGAAATTGCAAAAGAGATGAATAAAGAATAGAAGTAGGCAAGACTCTGAGTTTTAAGATAAATAAAGAAAAAGGTTATAATTATAAGGGCCATACATATTATTCTAAATCTCATCACGGTACCTTTTATTTTTTTATTATTTATAATTAAAAAATAATAAAACTCAAATTGTAAAAAAAATTAAATCAAAAGAGACATTCCTTCTCATAGGAAAGGACATCCCCTTCCTCTAGTGGGATGGGATGGTATTAACAGTCACACCCCATAAATTACTTTTAACTTTAGTTAAAAGAAAAGTTACTTTGTATTTATTTAATATTATTAAGATATTATTTTGTATAATTCCTATGATAGAATAAAATAAAATAGCTTGAAGGTTGAAACTATTTTAATATTTTTGAGGTGAGGGATATAGGTGAATCGATTAAATTAAAAAACTCAATATTATTGCATATAAAAAATATCTTATAATCATCATATGCACTCATTATTTATATTTTTTTTATATTTTTACGATAGCAAAATAATATTGAAATATATTATAAGTGTAATAAATATAATTTTAATTTTTTTGACTAATTCTTTATTCAGATTTAACTGTGAAATTAGATAAATTTGATATTTTAAAAATTATAAATAATATTAAAATTATGAAGTTGGACAAATTTGATAATTTAAATTAAAAATTATTGATATGATGCTAAATAAATAAATAAAATCACTTAAAATAATTTTCTTTATCTTATTATTTTAAAAATTATATTGCAACCATTTTATTGAAAATATTCCTAAAAATAATGAAATAAAATCATTATAAAAAGATAAAATAATAATAATTTTTCATAAAATAAAATAAAAATCTTTTAAAATTTTTTTAAATATAATAAAATAAAAATATTTCAAGAATCATAAAATCTATGCTTATGATGTATCAAAGTTAAGTAATCCAACTACATGTGCAATTATGATAGTACTTAACATTATTAAGACATTCTATTTCATCTAAATCTTATCATGAAGTTAGACAAATTTGGATAATTAAATCAACAAATCAACTAAAATTAAAATCACATTTAAAAAAATATACATATAATATAGTGAGAACCATCGTAATTCAATTTAAAAGATAAAATTATAATAATTAGGCAACCATTCTTTAAATGGATGTTGTAAATATTAATACCTTTCTTACATATAACCAACTCTAGAATCCAAACTTTTGGAAATACAAACTACTTTTTGTGTTCCAATTATACCATAAAAAATAATTGGTGGCAATTTTTTTTTTTTTTATTCATACATCAATGTTTTCGAAGAGGTATGAAATAATTCGCTTCCCACAAATTCCACTGCAAGACATGTTGCGACACCTACTAACCAAGAAAACGTTCTGATTTTTCCGGTTCCATTCCATCGCCATATCTTTTTCCATAATGGAGAGGAAGAAGTTGAAGTAGCATTCTTAATGCTCTCATAAGCATATTTAACTGAAAACCTGCTATCACTCACCTTAGCCAAAACAACCTTATCCTCTCCAAGATGCGGAGTTGGAGGCACCACCGCCAGAAATTTCAAAGATAAGTGATCCGGGATAAGATGAACAAATCTGTGGTAATCCCACTGCCCATCAGCTGTAACATAGGAAGCTACCGGAAAGTTCTGTTCCATAACAGGCACCGCCATTTCCGTATAATTTTTGGGTGCATTGCATCCCGGTATTCAAGAATCAAGCCACGCACATTTCATGTCATGCTCTCACTCTCGTGCTTCCACACCAAGCCAGAAACCTTGCCAAAGATTAGAAGCCACCTGCCTTTTGTTGATGGAAAAGTTTTAGTATTTAATATTAAATAAATAAAATATTTTTATTTTAATATTTTATAATTATTTTTTATGAAAATATTTGTATCAAAATAAATAAAATCTTAGAGATATTTTTATATAAACATTACATAGTATATTTTTTTAATTTAATAATTTATATTTTCAGATATAATTGATTTCTTGCAAAAAAATCTAATTTTCTATCAGATCAAATTATTAAGCTGAAAAAACAAACCTAACACTATTTATATAAAGGTAGTATTGCTAATATAATAATAGAAAATTTTCATTGGATGTAGAAGTAAATATGTATAGTGATTAAATTATGCTTATTATGATACTATTGGAGTTTTAAAATTGAAGGTGACATAATAAGTTCTAAAATTATTTAATTAAAATTGTTCTATTGTAATTATCTATTTTTTAATGAATGTGATTAAATAATTTTACTCTAGTAGTTTTTGAAATTGCTATATCATCCTATCTTTTAAGATCATAGAAGTACCATAAAATTCACCTCAAACATTTATTATAAATAATAAAAGTTAAATTTAAACAATAATGAATACACCTTTGATAATTTAAAACAACAAATAAAACTTTAAAGTAAGCAGATGAAAAGAGATAGGAAAAATAAAAATTAGCACTTGCATTAACTGTTTTGCCTTTTTTTTTAGGTAGAATTAGTAACTCGTTAAACTTCATGTCCAAGCAACTGTACTTTGTGCCAAATTGCATAGCCTTCAAATTTGAATTCGAAGCGGCGGTCATGACTACAAAAGCCTTTCATATGTATCTTATGTCTGTTTTGTTGTACTCGAAATGTTCAATTTTAATTCTATTAATATCGACATAATAAGTAACATTTTGTTTGTGTTCAATCTGGAGCAGCCATTGGTGCACTTTACTACAACATTGGCATATCCTTGCCTTCCCAATGGCTTTATTATGGGTGCTGCTGGACATGTTTCAGGCGGTGGGTATAAGAATCTCGCGAGAAAATATGATCTTTCCGTGGATAATGTCATTGTTTGCCGAAACAGTTCATATCAATGGTAGAATCATATATAGAAGAAAGTCAACGAGAGAAGATCTATTTTGGACAATTAGATGCGGTGGAGGGCAAGTTTGGGGATGACTCACTCTTGGGAATCAAATTGGATTGTGTGCCACCGAAGAGATTATTGTGTTCAATGTTAAAAGGCTTGTCGAAAGAGATGCAGCTGATTTTTTTTACAAATGGCAATTAATTGCACCAAAATTAGATGAAGATCTTTTCAATCGAACTCGAAGTGGCAAGAAGACATTAAAAATTTCATTCCTTGACAATTCTTAAAGGAAACTAACAGGCTTTTGGATTCGGTGAAAATACAAAGGATTTCTTGGATTAGGTTTGAAAAAAAATGACTACATTAAAATGCCATATGTCAATACAACTCCTTTTTGAAATTGGGTAATGTTTAATTTGGCCAAATGATCTAAAACAATAAACTCAAAAATCTACAATATAACTTAATAAACTAAAAAATATACAACTTAGCTGCATGGTTCAATTATTCACACAATCATGAGACCAACCAACCCAATCCATGACCATCGGTCCAATCCATAACAAGTGGCTCATATCCAAAAATCTAGTTCAATAAACCAATCAATGTAGAACACACTTTCCTAACAGTACATATCACGTAGAAGTCACACAAAAAAGGTGAAAGTTAACACCTTTTTGTTACTTCGATATTGAGATTCCCTTACAAATCAAATCACTTTTATGCTTTTTATTAACTTTCAAGATCACATTCATTATCATTCTTCAATCCTACTCAAACACTTACTAATTTAAGTATTAAAGTATATACGATAGACCACTCTTCCACTGTATACTTTTGACATTTATTTATTTATTTATGCAGATTAACTATCCAATTGATTATTGCCAGAAGTCCAATTGAATTATATTAGAAGCAATTAGAATTAATTGGGACTCCTATTGAAGTTTCACTGTTAAAACCAGGCCTAACTTATACTTTCTTTTAAGTCCAAGTCAGATTTTGTGAAGAAGCCGATCCCAAAAGCAGTTAGAGAATCCATGTTTAAGAGGGAGAAAGTCTCAATACGATGGACTGCTTTTGAAAGAATGACGGAGCACATTTCACCATCATAAACTCCATTTCCACATAGAACTTAAAAGCTAATTATAATGCACAACTATTCGATGAAGATGGAAAGAAGATCACAATTCGTAATTTGAATTTATTAAGGTCTTTGTCTGATCATCTCTGGAACCATATGTTTCAAGTTTCCCCACAAAAGCACCCAGTTATAGAGACATTGGTATTAGTCTCAATCCAAGTTATCATGCAAACATGGCTAGAACTGCTACGGAAGGGACTATTACAAGGAGAATCATAAAGAGTTAGTGCCTATGAAAACTAGGGTTGATCTAAAAAGATATGGACAAAGTATTCCACCTCTTAATTAGACTTCAACCGGATTCAACTTATTGAATTAGTATTATTGGTTACTAAATAATGAATTACGATTTGAATCAATGTTATAATATATGTAATCCATATTTAAATTGGAAGGGAGGAGATTTATTAATATTTTAATCCGTAAAGTGATTATTCATTCATTTGGTGATTTTCCAAAGATTTGAATCCCAAATCCCCGTTCTTCAGATTTTACTTTTAATTAACTTTCCATGTGATTCCATGGAATAACAGATCTTTTGGGTGTTTCACTCTAAATTTACTGCTTCATTTGACATTTGTGCATTCTCCAAGATTTACGGGTTCGAAAAGAGGGCAAAGGGGGACGTTTTAACTTTTGCAGGGATTCAATTCGAAATAAAGATTGTAGTGGTCTTCTTTCTACAAATTTTAAACTCACAATTTACAATATAATTTGATTTCGCAAATTCTTTTCTGACGATAGAAAGTAATTCAGCTTTAATTATTTGACTTAGATGAATCACATTAACGCAATTCTCTAGTTTAAAATTTATAATAAGGAGAAAATTACACATTTTAAACGAGAAATACTTATATTACATCATCTTTAGTCATTATTATTCAAAGGCATGCTGTCAATTATTTATACATGAATCTATTTTATTCAGTAATTAATTATGAGTTAGTTTGATTTGTTTCTTTCATCAAAAATAGTAATAAATGATTATTAATTTATTATTTATATTTAATTAATTATAGATAAAATAAATTCACATATTATTAATCAATAATATTTGGATAGTAATATTTAAAGATGACATGACAAGCTATACCACCGCAAGTGTTTCTCCATTTTGCACACCTATTCTAGTCAATGTTTCAACTTGATGTCCCTCGCTCTTCCAAAATGGAACCCAAAAATTCAATTATCGCCGATCTTTTCTGCTCGTAAATTTTGGGGGATGCATAAATTAAGCAGTAAATTTAGCTTGAAAATGTATCATCAGTCTAATTATTTTAATAAATTATTTATTGTTATATTCAATTCATAAATTCAAACGTAATAATTTGCATTTATGACTTCATTTATTTTACTCGACCGATCAAAATCAATAAATAAATTATTTAATTAAAAATAAAATTGAATTACCGGCCACTTCAATTATTTTATTTCTTATTATGTTTAGACTTGAAATCAAGATTTTGTGTACATACATTAAGCTGATATTTTAGTAATATAGTAACATTCAATATTATCTTAAAAATTTATACTGTTATATTTAAATTTTAAATTCAAAATTATTCATATATATAATAAGTGAATATCATTCCTACCAATATCAAAATAAAGAATCGACGAAATTCTAACCTCCATATTCTCCGTTTTATTTTGGCAGCCCACTTGAAAATAGCAAAAGTCAGCTGCGACCCGTGAAGACAATTTAGCTTATCATTAATCAATTCAGTCTCTACAAACATCCTAATTATTTTATTTATAATTTGTACCTCTCTAACATCCCAACAATCATGTTTCTAAAAGATTAATCAAAGCATATATTTCTCTACTCGTGATTTCATTCTGAATATTACTGTCCCAGATTCCAAGAATTTGCTCATAATTTTATCTTTTATAGTCTATCTGGTTGTAGAAAAATTATATCATTTTATAATTAAAAATTAATATTCACTGCCTTATTTTTCTATAATTTTGCTTCTTCCAAATGGGCTATTCGATAATTAATTTTTTATGATCTGTTTAACAAAACCTTAGTACAAGATTTTAAATTGTGATTCTTATATCTAATTTTTCACAATTTCTCTGTAATTTTTATTGATCGAAATAAAATCGCTTCTGTAATTACAATTCAAAACCAGCCCAACAGTAATACAACAGAAGAGGCATTTTATTCAAATATTCTATGGTTTGACCGCATGAGTTCGTCTACACTTACACCCCAAAACTCATACTGATTCACTGAATAATACGTCATTCATTTCACATCTTCGGTCAGTAAGGTCGTTGGCCATCAATATTGCCAGGTGGATCGTAGCTGCAGATGACAAACATCCAGCCATTGTCACACTTAGCCCTTGCACAACCAAGATGAACAGAATCCCGCCAAACAATCTGAGTATAATGCAGGCATTCATCGTTAACGCATTTGTTGTCTTTGTAGTCATAGTTCGGCTTCTCCGTCAGCCAAAACTTGACAGCGTCGGAGCCATCCATGTTTCCGTAGCCCTCCGCCAGGTTCTCGCCGAACGGCCCGCCGGAGTGCTCCATTTCGCAGTCTTCGCTTCTCTGATCGGCGTAGTTCTGGGCATAGGATGCCAGGGTCTGGTTCCAGGACAGCGGGCCGACGCCCACCTCGGCGCGAGCTTGGTTGTGGACGGCAACGAAGTCTCTGGGCAAGTTTTGGGCGAAGGAGTTATAAGAGAAAGTGGAGAAGAAGAAGAAGAAGAAGAGAATGGATAAGTGAAGATTTGAACTTGAGGACCTCATTTTGCTTTGTTTGAATGGAAGTGGAAGTACACTTTGGAGGTATTTATAAGAAAAAAATGAGGGAGCAATTTAAGCGGTGAATGGCATTAAATTTTTAATGGAATCAGATGGTGGGCAACCACATTTTCTTGTACTTAATTAATTCTGTAGATTTGCTGAAAAAGTTACCAAATGCAGACAAGAAAAAGGTATTTTCTTTTAAAAAAGGGTTGGATTTCAAATATTCTATAATTTTATAGATACATTCTGTTATTTTATATTTAATTAATAATTTTTAATTTATATTTAAAGTATAATTTCAAATTTCATACATATGATATAATTGTCTTTTTTTAACTCCGAGAGTAGCAAGTTTTGTTTTCAGCAAACACGGAACCCAACTTTAAAGAGACTGTCATTGCTCTAAATAGGAGTCTGTGCGGGCGTGCTTGCGGGCACGCGCGCGTATTATTATCATAAACTGTTCTAATTTTTAAAAAAATTAATTTTAAATTGAAGAAAAATAAAGAATAAAATATAATTAATAGAAGAAATAATAAAAGATTTCATTTGACTACAAAATACCATAAAAAACAAAAAATGATTAATAAAATAATTAAAAATTACTTCTCTTTTCTATTTATAAGTTATACATTTGAGTTACAATTTTTAAAAATAAATTATGAAAATATTTGTTAGGTTATCAAGCAGGAACTTTATTTTCTAAAAACAAAAAACTGTGTTTTAAAAACAGTAAAAACAAGATTCTAAGAATTTACTTACTGGTTTTTCCTAATTGGTCACAATAACCGGAAAACAAAACAATTTAAGAGAATCGATAGATAAAGTTGACGGGTTGTTCAGTATAAAATGTACAATTTTCTTAATTAATGATTGAGATATATAAAGTTAATAAAAATTAACTTTTCCAGCCACATATCTTATGTCTGATTCGTGAAATCATTTTTTTCTGAAGTTTTAACATTTTTGGAAATGTCATTATTCCTCACTATGTGATCTTCAAAAAATAGCATATTATTATCATATATGTATGACTATATTTATAAATATTAGAATATTAAATTTTAATTAATATAAATATTTTTAGAGTCTTTGTTACATAATGGCTTCATTTTGCACAAATAGATAATAAGTTAACTAATAACTGATAAGTTAACTAATAATTAATAGGTTGAGTTAACTAATAGATAATATCTTATAACTAATAATTGATAAATTAGCTAATTATCTAAGACGTGTTTCATAAAATTAGTTACTAAGTTAGTTGAAATTATAAAATAACGTAAAATAATATATTAATAGAAATAAATATATATAATTAGAATAATTTATATTTTTCTAAATATCAAATTATATTAATACAATTAATAAGTTCAAAAATAAAAATATAATGTTGATATTTAATTAATTATATTTTATAAATTTATATATTTTATAGTTTTTATTTTATTATTTTCAATAAAATTATAAGTACTTATAATTATAATTATATAATTATATTTTATGATATTATATATTTATTTATGTACATATTTATATATTTATAGTTTAAAATTAGGATTTAATTATATTAAATTTAAATTAATTATATTTTATAAAAATAATATTTAAATTTATGTTATAAAAAGTATTAGTTGTAAATTAATAAAAAAATGATAAATTCAAAAAAATTTGAAGTAGTACTCAAGGTAAATTATCAAATTAAATCTTTTTTTAATAAGTTAATTTGTTAAATATCTTTAAAAATTAATTTATAATTTATTAACTTGATCAATAAGTTATAATTTGATCTATTTATTATATGAAGTGGAAGCAATATATTCTTGTGCATAAAATTGATTGTTCAGGAACAAAATATGATCCATTGCAAATCAACGGTGAGGAGTCAACCGATAATAACAATCTACGAATAAGGTTAGTGTGTGGTAACGATGTATTATTAGTGATAAATGATAATCAATTATTGTACATGTTGATGGTTTGAGATGATAATGATGAGAAAAAAATATTAATAAAAGAATAAAAATATATTCTATATAATTAATATATTTGGAAAAAGGATAAATTAATGCTTCGTTTGGTATATAATTTTTTTAGAATTGATTTCATTTCATTTCAATTAAAATAATTTTAATTCATTTATAAATGAATTCTATTATTTTGATATTTTATAAAAAATAATCATTTTTATTTATTTGTAAATCAATTATTTTACTTGAAATGCATTAAAAATAAAATTTGATGATACTATGATAAATATAATACTAGAAAGAGGATAAAACTATCATATAAAATATTTTCTTGATCAAATGAAATGAATTTTAGTGAAATCCTTACTAAATTGGATGAATTTCATAATGGCACAAATATAATTAAAATAAAAAATGTAAATGAAATAAAATAAAATGAAATTATTTTATATTTAAAGTCAAACACCTTTTTAAAAAAATATTTGAAAATAAAATGAAATCTTATTTTTAATGTTGCTAAACAAGGGGTAAAATAAAATAAAATTTGGCGTGATTTATGATTTCCTTATATTACGTATACAAGTCATACGCTTAACAGTAATATCATGTGACTACATCTCTTTCATTCAATTTGAAGTATCACTTAACATGATTTTATGTCCATACCCTGCCACCCGCATGTGCATGTAGCCTTTTTCATAAATATAGTACCATGAGAAGGTCCCCAATTCACATGCGCCCCTCGCAGGATTTTTAGGATAAGGAATACGTCTTTTTCATTATTTAAAAAGGAAGTAACTAATTAATCTCTTTTAATAAATTATAACATTTACAGAATTGTAAGCCTCATAATTTATAAAAATGAAATAAATAAAGAATAGATAAAAAAAAGTGATAATATTACTGCTCTTGAAACGATTTTCGTTTAAATCATGGAGTCAAGTTTTGCATAATTGTTATGCACATACATTTTGCATTCATTTATAATTTAACTTCTATATAATTAATGGTTTTTTTTATATACAAACTACGTTTTTTATGTCTTCTATCTTAAAATCATTTAGAAAATTTTTAAACGCATACTAAAAGTGCTCATTATAAACCCCTATTTGTCTCCTTTTTGCATGAACATAAAGTTACAAGTTTTCCAAAATTGAATTTGTCTTATTTTTATATGGCATCTATTTAAGCACCTTCTTGGGACTTCACGAACTCTGCCAACCCTCCGACAATGATTCGACAGTAATTGCATGACTTGATCGATTCTGTCTTTTTGACTTGAGGTCTGTTTTGGGTAAGTAATTAATGAGTTAATTGATGCTATCTCTGTTTTTATTTATCTGTTGTTGTTGTTGACCGATTATATATATATTAAAAAATAATTTAATTTTTTATTTTTAATAAATATTATAAAATTATTTCTTATGTATAAATTCAAGATAGTTAACATAGAAAAAAATATAAATGAATGAAGACAAAATGATTAATAGTATAGAATAATGAAGTATTTATTAATGAAAAATAGGGATAAATTTGAAAAAAATATTTAATACTTCATTGAAATTCTAAAGCGATAAATAAAAAGAAATAAAAAAATTCTTCAAAATGCAAATGCGACAAATAAAAAGGAACAGAAATAGTAATTTATAACTGATAATTAATAAGGTAACTAATTATATTTTATAAAATTAATTATTATATTAATTAAAATTTAATAACATATTAATAAAGATAAATATAAAAATTTAAATAATTAATATTTATCTAAAGATCAAATTATATCAATATAATTAAGATATTCAAATTAAAAATATATTATCTAATATCTAATTAATTATATCTTATAAATTTACATATTTATTTACTTACATAATTTTTATTTCCTTATTATATATAACTAAAGTATAATTACTTAAAATATAATTAATTATATTTTATGATATCATAAACTAATAAAAAATAAGGATATATTTGAAAAAAAATTGAAAAAAATAGTAGTTTATATTTTATAAGCGATTCAAAATAACTTATTAAATCAAAATTTATTTTTTAGTAAATTAATATAGAAAACACCTCTAAATGTTAACTTAATTAACTTATAACTTATTAATCAAATTAATAAATTATCAATTAATTTATTATGTGAAATGGAGTCATTATACTAATCAATTCCACTTTCACATCCTATTAAAAAGGAGTTAATTTTATTGGCTCTTGAATCCTTTCCCTTTTTTTCATTATTTTCTAGATATAAAAAAATATTTTTTACTCATTCATTTTTAACTTTCAAACAAAAATTTTATTCATTTCTTTAAAATTTACCTCATTATTTTTTTAGAAAGAGAAGAGGATCTCAATTTAATTTCATTTTAATTTTTTTAAATTTTATTAAAAACTATGATTTTTCACATTTTTAATGTACACTAAGTTTATTTTATTTAGTAATATAATGGGGCAAAAAGAAAGACAAACTAATGAATAGCGATATTTTAGATCATCGAGATTTTTAAAATATCAACAAAAAGAAATGAGGACATATGATAAGGAGATCATTGAAACAAGTGAGTTCTTAAGCCCAAAGTATACATGTATATAAGTTAAGCTTTTGGATTTAAGCTCAAGCTTTTTCATGTATAATTGAATGAAAAAGAAGGCTCGAGCCTAACTAGACTAATTTAATATGCGGCCTAAGGCTCAGCTCAAAAGTTTGATTATTTTGATTTTTATTATTATTTTAAGCAAAAAAATTTAATAAAAAAATATATATTTAAAGAAATAATAGGATATTTAAACATATAAAATATTTAATTATATCAAATTTAACTTTTTTATATTAAAAATAATTAGTTATGATATATAATTATATTATTAATAATAAATTAATATAGTTGGGTTAAGCTGACCTATTTCTTATTATCATAGCCCAAGCCCAACCTAAATAATAGTTGAACTATAAAAAAAAAAAGTCTAATAGGCATATTAGGCTATAAAAAAAGAGTTCAAATCTTATTTTTTTCTAAGTCAGACCTATTAACTCAGATGAGTTGCTTGACCCATGTACAACTCTAACTTAAAGAAAGGTTAAAGCTTGCCATCTAGATTACTCATGCATTTCCCTCTTTATAAATATGCTTCACTTCCACTTCCTACTCCAACTTAAGCATATGATGAAATGTTGAAATTGGTTTATTACCCTTATAATAAAGATTAATTATGCTACTAAAAAGAGTTTTACAATCACATTTAAGGTAGATCTTTCTACAATCTATCTTCTAAGTTATTTGCATGCTAACACTTGGACCCAACATTTAGCCGCAAATGGAGAACAAGTACTAAGAGATCTTGCATAACCAATGACCCATCTTCCTTTACTTTCTTTTAAAACTCAATTACGACCAGTTGATTGATGATCTTCCTTTGGCAATACCATTTGAATTGATCTTAATCCAACCACATAAAGGAAAAGAACAACTCACTTCCGCAAATCCATGATTCTGTGCCCATTCCACATTAAAACTTCCTTATCTAGCAAAAACCCTCCTAGTAAAGCATTACTTTCATAAGATTAGCTAAACAGTTAAACTTAAGTTGATAAAGAGATTTATTCCTACAATTCTACACTGACCAACAATAGCTTACATAAATCAAACTTCAATTAAACTACTATACTAAAGGCTTACTTAAATTTTCCATTAAATTCATTTTAACCTAACCCTTTAAGTCTATGATGCTAAAGGCAATAAGATGTTTCGAATTCGCCAACTACTGCCATATCTTCCAAGTCTCCGAGTAATCCCGAAGGATGTTTAAAACAAATTCATCCTTATTCAAACACATTTTACAATACATTAAACCATGACACCATTTGCTAATAGCAAGGTTTGTCAACAAACTATTATGAATAGCCTACTAAAAAAAGCATTTAATTCATTAAGGCACCATGAGTTTTTAAATTTTTAACCAAACTTCATTAAACTCTTCCCATTTATCTACCATAAGTTAAGAATAAGCAAATTTGACTAAAAAATCTCTAATTGAAGATCCTATATACTTATATTAGCTTTAGAAAGGTAGCTAACTTAGATTTTCTAGATAATATGCTAAGGAAGTGTTGTATTAAGAAGAGTCTAGTCATAGTTTGTCCCTAAAACAAACTCATTCATAAGTTGAACCATGACCTCATTTGCTAGTAGCAAGGTTTGTCAACAAATTATTATGAGTAGCCTGCCAAAGAAAGCATTTAATTCATTAAGGCAACATAAGTTTCCAAGTCTTTAACCAAACTTCATTAGACTCTTCCCATTTATCTACTATAAGCTAAGAATAGGCAAATTTAATTGTAAAATCTCCAATTGAAAATCTTATCCAAGACTAAATAGTATTACTTTCATTAATTCTAGGAGGGTAGATAGCTTAGATTCTTTGGACAATATGCTGAGAAAGTATTGCATTAAGAAATGTCTAGTCCTAATTTGTCCATAAAACAAACTCATTAATCAAGGTTATTAGTTGCTTATCATCTACTGAATCTAAAGCATGATGAATCAATGGATTATTTAAATCTAATTAGTTATTAATCAAAACTTGATGGACTCACCATTCTTAATCTTCCATGTCAACTTGTTGGTAATATCTATTTTAACCAAAACTATAGGCTTCAAAATAAAGGAATCATCACTATGACAATAAAAGTCTAAAGGCTAATCTCTTCTCTTTTTATACTTATCTTTAAGTAAATGAGCCTAAAGATTATCCTTACCTGTGTATAGTTTATAACAAAGCTTCATAAGGTAAGTAGAATTTATCTTTTTTAACTTATGAAAAACTCAAACACTTAAAACTTTTAGGCTAGCAAATCCTTTTCTAGCTAATGGTATAGGCTTTTCTAACTATAGCAGCATGATCCCATATGAAGTTCCTTTGCAATCTTTCAATCTTCAAGAAAATTCCTTTATGAATACATTCAACCTGCATATTAAAGATAGGGATCGTAGAGAGCACTAAATTTGCTAACATTATTCTCCCTACCATAAACAAAGATTTAGTTTGCCATCCTACAAGCTTGTCTTTCATCTTGTTTAGCAAATCATCATATTTCCTTAAATTTGTTCTAATAACACTTGGACTAATTCCAAGATACCTCCCTAAATTTTAAGTCTAGGAGAAGCCACACTATTCTTTAATCTTATTAATCCTATAAGGATCAGTATTCTTAGAGAAGAAACTTTTAATTTCTATTGGCCCACTTTTTAACTTAAGTTATTAAGAAATTTAACTAAACATTTAGAAATACAAGTAATAGTTTTAGTAAATAGTAATAAATCATTTACAAATATTAAATGAGAAATTAGTGGACCGACTTTACTAGCTTTAATTAGCTTCCAATTACTCACTTAAACCTTATCTATAATGAAGTGAGAAAATTTCTCTATACATAACACAAAAATGTATGGTGAAATAGGGTCTTCCTGCTTAATTCCTCTTGATGGATTGAAATCAGTTGTTTTAGAACCATTCCATAATATATTTAAGCTTGAGGTGGAAATGCGATCCATTATTAAATGATGAAATTAACTTAGGATACCTATTTCTTTGAGCATATAAAAAATTAAGCACTATCGAAGATGATCACAAGCCTTTTTCAAGTCAACCTTAATAGTCATAACCTATTTTGCCTCTATTCTACTTCATAAAAGGAACCATCCCTGTGTTAATGATAATATTATCCTCAATACACTGTTTAGGAATAAAGGTAGATCAGAAGGGAGTGATAAAGAATGACATTAAACTTTCTAAATGGTTTGTAGTCACCTTCATTATACATTTATAACTAACATTACATAATGAAATTAGTCTAAATTGATTCGCAAACTCTAGATGTTGTAGTTTAGGGATCAAGGTAACTGAAGTCTGATTAATAATATGAAGGCCAATTGTACCACCAAAAAAATCACAAACAAATTTGAATGTCCTAGTTAGCTTAGTAGAATAATGCAAAAAAATCATCACTTCTAGGAGCCTTAGTAACTCTCATATAAAAAAATTAACTTTGAAAAAGAACATGTAATTTTGTAATCTTCTAATATCTCCTACCTAAATTCTTGAGAAAGAAGAATTTGTATAAACATAGGAATATGAATTTGCCTTATCAATGAATTAATTTCTATAAAAATCAATAATCATAGAAATTAATTGAGATTTGTCCTCAATCCATTGACTAGACCTATTTTTGAGCATATAGACTCTGTTATGTCTTTTTCTAATTATTGTTTTTGTATGGTAATACTAGATATTGCAATCATCATCCTAAATCCATCTAGCTTGTGATTTATGATTTCATAGAGCTTTTTCCTATTTAAGGATATTTAAGAGATCTCTTTGCAATTGTTTTTCAAAGAGTTTAAATGAAGGTTCTAGTTCCTTTGTATAGTTAATTCAGAAATTCTTATTCTCCCTAAAAGTTTATTTTTCTTTTTCTTTATAGGGAAAAACACCTCCTTAATCCAAACGAAGAGTTAATCCAGTAAATCTTGCAAATTATTGATAAGAGGGCTATTACACTTCTAAGTGCTATCAAGAAATTGTTTAAATTAATCATGTAACAACCAAGCTACTTCAAATTTGAAGGGCCTATTTCTACCCTTATTTTTACCTCTAGATATGTCCACCGAAAGAGGTTAATCATGTAAATACAAGCAAGGTAGAACTTAAACAATGGCTTTATCAAAACATCTTCTCCACTCATCATTACACAAACTTCTATCTAGTCTCTTAAAAATTCTGTCATAATGTTCACATAATGGACCTTGCCATCTCAAGTCTAATAAATCGCATTGATCTATCTAATTAGCAAAATTTAGTACATCACCCCTCTACAATTAGAGCACTTCATTTTTTCTGTAGAAGATAGGCTATATCATTAAAGTCACCTTCTTAAATAGACCTTGAAAATTTAAACGAGTACCTTTTACACTCCCTTCTATTATCAAGATGCAAACTCTTATAAATAATAGATAAGAGTCAGCTAGCTCTGTTACTATCAATAATTTTAAAATTCACAAAATTAAAGAAGCTTGAAACTACACTTACTTGCATGTTGGTGAAAAACATCTTTTATAAAAATATAATTATAAAATATGAAAATGATGAAAAATTAATGATATAAATATTTAATGTAAAAAATAAGAATTTTAATGAAAAATAATTTTTTAATAAAAAATATTTTTATTATTCTTTCTTTATATGTCATATTTTTTAATTACAGGTTATAAAAAAAATATATGATACTTTTTACTTATATATAAACAAGTAAATTTTTTTTTACGGAAACATCTTCTGAGAAATAAACGGAAGCTATATTTCTACTTCAAATCCTTGAAAAGCCCAAGTGATAAGTTGTTTTGTGATTATTCACAAAAAAAAAAAAGTTGTTTTGTAATTTATGAATTATTGGTTTTCCATATTACTTGATAATTCGTTAAAAAAAAATTTCTTATTTTAAGAATAAGATAAAATCTATTCATGAGACTGCTCTTTTAGCGGCTTTTGTCGTCTCTCCAACATATACAATTCCCGATTCTGTGGATTCATTTGTCTCTTGAAAAGCAATTGGTAATTAATTTAAAAAACGATTTGACTTTCCTTTTTCTCCTTTACAGTTTATAAAGATATTGATCTAAAGGGTGTTACACATTTTCTAGATAAATGATTTATCTCCGTCAAACTCAGCATCAATATCAATAACCAGATTTTATCAAGTAGTACTAAGTGCAATGGTGAGTGGCAGAAATAAACCAATCTTTAAAAAGGCTAATCTACAATAAATTATTGGTGGTGATGTGTACCATGAGGATCCTCTAACGCTCAACATTAGAGAAGAATATAGAAAATAGTGTATTAAAATAATGTAAGAGTGTAATTAGAACTCAAAAAACATGTCTATAAGCTTTATATAATGATCTTTTGGGAGGTAAATCAATCACTTTATTGAAGAGTAAAGTAGTCATTAATTAAGAGAAGTAACTATTTTGTTTATAATTAATCATTACGTGCCATGATTGATTGATTAATACACACTAAAAAGGAATAATAGGCCAAGCTTCTTTATACTGAGTTGATTACTCATCCTACCTCAAAGTGGGCTAACCAATCAATCTATTTTATTGCCACAAAAATGACCATCTGGTTAACCAATATCAATTGGTACAAGGCCCATGTGGCCCAATATATAATTAGTTATCAATATACATGCACTCGCATTTAATATATACAAAAAAGAATGCAATCATATCTAATAAACTACTTTGTTTAAACTATAAAAAATTTAGTGGGAATTTTCTCTTTCTTTTTAATTTAAAATATGAGAATTATATAGTAAATATAATGAAGAGATAATAATCATGCAAGTTAATAGCATGTAGCTCAAGAAGTATATAATGTTTCTTAAAAGCTTTACTTTCCTCCATATCTTGAATTCAATTTCAAGACTTTGTGTACATTACTACAGATTTACCTTTTAACATCGATTATTACCAACATATATATTGGCATCATTATAAGTTTGATTATTTTACATTAGTTATATAAATCAACATGCAAAAAAGATTACCATGTCAATTTTTCACTAAAAAATTGATGTCTTTTATTTCAAAAATACTTTTTTAACATCATTTTTTCATTTCCTTGTCAAAATATTGTAGTAAAAATTGAATAAACTTAAAATTCCATCAAAAACATGTACTTTGAAATAAAAACTTTAAAATATCATAACTTTCTGTTCAATTTTCCATCTAGGAAAATTTTCATATTAGTTATATGTAATTTTTTTTTAGATTTATTCATTTGCGAAAGCCAAATTTGTGTTATCTTTCTTGTAAACTTGAAAAATGGTTATTTTCATAGAATTTTTTTATCTTCATCTCAATCTCTAATTATTATTCAGTCAGCTTTGATCTCCACTGCAACATTTTAATAAATATATAATAAACATCTAAAACTCAAATATAACATTAGAAGTTATACAAAGAAAATACAAATAAAAATCTTTAAAAAAATTTGTGCAATAAGCATCTCCTGTTATTGTTCAACTAGCTTTAATCTTTATTCTAATATTTTAGCAAACATATAATAAGTATTTAAAACTGAAAAATAATCACAAAAGCTATACAAAAGAAATACAAACAAAAATATCTTAAGAAACAAAAGGGATATAAATCTGACAAATAAAAATAAGAAAAGCAACTCTTACATTTTGAACCTATTTCATCCTTAATGCTAATTAAAGAACTATCAATAACTCCTTGATGTATGATGAATGGTAAAATAAGATCTAGTGTTTTGCAGAAGGAGTTAAACAAAGACGAATATTAAGCTTGGAAACAAATAAGAAAGAAGATGGGAGCAATAATGAGAAAAAATAAGATTTATTTTATTTATAATGTAAAAATATCACTATTTCCATAATTTTAGATGTTAATTATTTTATGAATTAATGTCTAAAATCTTGTGGAAAGAAAAAGTGATGATTTTTTTAAAAAAAATCAATATCTAAAGTTTCAAAAATAAATGAATTTAAAAGTCAATTATTTTATAAATTAACATTTAAAATCTTACAAGAAGAAAAGAATATGATTATTTAAAAAAATCATCATCTAAAATTTTCTCATATTATAAAAAATGACAATGCTCACATGACTTCTATCACAACTTATTGGATTGTAACTAGTATGAATTTCGTTATTAGTGTTCACAAGCCTGTTAAATCTTAAATTAGTATAATCACATGAAAGTAATTAAAGACTTGTTTGATTTAGTGTTTACTTTCCAAAATCAAAAGATTATATACATAAAAGTTATAATATCATATATTCAGAATATCTACAGTTTACACTTATATGTTTTCTACTTTTGCTTTTTATGTATTACTATGGTTACTTATATACGATTTTTGTACTAGATCCATGGTGGCAATGACAGAGTTTCAACCTAAGCTTTTGATAAACATTTAAAGAAAACAATGAGACTTTAGGTCCTAATAAGTGGATAATTTACTTATCTTATTTATTCATAATCGTATCATAACATGTATTTTATATTTCAGATTAACAATGCCACATACCACATTAATTGCAATTAAATAAAATTCTATATAACTCATGCCTAACATAGTTAGAAACATAATAATAGGTAACAATTTGTTTGTAGTAGTTAATTTGCCTTGTACCTTTAGTCCACCTTATCTATTATAATTCTAACCTTATCCCTCTTGATAATTCAAATCATTATCAAATAATTTGAATTTGGTATGTTTATCTCAATTTAGTATTTCAATTTCATATCTTACCATCATCATGTTTCAATAATTTAGATTCCATCCTCTATCATTATCATATTACATCCGCCTAGTCAATCGTGTACACACATGCATATAAATATATCTACAACCACCCATTATTATGGTTTAATTTGACATAAAAGCTCATGATATTAAAACTTGAGTACAAACTCCTAAAACTAGAGCTATACTTGAGTATTATAATTGAGTACTTTTCTAGCAAAATATCAAGAGATCTTGATATTTAAGTATAGTACTTGAATACAGACTCCTAAAAATGAGGCTTATATTTGAATATACTATTTGATTATTTGAAGTTAGTAGTGACCATTGGTATTCTAATATAATACTCAAGTCCTAACCTATTGCTAGGTAGTACTTGAGTACCACTTCTAGAATTTCTAGAATTCATTCGAGAGTGCAAAAACCTATTCAAATCTTTTTGCTATTAACATGAAACACTTCATAGCTATCACACAACATTTTACTCAACTTCTCATTCTAATTTCTAGCTCCCAAAAGGCGATATCAACACATTCATGCCATACACAACTTAATTTATCAATAATTCAAAAGATAATTAAAAATAAGCTTAAGAATATCATTTTCGTATAAGTAGATTATCTATTTACCTCTAATTAGGAGAATTCGAGATATCAAGTAGAAGACTATGAAATTGGATTGGTTCCTTTATTCCCTACAACATTCAAAGTTTGAGGATTCAAAATACCTAATTTCTCTTATTCTTTCACGAACTCTATAAATTCCAAACTTAAACTTATCTTGTTAATAGGGTTGTAAGCACTTATGGCTTGTAATCCTTTGGCCAAACTCGAAGTCAGTTAATGGAATTTGAGATAAGGATTTAGGAAAAATAATGAAAAAGAGAGAAAAGGAAAAAGAATGGTGAAAGTTGAGAAAAACTTAAGGAAATTTGATTTTTTTTAAAGATCTAATGGCATTTTAGTAATTTTGGGATCCTTTAAGGGTATTCTAGAAAATACAAATCTTAAATCTAGTCCGCACAACCTATTTCAGTTCTAGTTTCACATAACTCTAACACTAACTTAATTATGTTTATTTTCATATTAAAGCTTCACTTTCTATAATTAAATACCAATATTAAATCTTTCCACAACTTTCCTAATTTATTAGTATATTTATAGATTCATTGCTTATTCAATTAAAGTAGAATTTTATAACTTTAAAAGTGTAACAACTTTAGATATAGACATTAGTTATGTTATGAATTGACTTCTAAAGTTTCTTTAGATATTAATTATTTTATGAATAGACATCTAAAATTTCCTTGCACATGACTTTAGGCAATTCACATAACTTAAGATGTCAGTTATGATTAAATCAATGTGCAAGTTGAAATAGGCAATGTCAATTATAAATAATAATTTTTCTCTTATGTTTTCATGGATCCAGTTCTTCATCTCCCAAAACAAATAATGATTTTACAACATTAACTTTTTATTTGAACTAACATGATAAATTGTACTTATTTTAAAAAAATGTCACTATATTATTATAAAGATTAATTTTACCTTTAACTGATGTGGATATGTTGACATTAAAGGCCAGTTCTATGATAATAGAATGTGTATTTATTAGCTTGACTACTTTTACTATATAAAATAATAATAATGATAATCATGCAAGAAGGATTAAAATTACACTTATCATCATTGTATCATTAAGTATATGAAATCAAAAAGAAATTGGTTACCTTAGGAGAAATAATCCATAATTAATAATATATATATATATATATTAATGTTAAAATTTGAGAAGGAGAAAAACTCTTAATGGTAAGAAATTAAAAGGAGTCATATGTAATTATTATAATTTACATCATCTTTTAATTTAGTATTTTGTTTACTAAAATATATTTATAGAAGAGTTGTAAATAGCCTACTAATTATTTTTAACTAAAATAGACTTATAATATGTTTAAGATCTAAAATTTTTTATATAATGTATTAATTGTATGAGAGACTATATTGCATATGGTGTAAAAATTAATTCAACATGTATTAACCTCATTCTTTAAAGCTTAATAGGATTGACAATCTTGATTTACTATAAGTCATTTCAACTTATACAAGTGTCAATAGATCCTTCATCATATATATATATATATACATATATTAAAACAACTTAAAGACTATATTTAACTAAAAGAAAAAGATTATGACCTTAATGCTTAGGATTTAGATATGATTTCTTTTTTTGGTACATCTACATATGTGTGTGTGTGGTTATAATTTGATTTTTAACATGAAAATGTTAAAAAATTTTGTCATATATAAGCATTAAGGAATTTTTAATGATCGTTAGCTCTAGAGACCATTTTTTCAAGTCCTAGCCAGCACTAGTTGCTGCTCATTTGTGCATGTGTGCATGTAATTTGTTAACTAATATTTTAAGGATATTAGTTAAAAAGTGATTGTTGCGCAATGAGCATAGAATTTTCAAGACAATGTTTAGCATTTATTATCATTTCAATTTTGATAATGAAATAAAATGATTTTTGTTATTAGTTTATATAAGATAAAAATGCCATTAATAAAATTAATTAATATTTAAGATTTCAAGATCTAGTTATTTGAGTGATTAATTCTAAAAAAAAGAAAAAAATTAGTAGTTTGAGTTTACTATTTTATTACAAGTCAATGATATATCTTGGATACATCTAGATACATTGTATAAGAAGAATTGTAAGCTTGATGAAGTAATTCATTCCATTCATATATAGAAAAATAAAGTTGATTCTAAAATTGAAGTACTCTATGTTCATCAATCAATGAATCTATAATTTGTTTTACCATTGCTTTATCTTTCAATGCCAAAAATTAAGAATCTTGCTTTTATGCTTCTTTGATTTTTTTCAATTAACACAGTTGAACTGCCATATGAGGAATAAGCACCATTTGATCTTTAACTTAGATATTGGTTATAGTTCCTTATGACTTTCTACTTAAAGCATCAACTATAATATTTATCTTGCTTAGATGATAATGAATCATACAATCATAATTTTTTACTAACTTCATCCACTTGCATTGCTCAAAATTCAAATCTTTTTCATCAAAAATGTATTTCAAACTTTTGTGATTTTGCAAGCTTCATAATATAGATAATGACATCAGATTTACAAAGAAAACACAATTGCAATTGTTTCAAGATTATATGTTGAATAATTCAACTTATGTTTTTTCAATTATCATGATGCATATGTAATCACCTTTCCATTTTGTATCAATACATAGCTTAAGCCAAATTAGGAAGCATCATTGTATATTGAGAAAACATTAGAACCTAAAGGAAGAGTCAAAATTGAAGTGGTAGTTAGACAAATTTTCAACTGTTAGAAGCTATTTTCATATTTATCAAACCACTCAAATCTCACTCTTTTTAAGGTAAGCTTTGTTAATGGGGAAGCTATTTTAGAGAAGTCTTTAATGAACTGATGATAATAATTAACCATTCTAAGGAAACTTTAGATCTTAGGAATAGTAAAAGGTCAAGGCCAAGTTTGAATGGCTTTAATTTTCTATAAATCAACTTAAATACCTTCCAAAGAGATCATATGTTCCAAGAAATTCACACAAGAGAGCCATAATTCACATTTTAAGAACTTTTCAAGGAGTTAATGTTTATAAAGAGTTTACAAGATAACTTAGAGATGTTGAGTATGTTTTTATTCATTCTTAAAATAGATGAGAATGTCGTCAATGAAAATAATTACAAATTTATCAAGGAATGGCTTGAAAATTCTATTCATAAGATCCATGAAAGCTATTAGAACATTAGTAAAGCCAAGAAACATGACAAGAAATTCATAATAACCATATTAAGTTTTGAAGATTGTTTTAAAAATATCTTCTTTCTAGATTTTTAATTGATGATAACTAGAACATAAATCAATCTTGAAAAACATTTGGCACCTTCTAATTGGTTAAAAATTTATCAATTTTGGGTAAAGGATATTTGTTTTTTATTATGACTTTGTTCATTTGTCAGTAATCAATGTAAACATATGAAGTTCTATCTTTTTTTTTTCACAAATAGAATTAGACCATCCCAAGGAGATGAACTAGATTAAATAAAGTCCTTATCAATTAATTTTTACAACCTTTCAGTTCAGTTGAAGTCATTTGGTAAAGAGGGATAGAGATAGAATTAATATTAGAAGAAACTTTGATATTGAACTTTATTTCACCATTTACAAGCAAATTAGGTAGATCTTTTAGGAACAAATTTATGAATTTACAAACACTAAGGACCTTTTTGTTTATTTCAAGAAGAGGGTGATTGAGATTTTGAATGATAACAAGATGAGCAAAACATCTATTTATGGATAAGCTTTTGAGCTATGCTGGAGATAACTCCAGTGATCCTAGGTTCCTTTTCTCATTGAAAAATAATATAAGAGGCTCCTTCCATAACAAAAAAGACTATTTTATTAAAATAGTCCATTTGAGGTTGATATTTAGATAACTAATCCATACCTAAGATGATGTCATAATCTACCACTTGTAAAAGAATCAAATTTACACACATAATTTAATCATGTATATGAATAGGACATTTTTCTACAAAATAGGTAGTTACCAAAATCTTATTTACTAATGTTGATATAAACAATGAATTTAACAATCTATTAAGAGGCTTGTTTAATAACACATTAAATTTCATAGAAACAAAGGAATGAGTAGTTCTTTAATTTAACAAAACATAAGTAGACAAATTTTTAATAGAAATTGTACTCACGCCAATAGCATTAGAGGTTTGTGCCTCTTAATGTGTCAAAATGAAGACTCTCAGTTAGTTTTTTGATTGAGTCCTTCTTCAAACATTACCACTACCATTAAGGCCTTATGACATTTGAGGTCAATGAGATACAAGTTAGGTTGCTAGTGGATTTTGTTTAGAAGAGAAATAATTCACATTAGAGCTTGGAGGGTTATGCAAACAATCTCTTATTTTGTGACCTAATTGGTCACTTTGAAAACAAACTATATTAACTCCATTACATAGTAATTACTTCTATTTTGAGATATCCCCTATCAAAGTTAACAAAAGCTCTAGAATAAGATAATTGTGATGAAGGATAGTTGTGGCTTTTTTACTTGGGAGGTGCACTAAATGCTTTTAGGATGAAAAGTTAGAACTAACTAGCTTTTATCAAATTGAAGATTATGAGATGGAGGTATTTCTCTAACATTCAATGGATAACTAGGCTCATTAGACCTATTATGTCTTTTACCAAACTATGTTTTTCCTTATTCTCAATATTTGAGCATATGTTTTTCTTTTAATGCTTGATCAATTATGTCTTGGAATGAAATATCTTTTATAACATTAGTAACTTTAAAAAAATGATTATGGAGGCTGTAAGCAGACTTTCAAACTTTTACTTTTTCAATAAGTATTAAATATCCTGGAGAACTAGATAGATGAAAGAAATTAAGCAATATATTCATTATCAAACATAAAACTTTGTTTTAAGTGTTTGAATTTATAGATTTTTTCACTTCACGAACACCAAGAGGTAAGAATTAATAAACATTTATCGGAAGGCAAGCCATGTCAAATGTAGCAAGGAATGGTCTTTATTTTTAATTGTACTTGTAAACTAAAAATGAGAAATATCTTTTAGTCTATACCTAACAATCTCAATCATCATAGAATTAGAATAATTTAGCATTTTGCCATAACACTTGATTTGAGTAAGAAATTGATGAAGGGTCAATGTTAGAATCAGTTCCAATGTAATAGGAAAGTTTTAGTTTGTTGAATTCATAGATGATAAAGAGTTTGTTTGTGAGGTTTACTTTAGGTAGGATTGCTTCTTTCCCTTTTTGACAACTAGAGGCTTGATTGGTTTGGTCTCTATATTCTTTTTTCTATTTCTCTTGGTAAAAAACCTAAGCCATATCAAATAATAGTTGCTAATGCAAAGTGGCAGCCCATAGTGCTTTATTTTAATCATTATCACTTTTGTGTGTACCATTATGAGCCTGCAACCTTTTAAATGATTCTTTATCCCCTAAATCACTAGCTCTATAGCTTTCAAACTCTACCATTGCCTAATTTAAGGAAAGGTCAAATATTTATTTCATATTTAGATATCTTTATAAGTAATTATCCTAATAGTTTTCTCATAAAAGCTTTACCATTATCGTTACATAACTTTAAGGGTCACTAAAATGGTATTGATGGTGCATGTTTTCAAGCATGCATGTATCACAAAGACAATTTTGACCAATACATAAATAAATAGCCAATAAATAGCCAGACTTATACCTTACTTATCTTATACTAACCTATTTTTCCATTTAATTCTCAGAATCATGTTTTGATACTAATTTTATCATAACTTACCAGATCGTGACCGACATAAATTTTATTACAAGTATCTATAAAACTATTAAATTTTAAATTAGTACTATCATAGAAAGCAATTAAAGACTTGTTTGATTTAATATTTGTTTCCTATAATTAAAAGATTATATACATAAAAGTTACAATATCATATATTCAACATATTTATACTTTTCCTTCACATGTTTTCTGCTCTTGTTTCCTACGTATTAGTATGGCTACTTATATACAATTCTAGTCTTGAATTAATAATGCTGGTTGTTGAGCTTCAACCTGAGCTTTTGAAAAACATTTAAAGAAAATTATGAGACTTTAAGTCCTTCATTTCACATTTCAAATTAACAATGTAACATGCCACATTAATCACAATTAAATGCAATTCTACATAACCTATATTTAAAATAGCTAGAAACAAATAAAAATTGATAACAATTTATTAGTAACAGTTAGCTTGCCTTGTACTTCTAGTCCATTTTATTCATCATAATCCTAACCTTATCCTTTCTAATAATTTTAATCATAATTGAATAATCTAGATCTGGTATATTTATCTTAATTTAATATTTCCACATCTCAATAATTTCACCATTCACCACATTCATTTAGTCATAATACTTCATACATTAAGTTATCTATGACACAATATAATCAATCAATTATGTACAGATATGCATATAAATATATTTATAACCACCTATTATTATAGTTCAATTTGACATGAAACCTTGACTATAATACTCGAGTATAAAGCCATACTCTAGTACTATAACTAAGTACTTTTCTAGCAAAACAATAAGGGGCTTTGGCATTTAAGTATAGTATTTAGATATAGGTTCCAAAATAATAGGGCTTGCATTCAAGTACGTTACGCAATTATTTGAAGTCAGTAGCAAAAGGGGCCGTGGGTAGTCAAATATAATACTCGAGTACTGACTTATTGCCAGACAATACTTAAGTACCACATTTGGAATTTCTAAAATTCATTCAAGAGTGCAAAAACCTAGTTGAATATTTTTTCCACTAATATATAACACTTTGTAGCTATCAAACAACATTTTACTCAACTTCTTATTCTAATTTCTAGCTCCCACAAGACCATATCAACACATTCATGTTATACATAGCTTAATTTATCAAGAATTCAAAAAACAATAAGAAACAAGTTTAAGAATATCATTTTCATATAATTATAGGCAAGTAGATAATCTACTTACCTTTAACTAAGAGAGTTAAAGGAGATTAGGTAAAAGACTATGAAATTGGATTGATTCCTCTATTCCTTACAACATTCAAATTTTGAAGATTCAAAATCCCTAATTTCTTATATTCTTTCTCGAACTCTGTAAATTCCAAACTCAGAACTTACTTAAATTGTTAGTAGGGTTGTAAACACTTACGTCTTGTAATTCCTTAGCCAAACTTGTAGTTGATGGCATTTGAGATAGGGATTTAGGGGAAATAATGAAAAAGAGAGAAAGGGAAAGAGAGTTGATGATAGTAATGAGAAAAAAAAAGAGAAAAAAACTTAAATTTTTTCTAAAGACATAATGACATTTTAGTAATTCTAAGGTCATCTAGGGGTATTTCAAGAAATACTCATTTTAAATCTCCTCAATAAAGCATATTTCAATTTTAGTTTCACACAACTATAATACTAACTTAATTATACTTATTTTCATATTAAAGCTCCACTTTTTATAATTAAAAACTATTATAAACCTTTTTACAACTTTCCTAATTTACCGGTATGTTTATGAATACATTGGTTATGCAATTAAAATGGAATTTTATAATTTTAAGGACATAGCAACTTTAAATGTAGATATAAGTTATTTTATGAATTAAATAAAGTTTTCTTACATTTAATTTTAGATGTTAGTTATTTTATGAATAGATGTCTAAAATTTTTTTGCATATGACTTTACGCAATTTGCATAACTTTAAACATTGGCTAAATTTGAATTAACATGTAAGTTAAAATAAACAATGTTGTTTGTAAATAGTAACCATTATCTTAAGTTTTCATGGATCCAATTTTTCATCTCTTAGGAAAAAAATAATGGCTCTATAACATTGGCTTTTTATTTGAATTGATATCATAAGTTACACTTATTTTCAAAAATATTATTGCACCATTATAAATGTTAGTTTTATCTTTAACTAACATTGATATATTAATGTTAAAGGCCAATTCTTTAGTAATTGTGTTTATTTAGTGATTTGACTATTCCTACTATATAAAAAAATTATAATAATCATGTAAGAAGAATTATAATTACACTTACCATCATTGTATGATCAAGTATATAAAATTAAAAAGAAATTGATTACCTTCATAGAAATAATTCATAATTAATAATATCTATTAATGGCAAAATTTGAGAAAGAGAAAAACTCTTATTTAATGCAATAATAGTGAGAAACTAAAAGGAGCCATATGTAATTAATACAATTTACTTCACCTTTTAATTTAATATTTTCTTTACTAAAATATATTTACAGAAGGGAAACATAAATAGCCTTCTAATTTTTTTAACTAAGATATAATTATAATATCTTTAAAATATGAAAAATTTTATTTAATGTATTAATTAGGTGAGAGATTAGATTGCATGCACCGTAAAAATTGATATGATTAACGGTATATATAGTTGTAATTTGATTTTGAGATGAAAATGTTAAAATTTTTCGTCATGCATGAACATTGAGGACTTTTTAATGATCGCTAGATCTAGAGACCATTTTTTCAAGTCCTAGCCAACGCTAGCTGTGTGTAATTTGTTAACTAATATTTAAAGAGCGATTATTGCACATTGAACATAGAATTTTTAATACAATGTTTAGCATTTATTATCATTTCAATTCTGATAACAAAGTAAAATGATTTCTGTTACTAGTTTATAATATAAAAATACCATTAATAAAATTAATTAACATTTAAGATTTTAAGATCTAGTTATTTCAGTGATTGATTCCAAAAAGAAAAGTTAGTAGTTAGAGTTTACTGTTTAGGGGTCAGCGTTTATTTTTATATTTTAAAATTTTAAATGAACAGTTGGTGATTCAAATAAAATTAAAAATGAATAAAAAATTGAAATTTATATTATATAAGATTAAATAAATGTTAAAAAGTTATATACTTTTAATATTATCAAATATTTTTCAATAAACAATAGATGTTGGTTGAGAACATGTTAATTCTAGATAAATTTTTTACATTTTTGTGATCATCTTGATTAGGAGAAGAGAAATTTATTAATATTTTAATTTTCAAAAATAATTGTCCAATTTGAAGAAAAAAATTCATTCAATATCTAGATGCAAGTTGTGGAGATACATAGTGGTGACAATTTTCTGTACAATATAATAACTTTTTTTTGCTATAATATACATTATGATAACTTAACGCAAACATAAGATATCTTATATATACGGATTTAAGTAATAAACAATTTGGCATGCCTAAAATGAACAATAAATGGGAGGGGTTAGATTTAACATAAAATTAAATGGATTTGTATGTCAACTCATTTAAAAAATTATATTAAAATTTTAAAAATATTATTTAAAAAATAATTAAATTATAAATACTTAAATCTGATAAAATATAAAATTTAAATTATAATAAAATGAAAATAAAAATTTAATAAAATATTTAATTAATGATTAAAAATATTTTTAATGAAAAATAAGTAATTATATTTGATAAATAATTTTATTATAAAATAAAATTTATTATTTGCAATTATTAAACAAATTAAATAAGTTGATTTATTTCAATATATTTAATAAATAAATTAATTTGATATAATATGAATATTTTTGAACCAGGTCGAATTCAACTTAGTCGAATTGTTCCTAACTTTTAAGATAATATCAACTTAATATGTGAACATAAATTACAATAGCTAGGATGACGGGGATATATCGTTTACAAAGTAGAGAGGAATAGATCCATCTTGGTCCCATTCCGGTTTGGATCACGCCACGTGAATACTGATTTTTTTTTTTTTTTGCTAAAAAATGCATGCTTTCTAATTTCTATCAAAATCTTCTTGTTGCATTTCCAGCACGGCACCGTTCACGCCCGCCTTATGCGGATACTATGTCTTTGACGTAACGTATGTATCCTCATTATAACAGATAGACTAATCTTCTGTTATCAATTTCTTGTTATTGTCATGGACTTCTCATAATTACAAATATTTAAATAAGACATATTCATACTGAAAAACAAGTTTAAGAGTCGAAGATAAGAAAAAGTTCTAGAATGAATATAAAAAAATAATGGATGACCTGGTGATTTTAGAAGAAAAATAGACTAAAAATTTATTTTTATTGTAATAATAAATTTCAATTAAATAATAATGAATTCAAAAATAAAAATTATATTTTTATTTCTGCAAAATTAATCCAAAAAAGATTCAAATGATTAAATAATAACCAGGAATCTTTAGCTTCGTTTATCTTAACAGAAGATATTTTTCATTGATAAATCTTATTCATTAGTATACAAAAGAAGTAGTAGTATGTTAATTTTATGCCTTGCAATTAAAATTTTGATGCATAAAATTATAGTAATAAAGGAACGTACAGAATTTCATCTTTAGAAAAGAGAAACTTATCTTCCTTCAAATCCTTTATGCTTGACGTTAAACATATATAGAGAACATTTTCTATCATCATATTTTTATAATCATATTTCTGTGGAAAATATTTTTTTTATCAAATCAAACTTAATTTTAATACCTTTTTATGGGTGGCACTCTCTACTATCTACCAAAGTATTCGCCATAAATAATACAGGACATTTTTTTTTAATTTTTTTCCAGTTGAAATGTCAGTTAGAATTGGATATAACTAGCTCGTGGCATTGATTTTCTTAATTGGACTGAATCTCGCTATTCAGTTCTCCAGTTTGACCAGCAATTGTAAAAACTAGAAGAATAGTCAGATATATTTATTTATCATTTCGTGCCATTATATATGGATTTAATTAATTGTATTACCAGGATAAAAGTCTTCAAATAAAGGTACTTAATTATGATGCTCTTTTCCTAACGAGGAATGGGCAACAGTTGACCGTAATAATACAACTGTTAAAGAGGCGTATGAGAACTGGAAAAGTAAAGAGGGGGAGGGTGAAATGAATCCGGTGTATTTCTTGAGTTTGGTGTATCTCTTGAAAAATGTAATGAATGAATTTTGAAGAGAAATATATATATATATATATATATATATATATATATATATATATATATATATATATATATATTTCTTTAAAAAATATAAATCTTAATAAAAATAATAATTTTGAAAATAAAATTATATTTTTATTTTTAAAAATAATAAAAAATAGAAAATCCGAATCGGAAAAGAAAAGGTAGAAATCAATATCAGAAGATAGAAGTCTATTGTAAGATTAAAAATAAAGAAACAGGATTATGAAAAATCAAATTCTCCACCTTATGATATATACATCTGATCTTAAAATCAAAATTAGAACTCTTTAAAACTCTGAATTATTTGTTTTTCTTTGGTGATTATGTTGGAAGTATGAATTAAAATCCTAAAATATATAATTGATCATAATAAATTATGAACGTACCTAGAACATAATTCAATGAGGGCATGACTGATGTGAATAATAATGATCAATAGAATTGTAACCTACTTCACTCCTTAAGTTATCCAGATAAAGAAAGAAAGGGAGAGAAAAATTTTGGAGTGGGAATCCTTATTTTTTAGTATGAAAATAATAATCCTGATCTTTCTATTTAAGGTCAGACTTGTGATAGGAAACTACTAACTACTAAAAGGTTATAGGTTAGAACTTCTACCCATATGGCTTGTGTATAATCCAACCTATCACGGATCATACACATTAAATCAAGGCCCGATCCGTTTTATACTTAATGTTAAAACATAAAATTAATTACTTAAATAAATATTTTAATAATTAATTAATGCTAATCCATATAATATTTCTAATAAAATTAATTATTTTATTTTTAAATACAACAGATTACTCATATAAAATTGAATCCAATGTCACAAGGGCGGAGGTGCCACTCTTTAATTAATACATGTGATGCATGGTGCGGATTGGCAGTCTTTATTTCTTAAAGCTGGAATTAAAAGTCAACTTCCCTCATTAAAATTGTTATTTTCCTTTATATTCAATTTCACATGATAAATATTAATCGAATAATAATTTCCTTCACTTAAATGAGGATGAATTTCATTAAAAAATATGTTATATGTATAAAATGGAATATAAAATTAAGTTCTGAATTATTTATATATATTAAATCAAATTTTATAAATTTATTTTATCATCCTTTATTTAATTGACATTTTTAGTTACTTAATTTTGATCTATATATATATATATATATATTATTGTTGTTTTGGTTTTGATTAAATTTAGAGGAGATCCTGTAATTGGGAAATGATTTAAATTCTTCTAGCGAGATACTATAATTAGAAAATAGATTGAACTATTTTAAAGTATAAGATATATTTTAAAGGATAAAATATCATATAATAATATTTTAATAAAAAATTAAGCAAATGAGCAGTTACAAATTTAAAAATTATTTTATAATTTATTATTATTTATTAAATTCTAAACTTTTGCCTTTTTTAATCAAAATTTTATGATGCTACAATATACCCTCTTACATTTTAGAAGAATCCAACGGTGTGAAATTGGATTAAATTGTGGAATCTAAAATTTTGAACATCTATTGATTTTTATATATCTAATTACCAAAACTACAGGTAATAATGTTGTGTTCGGAAAAGGACCATTTGTAGCATTGAAATATGATAAGAAATTACAAAGAGGCTACGGCGGCTATCTTTTGGGGAGGAAAAATATAGTTACGTTTAGACTTTTCTTTTCTCAAATTTTATCAAAAAAATACATTTCTGTTATTCCAAACCTTCTAAAGTCTTCGTCTAGAAGATAAGGATTATATTGAAAATGTGATTGGTGATAAAAAGTCAGTTAAATTCAACTTTGCCGTTTCATTCATAATTAATACTATTAATTTTTTCACTTTTATTTTATATATTTTTTCTTTCACTTATAATATTAAAATATATAGTAAAAAATAATAAAAAAGTAAGTATATATTTAATATTATTAAAGTGAGATTTAATAATTTATTTTAATATTATAAGTAAATAGAATGATGAGTAATCATAATAAAAGTAAAAAATAAAAGACTACTGGTATTATTTATAAAATTTAAGGGATATATGTAATCATCATCTTTATAAATAAAGAACTAGTTATTATGCTTATTTATTTAAAATTATATAAAAATTTTAACTTTATTATGAAATATATTTTTATAAAAAATTTAAATTATAATATATTCCACTTCTTTCTCAAAATTTTAATAGGCTCTATCATTTAGTGATACAAATAGTTATTTTGTCAATATTTAGTCTGCTACCTCTTAAAATTTTTTTCAATATCAAATATGATTACTCAAATTCTAATATAGCAATGTTTATATTAATAACGATAATCTAGTCTTGACAAACGAAAAGCGGATTGGCAACAAAACAATGGGTCAAGGTCAATACTCCATATCATGAAGGTGTGGCCTGTAGCGTACAGCGTTGTCCAAAACGATGGCTTTTTATTGCGTAAAATCATCAAAGGCCTGTAAGATCCACTGAACATTAATTAACTAATGAAAATAGATTCTTATTAATTTTAGGTTTCTTCAAAAAAATATTTTTAACAGAAAATATTATTTATATATTTTAATGAGAGAATTACATATTATATATTTATAACTTAAAAAATAATATGTAATATCATAATAATTGAAGAAAATAACATATTTTAAAAAGTATTTATTCTTTAATTTTTTATATTTAATATTAAATAAATACTTATTTATTTTAATATTTTTAATTATATTTCATAAAAATATTTTCTATTTAGACAAATTAGCATCATTTTTTTTGTATCAAGCCCTTATGATTATAAGTGATTACAAATATTACTGACAAAAATAGAACTCACTTTTCCCCCCTCATATTTGGCATTTGAAAGTGGTATATAACTGAAATAATATCATAAATTCAAAATGTAATTTCTAATATAAAATATAAAAAACTAGCTCTCATTTTTTTAATTAGGCTTCTAGGAGAAATATATGCATGGTTCAATAAAAAATAAAAAATTGTGAATTGATTAGGAAAAGGAAAAATTGCCTCATGTTTTATTGGATCATGTCCCGAGGCATATTTTGTTAGAAAGCGGCAAAATTGAAGGAAAAAAAAAATCCGATGCCTAATTGCATGACTTTGTGCATTTCCACCTGAGAATATTCGAGTGTTAAGAAATTATTTACTTAATTTATTATCCCTTTCGTTCTTCGGTGATGGCAGGAATAGTTAAGAAATGATAACAGGACAGATTATGATATATAATTAATACATTCGTATATATTGTTAAATCTTACTGCATATTAAGTTTATTTTTTTAAAAAAAATCAAATTTAATATGTTATACAATAATAAATCAATAATTAAATCTATTAGTGTATTAACGTAACATTACATCAATAATGTACTGTAGAAATTTCCTTAAACTCATACAAAATTTTATATAATGCTAAAATGCATTGCTTCGGATCATATTTGATGTTTAATTTTGAAAGATTTTTTCCCCTTTGCAATTGGGGTTAAATTTAGTACATATTGTATTTTTCTTATTCAATTTATTAATATAAGTTCAAAATTTAGCTTTATCATAATCTCTTCGCACAACCTGTTCGGTAAGATTTGTTATTTTTTACTATTCATTCGTTAGGTTTAGATTTTATTATTAATTATTAATGATCTCAAAAATTAATGTATTATGCCCTAACGGTATGTACGTATCATGGCCAAATTACTACGTAAATATCATTATCCCTTTGTCCGTATCTGTGGGAAAAAGTAAAAAATAATTTTTCTTATGTTTAAATTCTATGAAAAACTTGATGTAGAAAAAAAAATGAAAAATAATACTTCAAGAATCAATAAAATATTCTCAACCCAATATAAGTGTAAAAAAGGAGTAGAACATTTAATAATTATAAAATTACTCTTTCGTGAAATTTATTAAATAATTCTGCTAACTTATAACAAGAACAATATATAATTTAGCAAATTACTTCTTCCATTCTTTTTTTTTCCTTTTCAATTAAATAAAATATAAAAATTAATTTGTTTATTATTTTCTTTTTACTTATTTTTTGCACATTCAAACATGTGAAAAGTCCTTTTGCATATTTTTTAAATACCTTTTTTGCTTTTACCTATTTTTTCTGTACTTTTTCCCACCAGATAGGGTATAAGTTTTCAAATCGGAAGGTATCAAGCCATGTTGTTATAGAATCATCTTTCCTATTTTTAAACTTGTAGCAATAAAAAAAATTAATGTTGTCACTATATATAAAAGAAACAAGAGAAAAAATCCCTTATATATTTCTAAATTAAGTTCTAGCAATTAAGTAGCAGTCAATTTGATCTTAATGACCATTTTTTTCTTTCCGAGTCACTTGAGGATAAAACCAAAGACTTCATGGAGTATGGATTCTTAGCCTATACACCCAAGGCAGAACCAGCGAATTTGAACATTCTACCCATATTTTCACACATCTACATGCCCATTTTCCACACAGACACTCCTATAAATACCCCCAAAAATCATCCCATTTTCCCATCAAACCCCAATTAACCATTAGCCATTTCTTTTCCATTGAAGCAATAATGGAGTTTTCCAAAGCCCTACTTTCCCTCTTACTTCTTTTTGGCTTCATAGCCATTTTTGCAAGCGCCCAAAACTCGAGAGCAGACTACCTCAACGCCCACAACGCCGCAAGGTCGCAAGTTGGCGTTCCTCCGCTCACTTGGGACAACGACGTGGCTGCTTTTGCTCAGAACTACGCCAACAAACGCAAAGGTGACTGCAAACTGATCCACTCCGGCGGTGGCGGCCGCTACGGCGAGAACCTTGCATGGAGCTCCGGTGACTTGAGTGGCGCCGATGCGGTGAAGATGTGGGTGAATGAGAAAGCTAACTATGACTATAACACAAACACTTGCGCCGCCGGTAAGCAGTGTGGCCACTATACTCAGGTTGTTTGGCGCAAAACAGTCCGCGTTGGTTGTGCTAAGGTGAAGTGTGATAATAACGGAGGCACTTTCATCGGTTGCAACTATGATCCTGCTGGCAACATTGTTGGACAAAAGCCTTATTAAATAGGGTTTATTATCGTATAATTAAGCATGTTATCTTCTAGAACTGCTTAATTATGAGGAGATGGCAATTTGTGTAATGAATAAAATAGTGGATTTTATGATCAATAAAATTCATGAAGAGTTTGCTAGTTTTCATTCATTGTTGGTTTGTGCACTTGCTCGCCCTTGTAATTGTTGGGACCATCACGTTACGAACAATAATTTTCACAACAAAAATCTTACTTGTGATGGTTTCCTCCCCATCCACACCAAACCATGTTCCCACAATTTTGTGCTGTTCAATCAGGAGATGCAGAAAGCAAAAGGTGTTTTTCTATGAATCCAAGGTGGGTTCATGGTTACCACAGCGGGGTTTGGAACTGCATGATTCACTTGAATTTCGAACAATTCTCTCATGAAAATAAAAAATTTAAGAATTCTACGATTTCACTTTGCAAAACTTTGAATAATTCTCTCTCTCTCTCTCTCTCTCTCTCTCTCTCTCTCTATATATATATATATATATATATATAGATATATATGTATAAAAGAATTTGATCAAAATATATTACTAAACTTCAGGGGAAAGTAACGATTTCTATTCGGACACTACAATAGAAATACGTTGAATTAGGTTTAAACTCTAACACGAAAAAAAAAGTTAAAAATTAATATTAAATATTACTGTATTATCAAAAATATCTATTATACAATTGTAGCTTACTTCTTATTTTAGAATATAACTAACCTAGATACTGTAGACGCTAATTAGTAAGGGAGCTTTATTTTTTTTTAGTATTTACCAAATTAACTTGTCCAAAAATTTCCAACTTTATCCTATGCGCGGAGGGGACAACTTGTCTAATAAGTTGTGCTCATTATAAATGGACGCTAAGACTAACGACATCGAAGAAAATTAGTCTCACTGTTCCGTGCATTCAAGATACTTGGATTTATTTGCGCCATTACTTGAAATAGTTAAAAAAAAACCCATATATTTTGATCTTTTTAACTTATTAATTAATTTAATTTCATCTCAAAATTTAAAATTATTCTCCCTCACACTCTAATTGGAAAATTTAGTATGTTGAAAAACAAAAAACACAACTTTTAAATTTAAAAGTACGAGTATTAAATATGATATATATTTTCTAAATTAGTATAACCAAACTTGATGAATTCCTATATTAAGAGGAAGTAAATATGTTTTAGCACCAAATAAAATATCCCGCGAAACAATGGTCATCTATTTTGATGAAAATTTATTTAGTAAGAATGTATTTATAAAATGTTAAAATAATAAAAAAATTATATTTATTCAATATTTAATGTAAGAAATATGACTAAATTAAATAAATATTTTCTCTTTTGAAGATATAGTTATTTTTCTCAATTATAATAGAATTATACATCATCGTTTTAAACATATTCGTGTAGTATGCATGTGGCATATGATTTCTCATTAATATAATTAAATAAGATTTTTTTTGGGTAAAATCTCTTTCAATGAATCAAAACGGGGTCGAGTCTCCAATTGACACTGATACGATGATATCTTGATAATTTTTCTAAAATGATGTCCTATGTATGTTTGAAAGCCATCGTTGACTAGGCCAAGCATCTTCCAAGCTCGGAAATTTTCACGGTGGACCAAACAAAGTCACAAGTCTTCTTCTTGGTGGATGGCCTCTATCAACTTATTGGCTGCTTCTGCCAAATGTTCCTAAGCATGTCAGGATGCCACGGATATTCCTTGAATTATGAAGAAATATTCGTTTGGATTTTATATAACAGCTCATAAATATTTCTTTTTTGTAAATAAAACCACAAATAATTTTAAGCAAGTTATTAAAGTATGATGTAGCTTTATGCTCTTTCAAAATTTTAACAAGTGGAATAATCAATTTTGAAAATTAATTTCATGAAATAAGGCCGAACCATTCTCTGTTGTATCTTTCAAGTCATTATCTGTGTAATTGTGTTCTTTCATGATTATTTTGTAAATTTAATTATTCATGCTGATAACTTCAGAAAAAAGTTCGTACTTTGGGAAAAAATTTAGTATGTATCCTCATTATAACAGATAGACTAATCTTCTGTTATCAATTTCTTGTTATTGTCATGGACTTCTCAAAATTACAAATATTTAAACAAGACATATTCATACTGAAAAACAAGTTTAAGAGTCGAAGATAAGAAAAAGTTCTAGAATGAATATAAAAAAATAATGGATGACCTGGTGATTTTAGAAGAAAAATAGACGCAAAATTTATTTTTATTGTAATAATAAATTCCAATTAAATAATAATGAATTCAAAAATAAAAATTATATTTTTATTTCTGTAAAATTAATCCAAAAAAAGATTCAAATGATTAAATAATAACCAGGAATCTTTAGCTTCATTTATTTTAACAGAATATTTTTTTCATTGATAAATCTTATTCATTAGTATACAAAAGAAGTAGTAGTATGTTACTTTTATGCCTTGCAATTAAAATTTTGATGTATAAAATTATAGCAATAAGGGAACGCACACAATTTCATCTTTAGAAAAGAGAAACTTATCTTCCTTCAAATCCTTTATGCTTGACGTTAAATATATATAGAGAACATTTTCTATCATCATATTTTTATAATCATATTTCTGTGTAAAATATTTTTTTTATCAAATCAAACTTAATTTTAATACCTTTTTATGGGTGGCACTCTCTACAATCTACCAAAGTATTCTCCATAAATAATACAGAACATTTTTTAAAAAATATTTTCCTGTTAAAATGTCAGTTAGAATTGGATATAACTAGCTAGTGGCATTGAATTTCTTAATTGGACTGAAGCTCGCTATTCAGTTCTCCAGTTCGACCAGCAATTGTAAAAACTAGAAGAATAGTCAGATATATTTATTTATCATTTCGTGCCATTATATATGTAAAATAATGGACTAAACATATTTTAATATATAATTGAATTAATATTAATTCAATTTCATTAATATAATAATAATGCCTAGACTTTGTGTTATATTAAAACTCTAAAGTGTGTGCATATACCCTATTCTAGATTAATTGTGATGGGCTAATTAATCGTAGTTGGGTTAGGATTAGGGTTAGGGTTAGGGTTAGGATTCCTATCTACCTCCTTATAAGGTAAGTTGCAGTCTCCCATCACATTACAGTTTATAATTTCAAATATTCTTTCTGAGACTCACCTGAGGAGGAGTGGGCAGTGATCCAACCAATTCTACAATCAGACATCATGGATGCAGTAGGAGGGTCAGGTAATTCGAAAACTCTTTATTTTATTTGTGCAATTATTGTACTTCTCTTTATGGATTTATGGTTGTATGAATATTAAATTATTTTGTGAATCCTAAAAATTTCTTATAATTGGTATCAGAGTCTAAAAATCCACATTGATGAGTTAAATTGTACAATTGCATGTTGCTATTTTTTATTTTACCCAGTATGAATCCTTGTATGTTTCTAGCCATAATATATCAAAATAAAATTATGGCGATATTATTTTGAATTTATTATTTATTATTTATTTTAATTAGTATGTTATTGACTTAAATTGAGATTAAAATTTTACAATTTTTGGGTCTATTTTGGTAAAGCCAGAACTATTGAATTTTTGAAAATTGTTGAATTTTTCATTGAAATCTAGAAAACTGGAATCACAGAAAAATTAGAAACATATTAGTGAGTAAAAGCCCTGAAATTGATCCGAATCATAAGCTTTAAATAGATTCTAATGTTGAAAGAAAAAGAAACCTAAAAATTTTTTGGCAGAAAAATTAAATACGTGGATAATTTTCTGAAATTTATTGTTGCACAATGTTGCAAATCAAATTAGGATTAAAAACCTATTAGTTTTTGTATTAAAAAAATTGAAAATCGGGTGGGATTAAATGGTAGTTTTTTCCCAGACCCAGAATAAAATTTTCAGAAACCTGAAAACTGAATTGGGCAAAGAAAGAGGTGAAACAGTTTTCTGCATGTAATTATGTTCAACATCTTTTCATATATATATATATATATACTATGGCACGCAATTCAATATATATAATTTTGATTTGACTTTTCTTTTATGTCTCTGACGCTTAGCACTTCTATGTTTTATGGTATATATATATACATACTTTCTAACGCTTCATATATATATATATATATATATATATATATATATATATATATATATATATATTTATAAAATCTCATATATATATATAACGCTTAGCACTTCATATATATATATACTTCCGTATTTTATGTTGTATATATATATGGTTGTGTTTTATGTTATATATATACGGTTGTGCTACATTGAGCCCAATTTTTTGGTAATTTTTTCATAATTTTTTGGAAATAAAATTTTTTTAATTAATTTTTGTTTTAATTTTTTAGTATGATTTTTATTGAATTTTGACCTGAAATTTTTTGTATATAATCTTTGTATAATTGTATACTATACAAAATTTTTCTGAATGATTTACATACTGTATGCATATTTTCATAATTTTGTCATTAATATGCAGTTAATTGTTTAATTTATACAAAGATTATAATTGCTCATATTTTGCCTTTGAATTTTATGTAATTATACTCACCTATCGTGGGTTAATTGCATGAAATTTTTGTACTGTTTTATGTAATATTGTTGATTAAATTACTGTTATGATAATTTAATTTTGGAATAATTAAAATTAGGAGAGTACTATATTAATGGAAATTATGCCCTATCGGTATAATTCTATTAATATAGTTTGTAAGTGATAATATGAGTGTTAGGATTATATGTTAATTTTCTCAAATTTTAAATACCCTATCAGTGTTAGGTTTTATGATTTTAGCATATAGTTCTTGTATTATGTTATAATACTTATACCCCATCGGTACTAAGTATCATAGCATTATACTGTAAATAGTTGTATATTTTGAGAGGAAAATTTTAAGCATGATTATTGTTCAAACATGCAATGTTGTTAATTTATGATTAATTTCATAAATTTTAATAATTTTCCTCAGCTTCTGTTCCTATGCAACTGACTTCTGTGAAAACTTTAAATGGGACTAATTATGAGGACTAGGTGGAATCCTTAAGATTGTATCTGGTAGTCTCAAACCTTGATCTAGCTTTACGTGAAGAGGAACCGGAGATCAATGAGGAGTCAACTCCTGCTCAAAGAGCCCATCATGAAAAATGGACTCATTCCAATAGAGTCTATTTGATGGTGATAAAGTACACTATGGATAAGACCATTAGACAAAGTATTCCTGATAGTCAGAAGGCAAAAACGTTCTTGGATTCAGTGGCTGAAAAATATGTTAAGTTTGATAAAGCTGAAAAAGGACATTTTCTATCCTTATTGGAGAACACTGTGTATGATGGAGTGAGTGGTGTTTGGGAGCATATAATGAAATTAATGCATTATTACAGTCAATTGAAGAGCATGAATGCTGATCTGGGAGATAGTTACTTGATTTGGCGAGCCCTGGAGTTGCTTCCTCCTCAATTTGATGTGTTGAAAATATCTTACAACACTCAGAAGGGAGAATGGACTATTAATGAGATGATTTCCATAGTGACTCAAGCAGAAGAGGATATAAAGAAGACAAAAATGCAAGTGGCAAAATTCGTCTCTCATGGTTCGAGTTTTGGACAAGCAAATAGGCCATTCCAGAAGGATAATAAGGGGAAATCTAATCATGAAAGGAAGAAGAATGATGTAAGGGAGCAACAACATAAGCCTAAGAAAGCCAAGTTCAAAGGAAACTGCAAATTCTGCAAGAAGTATGGGTATAAAAGGGTATACTGCTTCAAATTTAAGAAGTGGCTTGAAAAGAAGAATAAAGGTAACCCTTTAGCTCTAGTTTATTTTGAATCTAATAGTTTTGAAGTTCCTTCTAACACTTAGTGGCTAGATACTGTGCCACTATCCATGTCACTAATTGCTTACAGGCGCTGAGACATTTGAGGAGGCCAAGTGAGGGTGAAATAGTTTTGAGATTAGGAAATGGAGACAAAATACAAGTTCAACACATAGGAGTTGTTTCTTTACATCTGTTTACTGGTCATATTTTAGAATTGAAAAACGTTGTTTTTGTACCTTCCATGAGAAGGAATTTGATTTCTATTACTTGTTTAGACAAAGATGGATATTCATGTTTATTTGGAAATAATAATTTTAAGATATATTACGACTCTTGTATTGTTAGAATTGGTACTTTGAATAGTAGCTTATATAAAATTGATTTAGATAATACTTTTGAAAATTTCATCAACTCAGTTATTGGAAATAAAATACCAAAGTTAAATGAAACTTCTTCAATACTTTGGCATAAAAGATTAAGCCACATCTCCAAAGAAAGAATGGAACGATTGATAAAAGAAAGAGTTTTACCTAATCTTGACTTCTCAGATTTCAACGTTTGTATAGATTGCATCAAAGGAAAATTAACAGCTAGAGCTAGAAAAGGGAAGAGGACCAGGAAAGAGAATATTTTAGAGTTAATTCATACTGATGTGTGTGGACCCATCTCACTCAGTGCAATGGGAGGCTTCAAATATTTTATCACTTTTACTGATGATTATTCAAGATTTGGATGGGTAGAACTTCTTTTTGAATAGTCTGAAGCATTAGAAGCCTTCAAAAGGTTCAAGGTTGCAATTGAATTGAAATTGGGAAAGAAAATTAAATGTGTACACTTAGACAGAGGTGGTGAATTTTATGGCAGATATGATGAAACTGGAAGAAACCCTGGTCCTTTTGCAAAATATTTGCAAGAGTGTGGAATATAAGCTAGTTATAATATGCCTGGCACACCATAGCAGAATGGAATCGCAGAGCAGAGGAATAGAACACTCATGGAGATGGTACGATGTATGATGACTCATTGCACTTTGCTAGAATTTTTATGGGGTGATGCCTTGAGAACAACTGCGTATGTGTTGAATCAAGTTCCAAGCAAATATGTACCAAAGACCCCATATGAGCTGATATATGGTAAGAAACCTAGCCTGAAACATTTTCATGTTTGGGGATGCAAAGTTGAAGTTAGACCTTATAACCCACATACTAAGAAGCTTGAAGCAAAAACAATTAGGGGTATTTCATTGGCTATTGCATTGGTTCAAGAGGAAGTAGGTTTTATTGCCCATCTCATTCATCGATTCATCGAGAGTTGTTGAATTTGATCGTGCTGTCAACTTCGAGGATGAGTTAGATAGTGGGAGAAAATCACTTCAGATCTCCTTAAGAAAAGTGCAAAGCAATGTCTCCCAAACACTTGATAAGTATAGTGTCATTCCTCTGATAGTGCCTTCTGAAGAATCATCTCACATAGAACCACAAATTGATCCAGTCCAACCTATAATTAAACCGATCCAACTGGTGAATGAACAAAATGAAGAAATTAAGGAAGTTCCCCTGAGAAGATCACAAAGAACTCAGCGTCAAGCAATTTCAAATGATTACATTGTTTATTTGCAAGAATATGAGTTTGATGTGAATGACGATTCTGATCCTATTAACTTTTTAGAAGCTATTTCGAGTTCTAATTCCTTAGAATGGATTCATGCCATGGAGGACAAAATAAATTCAATGTACAAGAATAATGTATAGGATTTGGTGGAACTACCTGAAGGATGTAAACCAGTTAGTTGCAAGTGGATTTTTAAAACCAAACGAACTGCTAAAGGTGAAATTGAAAGATATAAAGCCAAATTAGTAGCTAAAGGTTATACATAGAAGGAAGGAATTGATTATAAGGAGACCTTCTCACCAGTCTCGACCAAAGATTCATTTCGAGTTATAATGGCTTTGGTAGCTCATCTTGATCTCAAGTTACATCAAATGGATGTGAAGACTACCTTCCTTAATGGTGACTTGTCGGAGACAGTTTATATGAAACAACCAGATGGTTTCCAAGAGAATGGAAAAGAGCACTTAGTGTGTAAGTTGAATAAGTCGATATATGGCCTGAAACAAGCATCCAGGCAATGATATCTCAAATTTCATGAGATTGTGTCCTCTCTTGGATTTAAGGAGAATGCAGTGGATCAGTGCATCTATTATATGATAAACGTGGGCAATTTTATGATCCTGGTGTTGTATGTTGATGACATTTTCCTTGTGAGTAATGATATAAATTTTTTGAACGAGACAAAATTAGCACTATCATAGAATTTTAATATGAAGGATCTTGGAAATGCATCTTTTGTGCTTGGCATAGAAATCCATCGTGACAGATCCCGGGGTTTGCTTGGTTTGTCTTAAAAGGCATATATAAACAAAGTGCTTAAGAGATTTAACATGGCTTCATGCTCACATAGTGCTACATCCATTCAAAAGGGTGAATTATTTTCCAAAGCCCAGTGTCCTCAAAATGATGATGAGAAATCTAAAATGAGTATGGTCCCATATGCTTCCACTGTTGGTAGCCTGATGTATGCCCAGGTGTGTACACGTCAAGATATTGCTTTTGCAATTGGTGTGCTTGGGAGGTACCTAAGTAATCCTGGTCAAAGACACTGGATAGCAGCCAAGAAAGTCATGAGGTACATACAGGGTACAAAGAATCATATGTTGACCTATAGAAGATCTAGTGATTTGATTTGTACAAGCTATTCAGACTCTGACTTTATTGGCTGTCCAAATGATAAGAAGTCAACATCTGGATATATCTTTATGCTTGCAGGAGGAGCTGTATCGTGGAAAAGTGTCAAATAATCTTTAACAGCAACCTCCACAATGGGAGTAGAGTATGTCGCTTGTTATGAAGTCACTCGAGAGACTATATGGTTAAGAAATTTTATCTCTGAATTCTACTTAGTTGAAAGCATTTCGAAACCTTTAACCATTTATTGCGACAATATTACTGCTGTTAGTTTCTCTTAAAACAATAAAAGCTCTGCCCGTACAAAACACTTTGATGTGAAATTTCAATTTGTGAGAGAGAAGATACGCGAGCATCTTACTCATATTGAGCATATTTCGATAAATTGTATGCTTGCAGACCCATTAACCAAAGGCCTAGCTGTAGGAATATTTAAAAGACATGTATTGAATGTAGGCCTTATTGATTCTTTTGATATTTTGGGTTAGTGGGAGTATTTATATATTTTGAAACTGAAATTATGTTGATATCAAGATTTTATAATATTGTCATTTTATTATATTGAAAAAGTGCACTTATCGTATTATGGCAATATAAGGAGACATTAAGACCCTGTTTCAAACTATTGAAAAGCATCTTGAGCGGATGCACGGATCATTTTGTATATTTTGACTATGCGCACATTTTATTGTTTAGTCTTTTAGAATGGGTATTTGATATATGTATACTTTTTCAACCCTATCGGATGATCAGGTATGCATTTAATGAAATCTCATATTTGACCTATGGTTGTAATTGTATGAATTGTATTAATGACATTATTTAAAAGTGGCCACATATTGTAATTCAAATTATACATTAAAATGTGTTTGTCCAAGTGGGAGATTGTAAAATAATGGACTAAACATATTTTAATATATAATTGAATTAATATTAATTCAATGTCATTAATATAATAATAATGCCTAGACTTTATGTTATATTAAAACTCTAAAGTGTGTGTATATACCTCATTCTAGATTAATTGTGATGGGCCAATTAATCCTAGTTGGGTTAGGGTTAGGGTTAGTATCCCTATCCACCTCTTTATAAGGTGAGCTGCAGTCTCCCATCACATTGCAGTTTGTAATTCCAAATATTCTTTCTGAGACTCACCTGAGGAAAAGTGGGCAGTGATCCAACCAATTCTACAATCAGACATCATGGATGTAGCAGGGGGGTCAGGTAATTTGAAAACTCTTTATTTTATTTGTGTAATTATTGTACTCCTCTTTATGGATTTATGGTTGTATAAATATTAAATTATTTTGTGAATCCTAAAAATTTCTTACAATATATGGTTTTAATTAATTGTATTACCAGGATAAAAGTGTTCAAATAATGGTACTTAATTATGATGTTCTTTTCCTAACGAGGAATGGGCAACAGTTGACCGTAATAATACAACTGTTAAAGAGGCGTATGAGAACTGGAAAAGTGAAGAGGGGGAGGGTGAAATGAATCCGGTGTATTTCTTGAGTTTTGTGTATTTTTTGAAAAATGTATTGAATGAATTTTGAAGAGATATATACATATTTTTTAAAAAATATAAATCTTAACAAAAATAATAAAATTGAAAATAAAAATTATATTTTTATTTTTACAAATAATAAAAAAGAGAGAATCCGAATCGGAAAAGAAAAAGTAGAAATCGATACAGGTCGTGTACCGCACTCTCCTTGATTGAAGCCTGTAATGACGAATTTGACATCAAAATCCACCATATAACAAAAGCTGCCGTGCATATGGAGGAGTGCTTTGCGGTGGCTTTCAACTTCCTGCGTCAACGAAGACCAACACTAAATCGTTGTTTTGTTTTTTTTTTTTTTGGCAAATATCGGGGATAGATATTATATATGAAATATATCTACAAAATACATATTTATATTACAGATACAATAGTGAGTTATATTTACAAGTTACAACACCGCCAACGTTGAGCACTATCAAGTATTAAAGCTGCAACTATCGTAAGAATTATTAATTACAATACACTTATTTATAAGGATTTTTAATAGAATAAAAGTTGATAACTTTTATATTTTAATTGTAAATGAATTTTATTTGATATAATATAAAATATTAAAAGAATTAATATTAAATATTGTAAATTAATAGCTATTATACAATTTTAATTATATTATTGCAAACAAAATAAAATTTTACTTCCGCTACACTCATTTTTACTTCCGCTACATTTAACCACCAGAAGTACATGGTAACTACAATTATGATCGCAACTATAATTTAGAATGTTAATGCCCAATGCCCGACATAAATATTTTAAATTTAATATAAATTTTATGAGATTAGTTTAACAATTTGTTATTTCTATATCTCATTGTCCAGTGCAATAATATCCACGAAAATATTTCTTTTAACGTGCATGGTGTGTTTTTGAGATTGTCTTCTGTCCATATCAAAACATAGAAGTCTATTGTAAGATTAAAAATAAAGAAACAGGACATATGAAAAATCAAATTCTGCACCTTATGATATAAACATCTGATCTTAAAATCAAAATTAGAACTCTTTGAAACTTTGAATTATTTATTTTTGTTTGGTGGTGATTACTCATAAAATTGAATCCAATGTCACAAGGGCGGAGGTGCCACTCTTTAATTAACACATGTGATGCATCGTGCGGATTGGCAGTCTTTATTTCTTAAAGCTAGAATTAAAAGTCAACTTCCCTCCTTGAAATTGTTATTTTCCTTTATATTCAATTTCACATGATAAATATTCATCGAATAATAATTTCCTTCACTTAAATGAGGATGAATTTCATTCAAAAAAATGTTATATGTATAAAATGGAATATAAAATTAAGATCTGAATTATTTATACATATTAAATTGAATTTTATAAATTTATTTTATCATCCTTTATTTAATTGACATTTTTAGTTACTTAATTTTGATCTATATATATATTGTTTTGGTTTTAATTAAATTTAGAGGAGATCCTCTAATTGGGAAATGATTTAAATTCTTCTAACGAGATACTATAATTAGAAAATAGATTGAGCTATTTTAAAGTATAAGATATATTTTAAAGGATAAAATATTATATAATAATATTTTAATAAAAAAATTAAGCAAATGAGCAGTTACAAATTTAAAAATTATTTTATAATTTATTATTATTTATTAAATTCTAAACTTTTTCCTTTTTTTAATTAAAATTTTATGATGCTACAATATACCCTCTTACATTTTAGAAGAGCCCAACGGTGTGAAATTGGATTAAATTGTGGAATCTAAAATTTTGAACATCTATTGATTTTTATATATCTAATTACCAAAATTGCAGGTAATAACGTTGTGTTCGGAAAAGGACCATTTGTAGCATTGAAATATGATAAGAAATTACAAAGAGGCTGCGGCGGCTATCTTTTGGGGAGGAAAAATATAGTTACGTATAGACTTTTATTTTCTCAAATTTTATCAAAAAAATACATTTCGTATTTTTTAAATGTTAAAATAAATAAATTAAAAAAATAATTTATTTATATTCTATAAATTAAATGTTAAAATAATTTATTTATATTCTAAATTAAAGCCATAGACTTTTCAATATTATTTTTTAAATGTTAAAATAAATAAATTAAAAAAATAAATTTTAATATCATAAAAATAATTTAATAATAAAAATACCACGTTTTGAAAATATAAAGCTCCCATAGCACTTGTGATTTCAATTCTTGCAGCGGGGACAACTTTTATAGCCCCTCTCATAAATTTCAGCCGTCAATTTTGGATGCATGCCTAATCCCTTTCTTTCTAGCTTTTCATATAATTAATGTCATGTAATCTATTCTAGTTGTTTTGTGATTACAACCTGCTGCCTCCACTAACAATGCTAAATGATTCCATTTCCTCCCAGCTGGTGTGAACGGATTTTTATTTATATATTTTTTTTCTGCTATGACCCTAACCTTTTGAAATCCTGATGTTGATATTCTTTTCAACTACATGGTACATCGAAGTTTCCGCTTTCTAGCAGCCTGACCTTATCTTGTTTGTTTCTTTCTTTCTTCTGTTCTGTTTTTGCTTATTACTTTTATTTTTTCATTCTGGTTATTACTTTTATTTTTAAATATTATCTTCTTTTCATCATTAAACTTTCAAACTTCCCCGTTCCGTGCGTCGGCTGAGACAATATTGCTGCAACTTGCATGCAGTAGAATGGTCTTTTCCATTATTGCAGCTGGACAGCCTCCGTAGAAACAGCCTACGTATGGACTTTTCTTTTCTCAAATTTTATAAAAAAAATACATTTCTGTTATTCCAAAATTGATATAAAAGAGGTTGATGAAATGTTCTATGGCTTTAAATTATAGACCTTCTAAAGTCTTCGTCTCGAAGATAAGGATTATATTGAAAATGTGATTGGTGATAAAAAGTCAGTTAAATTCAACTTTGCCGTTTCATTCATAATTAATACTATTAATTTTTTCACTTTTATTTTATATATTTTTTCTTTCAATTATAATATTAAAATATATAGTAAAAAATAATGAAAAAAGTAAGTACATATTTAATATTATTAAAGTGAGATTTAATAATTTATTTTAATATTATATGTAAATATAATGATGAGTAATCATAATAAAAGTAAAAAATAAAAGACTAATAGTATTATTTATAAAATTTAAGGGATATATGTAATCATCATCTTTATAAATAAAGAACTAGTTATTATGCTTTTTTATTTAAAATTATATAAAATTTTTAACTTTATTATGAAATATCTTTTTATTAAAAATTTAAATTATATATATTTCACTTCCTTCTCAAAATTTTAATAGGCTTTATCATTTAGTGATACAAATAGTTATTTTGTCAATATTTAGTCTGCTACCTCTTAAAATTTTATATTAATAACGATAATCTAGTCTTGACAAACGAAAAGCGGATTGGCAACAAAAAAATGGGTCAAGGTCAATACTCTATATCATGAAGGTGTGGCCTGTAGCGTACAGCGTTGTCCAAGACGATGCCTTTTTATTGCGTAAAATCATCAAAGGCCTGTAAGATCCACTGAACATTAATTAACTAATGAAAATAAATTCTTATTAATTTTAGGTTTCTTCAAAAAATATTTTTAACAGAAAATATTATTTATATATTTTAATGAAAGAATTACATATTATACATTTATAACTTAAAAAATAATATATAATATCATAAAAATTGAAGAAAATAACAAATTTTAACAAGTATTTATTCTTTAAATTTTTTATATTCAATATTAAATATTACTGTATTATCAAAAATATCTATTATACAATTGTAGCTTACTTCTTATTTTAGAATATAACTAACCTAGATACTGTAGACATTAATTAGTAAGGGAGCTTTATTTATTTTTTATTATTTTCCAAATTAACTTGTCCAAAAATTTCCAATTTTATCCGATGCCCGGAGGGGACAACTTGTCTAATAAGTTGTGCTCATTTAAATGGACGCTAAGACTAACAACAGTCGGAGACAATTAGTCTCACTTTTCCGTGCATTCAAGATACTTGGATTTGTTTGCGCCATCACTTGAAATAGTTATAAAAAAAACCCATATATTTTGATCTTTTTAACTTATTAATTAATTTAATTTCATCTCAAAATTTAAAATTATTCTCCCCCACACTCTAATTGGAAAATTTAGTATGTTGAAAAACAAAAAACACAACTTTTTAATTTAAAAGTACGGGTATTAAATATGATATATATTTTCTAAATTAGTATAACCAAACTTGATGAATTCCTAAATTAAGAGGAAGTAAATATGTTCAAGCACCAAATAATATATCCCGCGAAACAGTGGTCATATATTTTGATGAAAGTTTATGTAGTAAGAATGTATTCATAAAATGTTAAAAAATTATAAAATTATATTTATTCAATATTCAATATTCAATATTTATTCAATATTCGTTGACTAGGCCAAGCTTGGAAATTTTCATGGTGGACGAAACGAAGTCTCAAGTCTTCTTCTTGGTGGATGGCCTCTATCAACTTATTGGCTGCTTTTGCCAAATGTTCCTAAGCATGTCAGGATGCCACGGATATTCCTTGAATTATGATGAAATATTCGTTTGGATTTTATATAACAGCTCATAAATATTTCTTTTTTGTAAGTAAAACTACAAATAATTTTAAGCAAGTTTTTAGAGAATGATTTAGCTTTATGCTTTTTCAAAATTTTAAGAAGTGGAATAATCAATTTTGAAAATTAATTTCATGAAATAACGCCGAACCATTCTCAGTTGTATCTTTCAAGTCATTATCTGTGTAATTGTGTTCTTTCATGATTTTGCAAATTTAATTATTCATGTTGATAACTTCCGAAAAAAGTTCGTACTTTGGGAAAAAATTTAGTACTAGTGATAGATCTAGAAATCCTGACCCATATTAATTTATTCATCTATATTCATTTTTATTTTGATTTATCCATATCTATCTATTTTAACTTTAGGATAAATATGGGTTGGGTTATTATTGATTCATTGAAATAAGGGTTATGTTGGTCCATTCATGGATAATTATTTATCCATTTATATTTATAGAAAGTAGACTTATGCATTGTATAAATTAATATTGTGAAATGAAGAATTATTATAACAAAATATCTTCAAAATTTTAATATAATTTAAATATTTTTAAAATTAATTATTTGAAATAAGATATTATAATATTTTTATATACATGAAGATATCAATTTCTTTCATAAAAATATAAAATCAAGCTCAACCGTCTAACTCTAAACTAAAATTCATATAATTTACTATTTTCACTATTTAAACTTAAAAATAATATCAAAATTATTTTTTTAATCTATAACATGTCACACATAATGTATTGTATAGCTATACATTAGATCCTTGTCTATACTTTGCAAATATCAACACACTAGCAATATCAATTTTTATTTTTTAAGTGATACCTTGCAAATTGAAATCCAATTATTAATATATATGCAATTTTAAAAGTGCAAATTATCATTGTAAAAGAATTCATATAATTTATAATTTTAAATTTTTTGTTTTATTATAATATCTATTTTAAATTAAATAAGTTTTATTTAATGTATATTAATATTGAAATATTTAATCAGCTATATTTAATATTAAAATAATTTTAAGAAATTAATGTTAAGAAAATGAGATAAAAATTATAATTTTAAAAAGAAAATAAAAATAAAGAATAAAAATTTTGATAACATAAGTTTATTTTGAAATAATAGCAATAAATATAAAATAGTAGTAAAAAATAATGTCAAAAAATAATAGAATTTAAAACAATAATAATTTGATGGGTAAATGGATGGGTTAAGTTAATTATATATCCACGAATCATAGATTATTTATGAACTATTTAAAATTTTATATTAAATTTTAAATAGATAAATAAATTAGTAATGATCCATCCACTTTTGACTTAATTCATATCCATCTTAATTCATTTATTTGTCATCTCTATCCACTGGTATTAAAAATTTATTATTACTTCTGTAAAAATTAATAAACATTATTAAATATATTATTTTTTAATTTAACAATTTAATTTAATAAGAAATTAATTATTTAAAAAAATCAATTGTTTTATAAAGAAATCAGATTATTTGATAGAATTGTTACAAGAATTGTGCTCAGTACACTGGGCATTAAAATATGTCAAATCCAAGAGTTTAAAAGAGATGCTGATACTTACAGCAACATAATAATAGATTCCAGAATGAAAAATACTTATAGTCTAAGGAAGTAATGGTAACTATTTAATTATTTAATAATTATTTTTCAACCATCCTATATAAGGAATATATAAAATATATATTACTTTTATTACTATTTTGATTATTCTATTTTCTCCTTATTAAATTACTGATTTTTACTGATTTGAGCGTTGGAGTATTTCCTAAGGACCCCATTCCACTTTTTTTCCCCTATTTTGCAGGTATATTAGAGAGAGAAAAAAAAATCCAACAAAAGATATATTAATTTCACTCTTCAACGTAATTTCATTTATTTGTCTCGTTATATTAAGTGCAGGAAAGTTGAACAAATATGCCCAAAGAAAGAAAGAAAAGTCGAACAAGTAGATACATATATTTTGATCTTTTTTTAATTATTAATTATTTCAATTTCAAAAATACCAATTTTGTTCACCTATAAACTCAGATTGGAACGTTAGTACGTTGACGAACAAAATAACACAACTTTCTTTTTTTTTTTAATTTAAGATGAGAGGGATTAAACTTGACATTTCAATGTCTTCTGCCAAAAGTTTCTTATCTGGCGTGTGAATGGTCTAAGTTTGCATTTTGCAATTTGTTTATTTAGGTCCTTTACTTCTATTAGTTTCCTTGTCTGCAAGGCTTCTGGATTCCTTGAATACTGATGGAATAGTTGTTTGGATTTTAAATCGGAGCTACATAAACCACAAATATTATTTTAAGCAAGTTGTTGTACTATTTTTTCAAATTTTAAGAAATGATAACACAAATCAATTTTGAAAGTTAATATCATCGAAAGGGAAAATTTTAGTACCGATAATTTAATATTATTTCTTTATAAATATTATTAAATATATTGTTTTTGTGATTTTCTATAGCCACTAATTTATCGATGTTAACCTCTGAATTAAGTCAAAGAACACGCCAGACACTCATTTTGAAACTTTGACTTCTCATTTTGAAACCTAAAAAAATTAAAATTTAATTTATTTAAAATTAAATTCATGAATAATTTAATACAGAAATTTAATTTTAAATAAATCAAATTCTAATATTTTAAGTTGTAAACGAGAAGTGATATATCAAGAAATCTAAACCTTCGCTTCTTAAACTCATATCTAACCCACAGGAAATAAGTTACATGCGAGTATAGACCCAAATTTGTGAGTGGAAGTGTGTGAATTGGGTATTGGAAGGTATATCATTTTCAATTTTTTATACATATTAAAATTACAATTGATTAAAACTCGTTGTGAAGATGGCTGTTGAACTTTTCAAGTATAAATATGGTGAGGTCCTCTTGACATCCATTCTTGAAATTTTAGCATAACAAATTAAGTGTTAATCATTTTCATGTTATCAATTTCTTGTTATTGTCATGAACTTCCCAAAATTACAAATATTTAAACAAGACATATTCATACTGGAAAACAAGTTTAAGAATCGAAGACAAGAAAAAGTTCTACAATGAATATAAAAAAATAATGAATGAAGACACAAAATTTATTTTTATTGGAGTAATAAATTCCAATTAAATAATAATGAATTCAAAAATAAAAATTATATTTTATTTCTGTAAAATTAATAAAAAAAATTCAAGTCATTAAATAATAATCAGATTTGCTTCATTCATTTTAACAGAAGATATTTTTCATTGATAAATCTTATTCACTAGTACTATGTTACTTTTATGCCTTGCAATTAAAATTTTGATATATAAAATTATAGTAAATGTGCTTAATTACTAGGATAAAAGTCTTCAAATAAATGTGCTTAATTATGATTCTCTTTTCCTGACGAGGAATCGACTAAATTAATTATAAGAGTAGTTATTTTGTCAATATTTAATCTGCTACCTCTTAAATTTTTTTTCAATATCAAATATGATTACTCAAATTCTAATATAACATGTTTATACTAATAACGATAATCTAATCTTTACAAACGAAAGGCAGATTGGCAACAAAAAAATGGGTCAAGGTCAATACTCCAGATCACGAAGGTGTGGTCTGTGATGTACTGCGTTGTCCAAGACGATGGCTTTTTATTGCGTAAAGTCGTCAAAGGCCTGTAAAGATCCACTGAACATTAATTAACTAATGGAAATAAAATGTTATTAATTTTAAGTTTTGTCAAAAAATATTTTTATCAGAAAATATTGTTTATATATTTTAATGAAAGAATTACATATTATATATTTATAACTTAAAAAATAATATATAATATCATAATAATTGAATAAAATATCATATTTTTAAAAATAATATTTTTAAATTTTTTATATTTAATATTAAGTAAATATTTATTTTAATATTTTATAATTATATTTTATGAAAATATTTTCTATTTAGACAAACTAGCATCATTTGTTTTGGGTAAAGCCCCTGTGGTTATAAGTGATTACAAATACTACTGACGAGAACAGAACTCATGTTTTTTCCCCTCATATTTGGCATTTGAAAGTGGTATATATATAGCTGAAATAATATAATAAATTCAATATTTAATTTTTAATATAAAATATAAAAAAATGGCTCTCCTTTTTTTATTAGGCTTCTAGAAGAAATATATGCATGGTTCAATAAAAAAATAAAAAATTGTGAATTGATTAAAAAAAAAGGAAAAATTGCCTCATGTTTAGTGGATCATGTCCTGAGGCATATTTTGTTAGAAAGCGGCAAAATTGAAGGAAAAAAAATATCCGATGCCTAATTGCAGGACTTTGTGCATTTCCGCCTGAGAATATTCGAGTGTCAAGAAATTATTTACTTAAATTATTATCCCTTTGTTTGTTTGGTGATGACAGGAACAGTTAAGAAGTGATAATATGAGAGATTATCATATATTATTAAATTTTATTATATATTAAATTTATATTTTAAAAAATCAAATTTGATACGTTATTTAATAAATTAATAGTTAAATTTAGTAGTATATTAGTGCATCAGTACATCAATGTTGTACTATAGAAATTTCCTTAAACTTATACAAAAAAATTTTATAATGCTAAAATACATTACTTTAGATCATATTTGATGTTTTTTAAAGAGTTTTTCCCCTTTGCAATTGGGGTTAAATTTAGTACATATTGTATTTTTGTTATTCAATTTATTAATATAAGTTCAAAATTTAGCTTTGTCATATTCTCTTGACATAACCTATTCGGTAAGATTTGTTATTTTTTACTATTCATTTGTTAGGTTTAAATTTTATTATTAATTATTAATGATCTCAAAAATTATTGTATTATGCCCGAATGATATGTACGTATCATGCCCTAATCACTACGTAAATATCATTATCCCTTTGTCCGTATCTGTGGAAAAAAAGTAAAAAATAAATTTTCTTATATATAAATGCTATGAAAAATTTGAAAAAAGAGGTGAAAAATAGTGTTTCGAGAATCAGTAAAATGTTCTCAACCGAATATAAGTGTAAAAATGGAGTAAAAAATTTAATAATTATAAAACTACTCTTTCGTGAAATTTATTAAATAATTTTGTTAACTTATGACTGGAGTAATTTATCATCTAGCAAATTACTTCTTCCATTCCTTTTTTTTATATTTTCCATTAAATGAAATATAAAAACTAATATGTTTATTATATTTTTCTACTTATTTTTTTATACATTCAAATACGTGAAAAAGTCCTTTTACATTTTTTATACCTTTTTTACTTTTACCTATTTTTTCTGTACTTTTTCCCACCAGATAGGGTATAAGTTTTCAAATCGGAGGGTATCAAGCCATATTGTTATGGAATCATCTTTCCTATTTTTCAATTTGTAGCAATAAAAAACTTAATGTTATATATAAAACAAAACAAGACAAAAAAACTCCCTTATATATTAGTTCCAGAAATTAAGTAGCAGTCAATTTGATCTTAATGACCATATTTTTTTTTTCCAAGTCACTTGAGGATAAAACCACAGACTTCATCAAGTATGGATTCTTAGCCTATACACCCAAGGCAGAACCAATGAATTTGAACATTCTACCCATAATTTCACACATCTATATGCTCATTTTTCACACAGACATTCCTATAAATACCCCCCAAAAATCATCCCATTTTCCCATCAAACCCCAATGAACCATTAGCCACTTCTTTTCCGTTGAAGAAATAATGGAGTTTTCCAAAGCCCTACTTTCCCTCTAACTTCTGTTTGGCTTCATAGCCATTTTTGCAAGCGCCCAAGATTCGCCAGCAGACTACCTCAACGCCCACAACGCCGCAAGGTCGCAAGTCGGTGTTCCTCCGCTCACTTGGGACAACGACGCGGCTGCTTTTGCGCAGAACTGCGCCAACCAGCGCAAAGGTGACTGCCAACTCATCCACTCCGGCGGTGGCGGTCGCTACGGCGAGAACCTTGCATGGAGCTCCGCTGACTTGAGTGGCACAGATGCGGTGAAGATGTGGGTGGATGAGAAAGCTGACTATGACTATAACGCGAACACTTGCGCCGCCGGTAAACAGTGTGGCCACTATACTCAGGTTGTTTGGCGCAATACAGCCAGCGTTGGTTGTGCAAAGGTGAAGTGTGATAATAATGGAGGCACCATGGATTTAAATTGCGGTTGTGGTCGCGGATGCGGTCACGTTGTGTTTTTTGCGATTGCGGATATTACGGGTGTTATAATGCGGATTGCGGCCATTATAACCGTGAACTTTTCAAAAATTCTCTCATCTATATAAAAAAATTGACATAATCCTCATAAATTCTCTATTTTACTATATTTTTCATCCAATTTAATGTGTTAATATAATTTTTAAAATTAAAGATTATATAATAGTAATATTAATGATGGAAAAATATATTCAACAATTAATAACTATATAATTAAATTACTAAAATGAATATAAAGCTTTATATTATTAGAACTTGTCATCCATGCTAAAAATTTATTCAACTTTTACAAGATGATTTAAATTATGGAAAATTTAAACTTTTAAAAAAAATTGAATTTTTCAAAATATTAAATTATCTATTTTTAAATTTCAAAACAAATAATTTAAAAAAATACAAATTTTAAAATAAATGTAATATTTTAATAATAAAAATATTTTATCTTGTAAAGATGTGAACTTTTTTCAAATTCTTTTAAAAATTTTAATGTATAATTCTTTGGATTTCAGGAAATATTCAATAGATTTAGAAAAAAATTATAATATATACTTATAAGTAATATCTCAGCACATTACTAAATTTAATTATTAATATATTGTTATATAATATGTAAAATTCAATCAAGATAAAAAATATATTTAATATTTAATTAAATTTAATTATGTATTAATATATCTTTTATGTCAATGTTATGTTGAAATCCATCCCATAATAATCTTTAATATATATATATATATATATATATATATATATATATATATATATATATTTCTTTTTAATAATCTTTAATATTATATATATAATAATTTTTAATATATATATTTCTTCCGATCGACATTTTTAGATAATCCAGCTGTATAGCAATATTTAACTTTTTTATTTTTATCTCTTCCTCTTGACTAGACGAATTCTTTTAATTATTTTAGTATTTCTACGTTATCAGTACGTTTCAGGCCTACCATTTTCAGAGTGTCATTTCAGTCTTTCCTTCTACAGTTTGTTCTGTAGTTTTACTTTTCTCAGTTTTTCTGTTCATGTTCTTCCTTGATCTCGTCAACTCCAAAACAATCAAACAAAGATCGACTCTAAACAAAATGGAGAAAGAAAATCATCAAGGTATGTGCAATAGTTGGCGGACAGCAAAAACATATGCTGCAGGTGAGCTAATGACATTTTTTTAGTACTTTCAGTTTTTCCCCATGGACATGATTTATTGCGGGAAAATACGGTGAAAACGTCCCATAACAGGCCGCAACAACCGCATCAGAGCTTTGTTGCGTCCGCAATGTGCCGTTACAACTGTGATTTTGATTCACACCGCAATTGCGCCCTTATGCGGATGCGGAGGCTCTCGCAACCGCAAAAATGCGGCCGCATAATATGATGCGGTCCGCTTTTTAAAACCCTGGGAGGCACTTTCATCGGCTGCAACTATGATCCTGCTGGCAACATTGTTGGACAAAAGCCTTATTAATTAGGGTTTATTATCTTATAATTAAGCATGTTATCTTCTGGAACTGCTTAATTATGACGATATGGCAATTTGTGTGATGAATAAAATAGTGGATTTTATGATCAATGAAATTCGTGAAGAGTTTGCCAGTTTTCATTCATTGTTAGTTTGTGTACTTGCTTGCCTTTGTATTGTTGGGACCATCATGTTATACACAATAATTTCACAACAAAAATCTTACTTGTGGTGGTTTCCTCCCCATCCACACCAAACCATGTTCCCACAACTTTGGGCTGTTCAATGAGGAGATGCACAAAGCAAATGGTGTTTTTCTATGAATACAAGGTAGGTTCATGATTGTCAAAGCGGGGTTTGGTACTGCATGATTTCACTTGAATTTTGAATAATTCTCTTGAAAATAAAAAAATTTAAGAATTCTACGATTTCACTTTTCAAAACTTTGAATAATTCTGTCAAAAATAATATAAGAATTTGATCAAAATATATTACTGGAAAAATAACAATTTCTATTGGGAAACTGTAATAGAAATTTGTTAAATTGAGTTTAACACAGAAAAAAGTTAAAAATTAATATTAAATATCATTGTATTATTAAAAATATGTATTATACAATTGTGGCTTGCTTTTTATATTAGAATATAACTAACCTAAATATTGTAGACGTTAATTAGAAAGGGAGCTTTATTTTATTTTTATTATTTGTTAAATAAACTTGCCCAGAAATTTCCAACTTTATCCGATATCCGGTGGGGAAAACTTGTGTAATAAGTTGTGCCCATTATAAATGGGCGCTAAGACTAACGGCAGTCGAAGACAATTAGCCTCACTGTTCCGTGCATTCAAGACACTTGGATTTATTTGGCCCATTCCATGAACCAGTAAAAAAATTCATATATTTTGATCTTTTTAATTAATTAATTAATTAAATTTCATCTCAAAATTTTAAATTATTCTCCTACACAGGTTTTTTGATTTGTTTCAATAGTATCGGAAATGCTATTTTCTAAAAAGTCCTACTTTTCACAAAATATGAAAATTTATTTATCTACCCCTGAATAAGTTTTAATTCCTATGTTATTTATAAATATAATAATAAAAGTATACTTATTATATTTAATTAATAATAATTAAAATTTATTAATTTATATTATGATAATATTGAGGATATATTAGTCATTTTATTAATACTTCCTAAGATATTTGAAATTAAACCAAACAAAATGTAGGAAGTTACTTCTTATGTATCAACTAAACAACTTTATGTGCTTTTTAGAAAATTTATATAAAAAGTTATTTTTTTAAAAGTTTAATTTCTTATAGGAAATTACTTCTTGTACAAATTAAACAACTCCTCAAATTGGAAAATTTAGTTTGTTGGAAAACAAAAAAACATGATTTTTTTTAATTTAAAATTATGGGGATTAAATATGACATATATTTTCCAAATTAATATAACCAAACTTGATGAATTCCTAAGAGGAAGTAAATATACTTAAGCACCAAATAATATATCTTGTGAAACAGTGGTCATTTATTTTGATGAAAATTTATTTAGTAAGAATGTATTTATAAAATATTAAAATAATAAGAAAAATTATATTTATTCATTATTTAATGTAAGAAATATGACTAAATTAAATAAATATTTTCCATCTTGAAGATATAGTTATTTTTCTCATTATACATCATCGTTTTAACCATATTCATGTAATATGCATGTGACATATAATTTCTTATTAATATAATTAAACAATATGTTTTTGGGTAAAATCTCTTTCAATAAATCAAAACGGGGTCGAGTCTCTAGTTGACACTGATACGATGATATCTTAATAATTTTTCTAAAATGCTGTCCTATGTATATGTTTATCAAAGACAGTGTTAAATCTTTTTCTTTGTGGATCGCCTCTATCAACCTATTGGGTGCTTCTGCCAAATGTTTCTAAGCACGTCAGGATGCCACGGGTATTCCTTGAATTATGATGAAATAGTCGTTTGGATTTTATATAACCGCTCATAAATATTTCTTTTTTGTAGATAAAATCACAAATAATTTTAAGCAAGTTATTAGATAGACTACGATGTAGCTTTATACTTCTTCAAATTTTAAGAAGTGGAATAATCAATTTTGAAAATTAATTTCATGAAATAAAGCCGAACCATTCTCTGTTGTATCTTACAAGTCATTGTCTGTGTAATTGTGTTCTTTCATGATTATTTTGCAAATTTAATTATTCATGCTGATAACTTCAGAAAAAGTTCGTACTTTGGGAAAAAATTTACTGCTCCACTGGTATTAAAAATTTATTATTACTCCTGACAAAATTAATAAATATTATTAAATATATTATTTTTTTATTTATCAATTTAATTTAATAAGAAATTAATTATTTTCCTAAGAACCCTATTCCACTTTTTTTTCTCCTTATTTTGCTGGTATATTAGGGAGAGAAAAAATCCGACAAAGGATATATTAATTTCACTCTTCAACATAGTTTGATTTATTTGACTCGTTATATTAAATACAGGAAAGTTGAATAAATATGACCAAAGAAAGAAAGAAAAGTCGAACAAATTGACACATATATTTTGATCTTTTTTAATTATTAATTATTTCAATTTCAAAAATACTAATTTTGTTCTCCCATAAACTCAGATTGGAACGTTAGTACGTTGAAGAACAAAATAACACAAGTTTTTTTTTTTTAAATTAAGATGAGAGGGACTAAACTTGACATTTCAAAGTCTTCTGCCAAAAGTTTCTTATCTGGCATGTGAATAGTCTAAGTTTGCATTTTGCAACTTGTTTATTTAATTAGGTCCTTTACGTCTATTAATTTCCTTGTCTGCAAGGCTTCCGGATTCCTTGAATACTGATGGAATAGTTGTTTGGATTTTACATCACAGATACATAAACCACAAATATTATTTTAAGCAAGTTATTGTACTATTTCAAATTTTAAGAAATGATAACACGAATCAATTTTGAAAGCTAATATCATCGAATTGGAAAATTTTCTATTGATACATTAGTACCGATAATTTAGTATTATTTATTTACAAATATTATTAAATATATTATTTTGTAATTTTCTATAGACACTAATTTGTCGATGTTAACCTCTGAATTAAGTCAAAGGACACGCCGGACACTCATTTCGAAACTCCAACTCCTCATTTTAAAACATAAAAAATTAAAATTTAATTTATTTAAAATTAAATTCATAAATAATTTTATACAGAAATTTAATTTTAAATAAATCAAATTCTAATATTTTATGTTGTAAACGAGAAGTGATATGTCAAGAAATCTATACCTACACTTCTTAAACTCGTATCTAACCCCACAGGAAATAAGTTACATCTGAGTATAGACCCAAATTTGTGAGTGGAAGTGAGTGAATTGGGTATAGGAAGGTATATACTTTTAAAGTTTTTATACACATTAAATTATTATTGATTAAGACTCGTTGTCCGTTAAACTTTTCAAGTATATATATGGTGAGGTCCTCTTGACATCCTTTCTTAAATTTTAGCATAACAAATTAATTGTTGATCATTTTCACCTACATAGATAGCAGAATTGAGATAAATTAAAGGAAATCTTATTTATATCACAAATTAAAAAAATAACTTACCGTTTCTTTTATTGTGCAAACCGCTGATGAGTGATCATACGGTTAAATAGAAAAAAATGCCTCAAATTAGTAAAATTATGTAAATTCTGATTATTATTAATCCTAATTTTGATAGATTATATACATACATATAGCAAATTCCATTTTTAAACTCATATTACTTAATAATTGCTTTTTATTCATTCGAATTCTTTAATGGTAAGATTCAATAAGCCTCCACTGATCATTTTGCATTGAAAACGCAGCTATGAAGAGGAATTTCAAATTTCTTTTTCATTTTTATTACTTATTTCTCAAAATTTATTTGAATTCAATTGATTTGAAGCTAACCTATTAATTAATCACTTATTTTCACTTTTCTAATTGTCTAAAAAGTTTAAAAACATTTTTAAAATTTTGATTTTTCACAATATTAACAATCACCTTTTATTTATTTGGTCGAGCAAAAGCATAATTTGAGTATATAAAAATTTCAATACTCTCTCTTTTGGAAGAAATTCTAACATACTTTATGAGTAATTAAATATTTATTTCATTAAGAGAAATATACAAATGCATGCAAAGAGCCTCATGATAATATTTGAAAATTACGAAAATCAGACTAGATCAAATGGTCCAACTACTAATTATTGTATTATTCAATTTAAATGAACTCAAAGAATTATTTTAAAGATTGAATTGGTCATTAGTATGAATCAGGAAAAAATGAAAAGCCAATCTAGTCTTTAAAGCTTTTAGACTTTTATTTTTGGTTGTATTGACTTAATAAGCCTATATGTAATTAAAAATTAAAAAAAATTAACATCCAATTGAGTAAAAATTTTCTAATTTATTTTATTTTTATATAAATTATGAATTTATATATATATATATTATAAATTAGCTATTATTTAAATTCTTTATAAAATTTTATTCATGAGATTATCTAGTTAGATTATTAATCTAACTTATGAGTTTATGTATAATCTTTCCAATTTAAAATCTGACTTGATTTTTAAAACATTGTCTTATGAATCTTTTTCTTAAAATTTGTGTGTCTATCTTTATGAAATTAATAAAAATTTTAATTTGCTTACTCATTTCAGCCAAAAATGGATATCAATTTAGGATTTTTATGTTGCTACATGGTAAGAGTAAGAATCAAACCTTTTACTTCCGGTCTTTCCGACTATACCTTTTACAAGCACCAAGTATCAACTATTAATTCGCTATGATAATCTAGCATTAGTTGTGTTAGGACTATTGACCTTTGACAACATATTTACACACAAACATCCTCATAAATAGTCATAAAAACCTCCAGATACTTTTCATCAAAGAAACCTAACATGGGAGAGAAAATTTTCTTTCTGGTGTTAAATTTTGCTAAGTCCTATTTTCAATTTTGATTAAAAAATAAGAAGATTTTGAGGAGTTGAGGCTGGAGTTGATATTTTAAATTTAGTTTGAAAGGGCAGTTTAAGTGTGGCAATTCAAGTTGCACAATAGATAAATTGAACTATTTGAAAGGATCTTGAAGAGGGCTATTGATGTGGTAATCGATATGATTTTGAAAAAGATGTCCATTCGATTTCAATTCGAAAAGAAAGCTATGAAGATTGAAGTTTGATTGTTGGAGTGGTTTAGATTCGATTTTGAAAATTGAGGAATGCCTTGATTTCGAGAACTGATTGAAGATTTGTTGAAGATATTGAAGTTTGGTAGTTTTTGATTTGATTTCGAAAATTAGTGGCAGTTATTAGAAGTAGTTTTAATAAGTTTTTAGCAGTTTTATGTGATGTACACTTGTTAGATTCTTAGGAATTAGTCATTAGCATTAGAAATATATAAATAAGACTTCTGAATAATGTACAGGGGTTAGATTTCATTTGCTCACAAATCTCTTACATGCCTAACACGCCCTATTGTCGCAACAATTGGCAAACAAAGAAGACTGAATATGTAATTCCACCATTTTTTATTTCAGTTCTAATTTATCTTATAGTTGATTTATTTCTTGCATTTATCTGTTCTTTTCTTTACATTTCTTTTGTTGTTTTTCTTAATTCGATGGACATATAAACCTATCAAACTAAGATCCCTTTGAGGACATGATTCAAATCCTAGATTGTTCTTTAAATCAAGTGTATTGTCAATTTCATATTGAAATGAAAATTCATCATAAACAAATTGGCACGTTTGGTGGGACAAGTTTAGAGATAGTAGTGTCAAATTGAATGATTTCTATTCCGATGCATGATTTTGCATAGTGGAAGAAATTTAAACATGACTAATAGTGGTTCAAATAGACAAGGTTCTGGTAATAATTTGAATTCCAGGAATAATGAAGGAATTAATGGGAATAATGATTTTGAATCAAATCAAAGTAATGTTCCTAATCCTTTTATGTCTAGACCAATAGTTACGGGAGTTCCATAAGATCATCCTATAACATCTCAGATTGGCCAAATCCTAATGGATCCAGAGGAGAATCTTAGGAATTTAAATGTTGATATTTATAATCCTTTATATGATTTACCTTAACCACTTATTCCTAGAATGGTTACACAGACCATAGATTGCTTCGATGGCAGTTCCAAATTTGATTAATTCGATAATTTCTCTAGTAGGAACTTCAAGACATTTAAATTTGAATGCAAATAGAAATGATATGTCTCAATTTAGCATGTTAGGGAACATGCCGACTGGACAGCAAAGTACATCTAAGGAGTCTATTCTTTTGACATCTTTTACAAGTGCTGCACTTCATTCCATACATCAATAAATGAATGAAAGTAACCATGAGATGGTGAATATGTTGTCTCACCAATTGACGAGTGTTACTAATCCTATGGTGAAGTCAACCAAAACTAATTATTTATTATTGGCAAAACAAATGGGTCGAATCACCGATGTTCTTGGTGCACCTGCAGACCCTATTATCAATCAAGTAGCGAATGCAAGGCCTAAAAATGCAGTATTGCAAACATAGGGCAAGCTGATGTGACACCTGCAAATGTTATGCATGATAATATGATGCAGGAACCACCTGCTAATCCTGGACACAGGAATGTAGTACCTATAAACCTAGTTCAAAATCGAAACTTAGCAGCAGATCCTAATGTCCCTAATAATAATGTGGTTCTAGTAAATAGGAATAAAAACCTTGATAATATTTTGAATCAAGTTAGGCATAATGTTAGAGAGGGGCATCAAAACATAGTCAATGTTATGGAACGAGTGGTAAATCAACATGGTTTTAATGTTAGTTATGCGAATAACCCATATTTTCTCTTAGCCTTTCTTGAGATTGTTTTGCAAACTAAAATGCCTAAGGGTTAGAAAATCCCTAAGTTCAACAAGTTTGCTAGTGAAATCGGTGAATCCATAGTTCAACATATTGCTTGATATCAAATCAAATGTGATGATCTTACCAATAATGAAAATCTTAAAATGAAATATTTTCTAAGTTCATTGACTAAAGATGCTTTTACTTGGTCTACTACTCTACTACCTAATTCGATTCATACTTGGAATCAATTAGAAAGGAGTTTTCATGAATAATTCTTTAGGGGTGAAACCAAGGTAAGTTTAATGGACTTGTTAAGTATTAAAAGAATGTAAAATGAATCTATTGATGATTATATGAATAAATTTAGGTAGATGAAGGTTAGATGCTTTACTTAAGTGCTAGAACATGAGTTAGTTCAAATGGCCATAAGTGGATTTGATTATTATATTCGAAAGAAGTTGATTAATTAACAACTTAAAGATATGGCCCAACTAGCAAATAAAGTAAGGCAAATTGAATAGCTGAAATTCAAAAAAGATAAATATTGAAAAGTTGAGAGACCAGTCCGAATAGATAAGACTACTTATGTAGATGTATTTGATTAGGAAATAAAAAATGTTAATGATAAAGATGATGATGTTGATGTCGAAACTAATAATGAAATAAATATTACTGAATTAAAGCCTGGACCTCCTTATGTATGTACTTCTTTAAAACTATACAAGTCCAAGGGCAATTCAAAATTCTTGAGAAAGCAAAATTATAGTTTCAATATTACTAAAGCTAATCAAATATTTGATATTTTACTTAAAGATAAGTAAATTATGTTATCTGATGATCATAATTTTTTTAATTTAGAACAAAGAAAGGGTAAAAAATATTGTAAATATTATTATATTTATGGCCATTGGACTAACCATTGTGTATGTTTTAGGGATATGATTCAAAAGGCAATCAAAGAAGGCAAACTAAAATTTGAAGAGAAATCAAAGCCTACCATGAAAATTGACTTTGATCCATTAGAGGTCTCAACTAATTATGTTGAACCACTTGAAATTAACATAGTGAATATCCATATTAAGGATATTCAAGATGATGGTGTTAAATCTGCTATAGAAGAATATGGAAAAGAAGTGAAGGATATTTATCCCAAAGCTAGAAAGTCTCTATTGGAATTTTTGATGAGGAAAAAAGATTCTGACAATGAAGTAACCCTTTACCCAAGATGCAATGCAGTCTTTAATAAGTCTACTGCAAAGGCATTCGAAGAGTTTGAGTTTAAGAAGTAGTATGAAGCAGCTTATAAGTTGAACAAAGATCAGGCTTCTAGCTCGAAGCCGGAATTCAAGACTATACCTGCCAAAAGCAAGAGCTTTGTGCCTCCTTCGAATGTACCCCCAAATAAGTGGATAAGGGGAATGAATAAGATTGAGAATCGGCAAGGGGCTAAACTAGGAAAGATGTATCAATACTAGAGGCCTAAGTTTCTATAGCATGTTCCTGGCCTTTTAAAGTACCATTTATATGGAAATCCCTCGATGACCAAGACTCAGTGGCAAAGGGCATAGAAGTTTAGAAAAGCTGCTCGTGAAAATGTGCAAGCTGTGGAGCAGGGAACTTCGAATAAAAGATCTTACCATCATATTCTATAGAGGAATTCTTTTCTACAGAACATGAAATAGAAGGAGATCGCACTTGAAAATGAAGATAGTATGATTACAAGATCTTTCGAATCTAGATTCGCTAATGATTTGGAAGATATTTGCGGTATGTTATCTATCCTACTAGTTGAGTATGCGAAGGAGTATAATCAAGATTAAAATGAAGATTTTAATGAAGAAGACTTCGAAGGAAATAAGGCTATGAAGGAACCTACATTGGTTACTTATACAGCTCGAATCCTTCCTAAAGAGAATTCTACAATATTTGACAGGCCAACAAAGAAGATGAAAAATCATTTAAAGCCTCTCTTCATCAAGGTTGAAGATGATGGCAAAATCATTCATAGGGTGTTAGTTGATGGTGGTGCTGTAATTAATCTGATGCCAAAGGCAATAATAAAGAAGCTGGACAAGATATAGGAGGATCTACTTCCCCATAACATGGTAATTACTGATTCCAATGGTAAAACTTTAAAGTCAGAAGGACTGCTAACTTTGAATGTTCAAGTTAGGTTAGTGATTCAACCTACTATCTTCATTATTGTTCCTTCAAAGGCCAACTACAATCTGCTTCTGGGTAGAGAATGGATTCATGATGTAAGGGCAGTACCTTCAACTTTGCATCAAAAGATGTTTATATAGGATGCAGAAGGAAATCTGGAAGTAGTAGAAGCTGAAGATTCTTCCTTTTGAGTTAAAACCAATGTAATGGAATTCGATAAATATCTTTCCTATATTGGACCTTATCAGATGGATAGCATGGAACATCTAGCAAGATCCAAGGTTTTTACTACTATGTATCTTCGACCTGAAGTTAGGTTTATCTTAAAGTATGAGGAATCACAGGCCAACTTGGAGGTAGCCTTCAAAGAGTTAAAGTTAATATGAATATTTCAAGCTATCTAGCTTAAATTTCATCTTACGTGGCCGAACAAGGATTTGAAATGGCTATGAGAGCTGATTTAGTTTCATAATCTTTTAAATATAGAGAGGAATTGATTTGTGAAGTTAAAGAAAGTTCAAAAGATGTTATTCAAGATCAATCCGTAAGGGTTAATGTTCAAGAAAAAGATGTTAAAAGGCTTGACTATATTTTTTATGACTCACCATTGGGTTCAAGACATCTTTATCTCATGATGAAATAAAGAAGATAGAGGCTCAAGATCCTCTTGAAGAAATAGATCTCAGTAATGGAACAAAGCCAAGACCTACCTATATCAGTAAATATATAGATCAAGCCTTAAAGGAAAGGATAATTGAGTTATTGAAGGAGTTCAAAGACTATTTCACTTGGGACTATGATGAGATACTTGGGCTACATTAAAGCTTAGTAGAGCATAGACTACCAATTTATCTTGGAAGGAAGCTAGTAAAGTAACCACCAAGGTGGTTTGCCCCAGAGATTATTTCGAAAATCAAAGAAGAAATCGAGAGACTACTAAGGGCGAAGTTTATTTGAACAACCAGGTACACTGATTGAATTTCTAATATAGTCCCTGTAATTAAAAAGAATAGAACTCTAAAGGTTTGTATAGATTTTCAAAATTTAAATTTAGCAACTTCTAAAGATGAATATCCTATGCTAGTTACTGATATGTTAATTGATTTAGTAGTTGGAAATGAAATGTTGAGTTTACTAGATGGATATTGTAGTTATAACCAGATATTCATTGCTGAAGAGGACATTTCAAAAATTTCTTTTCGATGTCCTGGTGCAATCGGTACTTATGAATAGGTAGTGATGCCTTTTGGCCTTAAGAATGCTAGTAAAACATATCAGCGGGCCATGAATACAATTTTTCATGACTTGATTGGAAAATTTATGCAAGTTTATATAGATGATATTGTTATCAAGTTGAAAATAAAAAATAATCATATAGACCATTTAAGACAAGTTTTCGAAAAGATAAGAAAACATGGTCTAAAAATGAATCCAATTAAATATGCTTTTAGTGTTTTCGCAAGAAAGTTTCTTGGATTCTTAATTCAAAAAAAAGGAATTGAAGTTGATCAAAATAAAGCAAAAGCTATTTTGGAAGCTTCACCACCCTCGAACAAAAAGCAATTGCAATCTTTGCTGGATAAGTTAACTTTTTGAAGAGGTTTATTTTGAATCTATCTGGCAGAACAAAGATCTTCTTACCTTTGTTAAAATTGAAAAAGGAAGAAGAATTTCAATGGGAAGATGTACACCAAAAAGCATTCGAAGATATTAAGCATTATTTGATGAATCCTCTTATGATGACCTCTGCTAAAAAAGGAAGACCTTTAAAGCTATATATTTTTGCCTATAAATATACTATAGGTAGTATACTAGCTCAAGAAGATGAAAATGACATCGAAAGAGCTATTTATTATCTAAGTAGGGTATTAAATGATGTTAAAAGTAGATATTGTGCTATTGAGAAATTATGTCTTTACTTGTATTTCTCATGTGCTAAGCTAAAACATTACATCAGACCTTTTGATGTGATTATAATTTCTCATTATGATATAAAGCATATGTTATTTAAACCTATACTTCATAATAGAGTTGGTAAATGGGCTTTAGCTTTGACTGAATATTCTTTGAAATATATGCCCTTGAAATCCATGAAAGGTTAAGTGGTTGTTGATTTCTTAGCTAACCATTCTTAGAAGAGATTAATGAAATTGATGAAAATTTTATGGGATTAAAACCTTGGAAATTATATTTCGATAGTTCTAGGCATCGAAATGGAACAGGAATTGAAATTTTGATTATTTCCCCTGAAAGGTTTCCCACGAAGTTGATGTTCGAAATAAAAATGCCTTATTTAAATAATGAAGCAAAATATGAAGCTCTTCTTGTTGGGCTTGAAACTTTAATGTTATTTTGAGCAAGAAATGTAATTATTCATAGTGATTCTTAATTGTTAGTTAAACAAATTACTCGAGAATACAAATGCATAAGTGAAAATTTAGTAAGGTATTTTACTCAAGTTATGGAACTACTACAAGAATTTGATGATTTCGCTATTGAACATATCCTAAGATTGCAAATTTGTAAGGCTAATGAGTTGGCACAAATAGTATCAGGTTATAAAGTTTCGAATGAAACTTGGGATAAGTTAATTGAAATAAGAAATAAATATGTTGCAAAAGAATTCAAAATACTTAAGATAAGTTTGCTTTCAAATGATGATTGGAGAAAACCAATTATCAAATATTTAGAAAACCCCAGTTCGATTATAGATCGAAAGATGAAGTATAAAGCTTTGCACTATGTGATCTTTGGTAATGAACTTTATAAAAAATCTGTGGATGGAAACTTACTAAGGTATTTGGGTGAAACTGAAGCTTTTATAGCTTTAGCTAAAGTTCATGAAGGGATCTTTGGTGCACACTAAGCCGGTGAAAAGATGAAATGGGTGTTGAAAAGATAGAGTTTATTAGCCTTCAATGATAAAAGATTGCCATGAATATGCAAGATCATGTGAACAATGCCAGAAACATGAAAATATTCAACATATGCTAGCAAGTGATTTGCATTCGATTATAAAGCCATGACCATTTAGAATATGGGCTTTAGATTTAGTGGCAATTGATTATTTTACAAAATGGGTCGAAGTTATTCCTTTGAAGGCTGTTGATTAGAGGGATATAATTGATTTTATCGAAAAACATATTGTATTTTGATTTGGTGTACCTAAAACTTTGACAATTGATCAAGATACAGTTTATACTGGGGAAGAAGGTGATTCAATATGCCAAATCAAGAGATATAAAATTGATTAATTCGATTCCATATTATACATAGGCCAATGGTCAAGTTGAGGCAGCCGACAAAATAATTATTGCTTTAATTAAAAAGCACATTGGGTAGAAGCCCAAGAATTAGCATGAAACACTTAGCCAAATTTTGTAGGCATATAAAAATTCTGCTAAAGAGGCTAGTAGAACAACTCCTTATAGGCTAGTTTATGGCTATGACGCTGTTTTTCCTATAGAAATTAATTTGTAGTTTATTAAACTACAAAAATAGAATAAGTTATTGGTTGAACATTATTGGAATTTAATGTTTGATGAGTTAAATGATTTAGATGACGAAAGGTTGTTGGCTCTAGAAAACATTATTCGATAAAAAGAAAAAATTTCTCGATTTTATGACAAGAAAGTTAAATCAAAAAATTTTTAATGTCGGTGACTTGGTATGGAAGGTTATATTACCAACAGAAAGAAAATCGAATAAATTTTGAAAATGGTCTCCAAATTGGGAAGGACCATTTGAAATTGAAAAAGTGTTTACTAATAATGCCTATTCGATTCGAGATCTAGCTACGACTAGTTGAATAATGTCAATAAATGGCAAATTTTTAAAAATTTATAGAGCAACAATTCATGAAGTCAAAATAACTGTTTAAAAGCAGTTTGAAAGTTAAAGTGCATAATGTTCAAATGAAAATAAAATAAGCTTTTCACAAAAAGTAATCTCAAATTTTGCTAAACTCCATCTTCAAAATTGTTTTGGTTTGAGCATGAGAATGTTTAGAGGCTTTCAGCTTCTCTATTTTGATTAAACAATCCTTCACGTGATAATTCATGTCTTTGATCTGTAAAGTAATGTCAGATTTTACTTTTGCATAATTACAGCAACAATCTTCCAACAAGCTTTTTCCTTTTTTGGTTTCTTTGAGCAATTTTTCAAGGTTCTGGATTCGAGCATTAACTTCAACCATCTTTTAAGTTCCAGCCTTGATTGAGTTTTTGGCCTTCATTATAGTTGAATTGAAAATTTTCAACTTCTCCACTTGAGTTTTTTGAAGATCTTCAATTTCAATCAATGATTTGTTTATCTCAAGTGTGATCTTTATGTTACTCTCGAATTATGCTAACCAATTCAAAAGCTTTGTGATATGAGCAACTTGAGGAACATTTGATTTGGCCAGATGATCGTTAATTTTTGAAAGTAAAGCTTACAAATTTAATATGAAGTCTTGGTCAAAAAATTTATTGAGGAAGCTTTCTTCAACCACAATATTTTTCAAATTAGTGAGCAATTGGTCCAATTCTAGGCTAATGACTTTTGTTGACTTCGTATGAGTTGTGGATTGTTAGGTTTTCGAGGATAGAGAGATAGTCCCCATGATCAACTGATCCATTGCTGCTAGGGGATCATCTTCGATGGATTTGTTTAGGAGTTCAACATTCATGGTAGTGAAAGTCCATTTATTAGAGGTTGCTTCACCCACTAAGACTTCAAATCCTTCAGTTTGTTTTGTAAGAGAAGAATCAGATGCACTTGAAGCCTTGTGTTATTCTTTGTTTGAGTGGGCATCTTAAGGCAGCACATTCTGATTTAAGTCTTGAAAATTCACCATGAGCTCTGTCCTTTCTTCTTTAAGATTTTATTTTTTTTTATATGGGAGACTTTGCAGAAAATGTTTTATGGAGATTGTTCATCAGGATTAACCCCCTTAAACTTATTAGACCCTGGTGCAGCATCTCGAATGACTTCTTTAGGTTGGGGGTTCAGATTCAACACATTCCCTGTTTCTTCAAAAACTTTTGCTTTCTTCTTTGAAGAATCATTTTTAGGCTTTGAACTAGAATTCAAAGCTATAGTCTGATATATATATATATATATATATATATATATATATATATATATATATATATATATATATATATATATATAAGAGAAAATAATATACCTCAAGTGCTTTTAGATTCGAATTTGATTTTTGTGAAGTTCTTTTTCTTCCATTTCTTCTTAGTGGAGATTTCTTTTTGAGCTAATAAGGAAATGAATTTAGTCCTAATAAACCAATATTAAAGGGACAAGATAAGGTTTTGGCAGTATACCTTTATTTTCTTCGAAGGAAAATCTTTGCTTGTTTTATGTGTTGTTATGGGAGATGCTAAAGCGTTAGAATCCTTCAGCTCTATTTTCTTTAAAGCCTAAAAACAGGAAAGAAAGGTAAGTTGTTGTTTGTTGAGAAAATATTCATTAAAAAAAATTGTTTACTTTCTTTGTGGGCTTCAAGGGCTTGGAGGAAACAGCAAGTCTTTTTCCTTTCTTTTTGGGACCTTCTTCTTCCTAGTTTTCACTTTCATGAGATTCTTTGAAGACTTTAGTGCTTTCATTTACTATAATAAAGATTTTGTTAGAACAAGTAGGGAAATAAAGCAAATCGAATTCGAAGGAAAAAGTTAACTGGAATCGTTTTATCTAACAGATAAGTTCTTTGATGTGGATGCAAATCAAAAGGATAATTCAAAACATTGTATTTGGTTTTTTTAACCTTTTCCAATTTTGATTTTTACTTTGATTTTAGCTTAGGTAATATGTTTGCCAAAGAAAAATCAAATGGGTTAAATCATCTTGGACAAGATAAAGGTTTTGCAAATCTAAAAGGAACATTTGGCAAAGGGGGAAATGAAGGATAAAATTTCTGAAACTTTGTTCTTGTGTCAATTTTTATGGGTCGATAACTTATACATCTAGTTTTAGGATCCTTTATTTTAAGGCAGTTTGATAAATCAAATTTGTGTTTTTTAGAAATCTTATTTATTTTACCCTTTAAAGTGTGTGCTACATTAGCAATTGTTCTTCATACAGCTCCCAGCACATAGCTAGTTCGAAAATGCTTTTCAAAGGTAGAGATTTCTTGAATATACATACCTTTGGTCTTTCGGCCGAGGTTTCCTTTCTGTATGGATTGATCAGAAGTGAGTTGGTCAATCATCTTTTTGAAACATATAGTTAGAGATTTGTGAAGACGAGAATAGTAGTGGTCCCACCACTTTGCAAAGTCAAGGGTGCAGTAGAAAGAAGGTTCGAACTCGAAAGGGATCAATTTTGGTTTCTTCTTCCCATAATGTTCCATAAGGGCAAGGAGGTTAGGTAAATTGATAGCTGACAATTCAAACATGACCTCAGAAGAGTCCTTATACATGGTAGTTGGAATATTTTGACTAAAGCCAAATTATCTTGCCACTAGATTAGGCTAATAAGAGTAAACTCTTATTTTTGGCCCAAAAATGTGAGTAGTTAAAATATCACAGTCAAAAATTCCTTCTAGATTTCATTGTTTTCAACTTGGATCCCAGGGATTTCAAAGAGAAAAGAATGGGTAAACCATTTTGGACCTTGAGTCCGACTTGAAAAAGGAGAAAAAGATGGAGAATAGGCTTTGAGGGAATGAAATAAAGAAAAGTAATATTGAAATTGTTCCAAATTATGGAATTTTGAAGTGATAGTCAAATGGCTAAGTTTTATACCTTCAATAGTTTTCAAAACATCATCAGGGGCTTTATTCTTGGCTTATCTTTGAAAATGGCATTAAGTCAAAGTTGTAGCAACCAGAAAGGCCTGCTGAGATTATGAAGAGGATGACTTGATCTTAGAATAATAACAACATCATTCATAGCCTCATAAAAATGACCCAGGATCAATTTACTCAAATTGATGTTTACTTTTTTGTGGAAGAGTTGGGCTAAACAAAGAAGGGATTTAGAAATTTGGTTGTTTTTTGAACAAAATACATAAGAACATAGCCAAAGCAAAAGAAAAGCCACATGTTCATTATCTAAAACCTCCTCACTGTTGAAATGGTTATTAGCAAGGAACTGGGTGTAGGTAAGTTTTAAAAAATTTAGGAGAATTTGGTTGTTCGAAGGCTTAACATTAGAATGCAAAGTCACTCCAGTGGGTTTAAAACCTGCAATAGCAACTAAATCGAAAAGAGTTAAAGTGATCATACCATATGGAACATGAAAAGAATTGGTGACTCTATTCTAGAAAAAGAAAGAACTAGCGACCATTGGGAAATTGTAACCAAGATTACAACAACTCAACTATATAAAATCATAAATCCCTAAAGCTTTCTAGGCATCCCTTTTGTAGGTTTGCATCCTAGTCAACTAATCAAAATAAGAAGAACGATTTGTAGGAGGATTCATTCTGAAGGTTGATTTTAGGTTTTCAATAAAATCAGTTTTAATGATGGAGTGAGAAGGTAGAATCTTTTCTTAGTTAAGTGAAGAAAAGAAATCATTTTTCATCTTAAACTCAGTAGGTGGTGAATATGTACCAAGAAAGGCAAATGTTTTATCATTTACAGAGAAAGGAATCAGTACCTGAGACCTCTAGATAGCTAATTTTTCTTCCTGGTTTTTCGGTCCAGGCAAGTAATTAGTGTGATCTTTGGATATAAAGTTAGCGGCCTCGATAGCATTGGGTAAAGAGCTAAAAGATGAAGAAATATTTTCCTTTTGAGCCATTTTTGAGGTAAAAGGGTGAATCGTAAAATGGAAAAGGATGAAGGTAGAAAGGAAGTAGCAAAGAAGTTACAGGGTTTTTAGAGCAAGGAGACGAAGATTAAAGGAGGTGAAATGACAAAGAGGACTATAAAGATAACAGGTAAAATAGTCGTTTTGATGTTTTTACCGTATCTTGATGGAATGGACGGTTGAGATGATTTCAGATTATGCGAGTCCATTGGAAATAAGTGGTTTTATTACTGATTATGGTGGACCCGTCCTTTGAGAGCGTGACTATTATAAAGATTGTGGTAGTTGAGAATCTTGTCATTTATTTTCTCTCTCCATTTTTTTTGGAATTTAAAATATTTATTTTTTTGTTACACTTAAAAGACAAATATTTTAGGGGGCATCTGTTGGTGTTAAATTTTGCTAAGTCCTATTTTTGATTTTGATTCGAAAATAAGGAGATTTTGAGGAGTTGAGGCTAGAGTTAATATTTCAAATTCAGTTTGAAAGGGTAATTTGAGTGTGGCAATTCAAGTTGCACAACAGATAAATCGAACAATTTGAAAGGATCTGGAAGAGGGCTATTGATCTAGTAATTGATATGATTTTGAAAAAGATGTCTATTCAATTTCAATTTGAAAAGAAAGCTATGAAGATTGAAGTTTGATCGTTGGAGTGGTTTCGATTCGATTTTGAAAATTGGGGAATGCCTTGATTTCAAGAATTGATTGAAGATTGTTGAAGATATTGAAGTCTGGCAATTTTCGATTTGATTTCAAAAATTGGTGACAATTATTAGAAGTAGTTTTAATAAGTTTTTAGTAGTTTTTAGCAGTTTTATGTGATGTACACTTGTCAGATTCTTAGGAATTAACCGTTAGTATTAGAAATATATAAATAAGACTTTTGAATAATGTACAGGGGTTGGATTTCATTTACTCACAAATTTGTTACACGCCTAACATTCCTACTATCACAACAATTGGCAAATAGAGAAGACTGATATGTAATTCCACTATTTTTTATTTTGGTTCTAATTTATTTTTGAGTTGATTTATTTCTTGCATTTATCTGCTCTTTTCTTTACATTCCTTTTGCTATTTTTCTTAATTTGATTGATACATAAACCTATTAAACTAAGATCTCTTTGAGGACACAATTCAAGTCCCTGATTGTTCTTTGAATCAAGTGTATTTTCAATTTCAATTGAAATGAAAATTCATCATAAACACACTGAAAATGGGTTTCTCCAATATTTCAATTCTTATCCTAACAATTGCCATTTTCATGATTCGTGTTTCCATAGCCCAAGATTCGCCACAAGATTATGTGAATGCTCACAACGCAGGAAGATCACCGGTGGGCGTTCAGCCCGTCGCTTGGGATGATTCTGTGGCACCCTTTGCCCAGAACTATGCCAACCAACGTAAATTTGACTGCCAACTTATCCACTCCGGCGGCAGCAGCCGTTACGGCGAGAACATTGCTTGGAGCTCCGGCGACCTCAGCGGCACGGATGCTGTTAGAATGTGGGTGGATGAGAAACCTTACTATAACTATGACACCAATTCTTGTGTTAACGGGGAGCAATGCCTTCACTATACTCAGGTGGTTTGGCACAGTTCACTTCGTATTGGTTGTGCTAAAGTGAGGTCTTACAATGGTGGCACATTCATTACTTGTAATTATTCTCCTCCTGGCAATTATATTGGGCAAAGACCATATTAATCGAAGTTCCTGATGATGTTTTAGATTAATATCATGAATTTATAGGTGTTGGGTCTGGTAATACTTCCTGATGCAAGATCATTGTGAATCTGATTTAATAAAAATTATGTAGAAAACGAATATCACATTTTTTAAATATAATTTTACAATTTGTTTATAAATTCCAACTTAGCAACTCTACGTGGAAAATGCTAAGGTGGATTATTCTGAAAAAGATATGGAGTTGCTTGGTGGAGTTTAATAATTCGCCTCACTATTTTTTATCCATTTTAACTTGCAAATTAATGGAGGGATAATAATTATACTAAGTACAAAATTAAGGTATTATTAATGCTAGTTGTAAAATTTTTAGAATATAATATCTACCTTACTTATAAAGGAGGGAATAAATATTAAATATTGATATTACAAGAAATTTTTAGTTTTACTAAACGCATTTAAATTATATGTATTAAGTCAATAAAAAAATGAAATTATCAATAGATAAAAGAGAAAGATGTACACCATTGTTCAACAAAAATTAATGTTTCTTTTGTCTGATTGGCTGAGTACTTGCACAAATTAAATGCATTTAATCCAATTAAGAATTGTTATAATATCATATACTCAAGTTTGTACTAATTGATATGGATGCTATATTTGACATAATTACAATTACATTATTTTTTTCCTTATATTTGACATAAAAACAGTTAAATTATTCATTATTATTAAAAAAAGTCAAGTAGCAAGACTTCATATTCAGGTTTTATACCTTACCAAGTTTACATATGTAATATAAAGGTTGCACTAATTAGCACCAACTTGTATATATAAGATCATCATTTCTTGGTTTATGTTATATGCGCCGTCAATGCTTCTCATAAATAGGACAGTATATTACCAAGGCGTTACGAACGTTAATAAAATAAAATATATAATTAAAAATTAAGAATATGTCATAATATTTTAACTAATATATAAATTTAAATTAAATGCTAAATTGTAAGTATTATAATTATTAAAAAAATTACATTGTTTCTAATATAATTTCACATTTCAAGATCATCGGATAATTAATCATATTATATTATAATATATATATTTCTATTTATATCTAATTTATTAAGCAGTCATTAATCGATTGCTCACAATGTTCATTAAAGATAACTTTTTTTAAAATATTTGTTATTGCCACAAGTAAAATTATGGTTACACAATTATTAATATTTATCAATTTTTATTGAAAAACATAAAAATTCACACAAAATTCTTCTAGGTTCCATTAACTTCAAATGTATTAAGGAAATAATTTAACATAATAACATGATAAAAATAAAAAAAAGATAATTTAAATGTGATTTTGATCATGTGAAAATACAAATTATTTGACTGTTACCCTTATTTATACATAATTGTGATCCCGTAGCTATTTTATTGCTTTAAAATTTTGGTTCTCCCGTTAAAGTTACACCCTACTTGTTAACGATATGGTGAAGTGGCATTTTTTTTCCCTTTGTTCTTGATCGCCTCCATCACACCCCATCCTCTCTTTCTTTTTTTGGAACATTTTTCTTTGAAAGCCTTCGTATTTTTGTGGCATTTAATAAAGTAAGAATTTTCTTTCACCAAAATAAAGAGGTTTAGTTGTCTTATTAATGTGCTGAAACTGAGAATTATTGCGGGTATTTCAATTTTTATCATTCGAATTTGTGAGAATATATGATGTTTACTGGTAATGACTTAATCGTTGAAGAGCGTTTATTGACATGTTATCATATGATATAGTAAATTTAATTTTTAAAAAATAAATTTAATGTACATTTAAATGTAATAATATATCGATATATTATTATATTAGGGTATATCATAATACTTTTCCTATTATTTTTTAGGTTTGAATGATAATATACTTCTGCTTCAAACAGAAAGGGATTCTTGGCTTTTATCTTTGATACTTCCTCAAAGTCAAAAATATCAAAATCAATAGCCCTAGTTTGTTCGAAGGCCACAAGCTATTTTTCTGTTTATGTATGTGAAGCTTCACTTTCTAGGTTATTAAAAAAAATTGCGTGGCTGCTGGAATTGCAAATTTCAAAACACACAAACGCACGCACATACTTCCTCAATTTTATCCTATATGTCGTTTTGAAGACTTTTTTTTAGTCTATCACTTAAAAAAATAAAGACTATACTTCATACATTTTTATTTATTTTTAAACTAAATGTACAAAAATTTATGAGGCTAATAAATAATCTTAATTTTTGAAAATAGGACTTGTAAAAAGCTATGTTCCAGTATCATTAATTGTTTCAAATAAATTTTCTCACACATCATTTGTCTCACTAAATTTAGCTCTTATGATCAACGCACATTATTTTACTAATAAATTAAATATTATATTACCTAAATCAAAAAAAGAATTTTATTTTAACAATATAATTTAATTTGTCTTTTTATAATTAATTTTAGGTTTTTTATTATGATATTAAATTGAATTAAATTATTCATTTTCAATTGTAACAATTGTACACAATATTATTTATTTTATTTTATTTGTTTTAATGTTAATATTATTTTACAACTTTCGAAAAATTAAGTGTAAGTATTTGACCCAGTTATCTCTGGATCTGCTCGTTTCATTGTTACATACCATACCAAGATTAACAACTTGTAAATGATGTCATGGTCAGACATTCCACCACGTTACCGGGAATGCTTAGAGACCGTGATGAATGTTACTATATTATGAAATAAGTTGAATTTTTAAACGTTTCAATATATTTCATATTTGATAAAAAAAACTATGAATTTAAATTTTAAAAACACTTTTTTAAAAGAAATTTATTATTTATTGCTTTTATTTCAATTAAAAATTAGTTTTCTATCTAATATAAAAAGTATAATGACTTTGAAACGCGGTAAAAGCCATGGCCACCATAATTGAATAGCTATTCGAGACCCCAAAACCGTGTAGGGTATTAGATTTTAGGATATTCAAAATACTGTTATAACATACGGTCGTTGGGGGTAACAAAATACGAAATTTGGATCCCTCAGTATGTTTGAAAAATTAAGTGTGTAAATTTAAGAAGAAAATTAGATATATTTTTTTTATAAAAATAATAAACTTCAGTAAAAAAGTTGCAAGTTTAGAATAAAAGATTTTACCTCCATTTCTCATCAATCTGCAAAAAAAATTGATAAAAAGGGAATGGAAAGATCCAGACCTCAAATTAAACCGTTTCCACATACATTATGCAATTTTTTAGAAAAATAAGCACGAAAGAAAGGGACCAAGCACTTTGTCAATTAATAAATTCCAGCACGTTAAGAAGCGGCGGTCTATTTGATTGATAGTGGCCTCCAAGTTATTCTAGTTTTCTCAAAAAACACATGGCTTAGAATGTGATAACCCTGGAACGGGATGGCTACCAAGCTATGTACTTTCCTAGGCCCCCACAAACATTTTGAACATTCTACGTTCTGCCCTTTCTTACTATTTTACACAATTAATACAAATTATACATACTCCTATCAAACGGATTAACCCAACTTTACTAAATTAACCTAATGAATAAAAATTATATATCGGACCAGTTGTAAGCTATGCTACTTTTTTATCAGATTGAGTTTAGATCGGATTGCTATAACCCCAATCCTAGTCTCAAGTCAACATTCATCAGCGAAGTTTAAGCAGATTTTTATAACGTGTTACATTTTATTATTATTATCATATTATTTATTTGTTTATTAATTTTATATCATTAATTAATTAAAATATTTATTATTATTTATTAAATATAATTATATATTATTATGACTTAAAATTTTATTATATATATATATATCAATGAATTATATACATTATATATAAAAATAAATATATATTATTAAAATCTAGTTAATGAATTTATATTTAATAATATATACATTTAATAAAATAATTTAAATTTTATATTGATCAAGAATTTTATATTATATATTTATATATTTATTTTATTTAATAAAATAAATATATATTATTAAATATATATTGATTAAGTTTTAAGTATTATATATAAAAATAAATATATTTAATAATTTATATATTATCAAATATATATAAATAAATAATATATTAATAAAAATAATTATAATAATTTATATATAATAATAAAAAATAAATAATAATATATTATATTATATATGTATATAATATACTTAAAATTAATATCAAAATTATTTATTTAAATTTTTTAAATAATTGTAAATTTTAATATTAAAGTACTAATTCAAATTTTAGTATAATTATTTATTTTGATAAACATATATAATATATATTGATAATATTAAATATATAAATTTATTAATTTTAATATTAAAAAATATTTAATATTGCTCATTTATATAATTTTAATATTATATATATTAAAGTATAATTTTAATATATCAATATTATTATTATTTGAATATCTATATAAAAATTAAATATATGATAATAAGTTAATTATTTGTTACTTACTAATATTATTTTACTAATGGGTTAATCCAATAACTTGATAAGCTAACACTTACTAGTCTCAATCCTTTATTAGGTTGGGTTAACTAATTCTAGTCTCTTACTAAGTGAGGCTATTGTTATAATTTTTCGTACTAGTTATAATCCTAAGTTAGGCAAAATTATATCAGTCTTAGGGTAATTTATTAAATCCAATCCATTTTAATACCTTTACTTTGTGTGTGGACAGTCTCACTGTGAGAAATAAAGACTTTCATATAGAAGTTTGCAATAATTTTAAGAATTTATTCTTGGTGTAAATTAACTTTATATTATTATTTATATTACTATATCAATAAAAAATATTAAAATTAAAATTAAAATTAAAAAATTTTAATTATTTAATACTTTGATAATATATTTAATTTATTTATTAACAGTGTGAAATATTTTATATGGATGAAGAGTTACATTTAAACTCATATTTTACACTTGTTGCGAATATTGTATCATAAAAAACAAATAATTTTTTTTTTTGGAAAATATATAGGTTCTGCAACAAGAATATATTATTGTTACAAAATGAGAATGCTTTTGCTACAACAAATAAAAATTGACGCCATAGTTATTTTTCATGGTCATATTAGGAACTAATTTAAATCCAATTTGATCAAATGATATTAAGATTTTATGTAATTAGATTCTAACATGGCAATGGTGTACTTTAAAATGCTTATTTTTATTATATAAATTATTTATAATGGATTATAAATAATTTTTAGTTTTAATATTAACTATTTTGCAAAATAAAAATATATTATAATTAGTTGTTTTAAATTGAAACATTATATATTGCAACTACTAAATAATTACTTTGCTTATTTCATGAGCAAATTTAAACTATAAGTATTATTAGAACATATTAAATTTCATTAGATTATATTTTAAATTTTATGATAATTATTTGAAGTAATATTTTAATTACTTTAGGGTTAATATATATATATAGATATAGACATAGATACATAGTGTTAATACACCGATTTTGATGACACAATATCTAAAACTTATGTTTAAATACAATATATAATTTAGAAATAGTTACATTTTACTCATCCATAATTTTGTTAATTTTTACTTAATCCACCTGTATATTCAAATGATACTATTTGTCCGTATGTATTTTTCAATATTAACACTTTGTTTACATAAACTTGTCTAGTCAAATATTGAACAAAATATTTTATAACAAGTTAAGTGAATTCAAAAAAATCATAGAAGGGTAAATTATAATTTTTTTATATTTATATTAATTGATATTTATAATTTTTTATTACTATTAAGAACAATTATATTAGTCTTATCTTCTTAATTTAGATTTACAAACTATAATAAATATATACTTTACAAAATTATTAGTAATTAAATATATGAACTTTGTTATTTACAAATATTTTTACATGCTTCATGAATTATAATAGATTTTTTTCTCATTAAATGTGTGTTAAAAGAATAAGAAGACAAGACTAATATATTTTAGTCCCTATCAAGAATTCTTATCATTAATTCATATGAATAAAGAAAATTATACTTTACTTGCATTTAATTTCATGTGATTTTACTTAACTCACTTATTATTATGAAGTTTTCCATTAAAAATTACATACAAAAATTTAGGTGGACAAAGTATTGTTGATGACAAAAAGCATACATAAACAAATTATAATGTTTGAAAACATAGAGAATCAAGTGAAAATTAACAAGACTATATATTGGTAAAGTATAATTTTTTCACTTAGTTTTTAAACAATAATTACAATATCATGATACATTGATTATAAAATTATTTTTTTCACATAATTTTTTTTACAATTAATATGAATTAAATTAGATATATAATTTTAATCAAATACTTGAAAATGAGTTGTGAAATATGTGTAATAAATGACATGATAAATCAATATACAATAGTATTTTGGTTTTTGTTTAGACAGTTAATGAAAAATTATATAATTTAATAAAATGGTTAGTTAAATGAATGATGGGTGTTAATTTCAATTTTAAAGAGTTTAATTTATAAATTTGCAAAGTTAGTGAGAATAAAATTCATCCCTTAAAGATATATTTAAATTCCTGAATTTAAATCAAAGATGTGGGGCAAACATTTTAATAGTCAAGATAACATTGGATACTAATATGTTGCACATTATGTTGTATTTTAAAAGACCAAGTATTAAATCGAGCAAGTCAGGTCTCAAGAGAAGATTTATTTATGAAATTTCTCTTTTATATAAAATAACAAAGAAAGAAAGTGGTGGGCTCACATGCACAAAGTGAGCCAAAGCAAGTGTAAATAGTGGATTTGCCCTTTTCTTATGTGCAAATATCACGTGACGCCTGTCTCAAGTTTTTTTTTTGGCAAAGCAAAATTAAAATAATTTTTATTTTACAAAATCTGATAATTATATATGAAACTAGATTTTAATTTTGTTATAAATCTAAATTATATTCCAATTTTTCTCCCTAACATTTATTTCCAATGCCTATTTCTTTGAGATTTATCTCCAATGTTTAGCAGTTCCAACATTTTTTATAACTTATAAATAGTATACCATTTCTCTTATTTTCACATAACACAACTTGAATAGCTTTCTCTGATAAACTTCTTCTCATCATAATTGTTTCTCCTCCTTGCTAGGTTACATTTTGTGTTGCCTATTTCTTGTTTTGATTGTGTATTTTTAGGATAGATGAGTCTATTATATCCCGTGGGAATTGTTAGTTCAAGCTCTATATGAGATGCTTGGATAATTCCTTAAGAATAGTAACCTATATCACATTTTTGACTACACAGCCACTTTTATTAATAATCTCAAGGAATCAATATGATTGCTGCTATCAATGATTTTGCCTAATGCATTTCTTCCATTCTGGACATTTATAAGTTGCATGGGCTCTTACTAATGCAAATATAGAGTAGAATTTAGAAAACTAGAATTATGTTAACAAGGTTTGTCATCATACAATTTTTGGCACATTATCCAATGAAGTATTTGATATTTATTGTTCCTATAGGGAATCTAAGGCAATTTGGGATTCAATGATTCTCAAATACATTGCTAAAGATGCAGGTAAGAAGATATTTATGATAGGAAACTTTTATTGTTAGGAGATAAATGATGAAAATGATATAAAAAAGAAATAAAGGAACATCACAAATTGCTAGAGAATCTAAAAGCTGAAGAAATAGTGTTGCAAGAGGAATTTGTCACTAGGTTTTAATTGAAAAGTTATTTGATTCATGGAGTGACTACAAGCAACAAATCAAATACAAGCATAAACAACTTTCACTAGTAGAAATCATCACTCACATCACCATTAAAGATACCAACAATAAAGAAGTGCATGCTGCTAAGGCAAAAACATTGACAATGAAGGCTAATCTAGTGCAGGACAATTCACACCAAAAGAATCAATACCAAAGGAGCTCACACCAACTGAGGTATAATCATAAATCCTCTTTTGATTATTCTAAGAAAGATTATAAACCTAAAACTACTACTTCCAATTTTAAGAAAAAGAAAGGAACTATTATATTTACAAAAAGTTAGGACATCATGCACTTCAATGTAGGAAAAGGATGAGAAATGACAATCTTTCAAAACTTAAGGCAAATTTGGTTAGAGATGATAAAGATAACATAATCATGGTGGTCATTTCTCAAATAAATATTGTGACCAACGTGCAAAATTAGGTGATAGACTCAAATGTTACAAGGTACATCAATGCTAATAGATAAATTTTCACCTCTTGCTCACCGGTAAGAGATGGAGAAGATCTTGTCTACATCTTACTCATTGGTAGGAAAATTTGAATAATTAATTTTCTATAATTTTATTTTCTTAAGCTTTTTGGGTTTTGAATAGCAAAGATAGGTTAGATTTTTTTTAAATGTAAAATGTATTTCAAAGAATAAAATACAATGATTCAATTTTTAATAAAAAATTAAAGATTCAAAATTTAATAATAACATATTAAAAATAATTTTTACCAACAAATAAATGGTTAACTCAGTGGTAGCAAGTTGTATCTTAAGACATTCCCAAATAGGTATATTAGTATTAAAAATTTAGGATCTATTTTAAAAAATGATACCTAAAGAAATCACAATAGAGAAAATAAATTCTTCTTTGAAATAGAAAATTTTTTCCCTAAATTTTTTATATTTTTTATTAGGAAAAATGCAAATATTCCCTTCAACTTTAAGGTGATTATATTTTACGTTTTTCAACTTTGAAAAAATTTGAAAATTAACCCTGAAAACTTTACAAAACCTAAAATTAACACCCATCATTTACTTAATTAATTATTTTATCAAATTGATAATTTTTTATGATGCTTTTAAATAAGAATAATAATATTATAGTATAATGAATTTTTTAAACACTTTTTTGCATATAATTTTTATTTAATATAATTAATAGAAATTAAATTATATATAAAAATTTTAATTAAATTCTCATAAATAAAATATGAAATTATATATAAAAATAATAAAATAAATTATTTTATAATATTATAATTCTTATTTAAAAATTTCATGAAAAATAATATAATTTAAAAAAATGATTAATTAAGTGAATGATATGTATTAATCCTAAGTTCTGTAAAGTTTATTTATGTGATTTTAAAATTTTTAAAATTAAAGAAGATAAAATTCATGAGGGAAGGTAAAAGGGAGCTAAAAGCCAATACTAAGACACAACCAAACAAGGGAAAGAATAAACCCTCATATTAGCTAAAAATGCTTCCATACAGAAGTCAGGAGGAGAATCAAACGTGTGAAAGCAGGATTCTATCAAGATTGAAGAGTGAGCACAATTAACCACTATGTCTGCCACTCTATTAGCTTCTCTGAAGCAATGAGAAACCTTTATAATCCACTCTTACTGCAAATACCATTAAATAGACACCAAAAGTGACTTTCCCAGATAAGAATCACAGCACCCCTTCTCAATTAACTCCATAACAACTTCAAAAAGAATTATCTTCCACTCTGTCTCCCAGGCAGTTTTTTGGCCAATTAAGACACCTTAGAGTTCTGCCATCAGCACATAAGTGTTCCCTAAAAATCTGCTCAATCCTAAGACCTATGCACCAGCAGCATCACAAAAAATACCACTACAACCTTCTGATCCATTTCACCTCACAGAGTCATTGGTGTTAAACTTCAGCCATTCGTCGAAAGGGAATTGCCATCCCACCAAAGTTTCAGTTCTTGAAATATTACTTATAAAGTTGTCAACTAATTGGGATGCAGCACCAACTTCATTTTCTTTTTCTCTTTACAGAGCAAAAAAGATCACACCATGCAAAGGCTCGTGATTGTTATAAAAAATGATCCTGTTGCGGTTTAGCCAAATATACCAGCCAAAAAATCGAACAACATTTCCCAGTTTCTCTCCCTCCACCTTGCAAAATTCTTTGAAAGGTTACTAGTTAACTAATCATGCATTAGCATATAAAAAAAATCTGCCACCACTTTGGTTGAATTAAAGAAAGCTAAAGATTGCATACCTCATTATAGTCTTCCAAGCATGTGCATAGCTGACTCACTCCCATGCAGTTCTGCACCTTGGGCAGGCATCCATCATGTAGAGCTTTCTAGCTTTTCTTTGTCTATTAGTAAGAACTCTTTCTCTTCCCACTATTAATATCCAATTTTATCCAGATAATAGTATAAATAAAATAAATATTAAAAAATAAAGTACACTAAAAAATTCAAAAAAATAATAAAATTTTTTATGTAGAATAAGCATAATAGATAAGGAGTTATCGACATTTTATATCTCTATTATAGTGTATTTCTTTCATACCTACCTATTGTATTTTACTTACTTGCACAGTGAACTCCATCAATCACGGACTTATTATCAACTTATTTCCATTCTCACAATGAGATAAAATGATTTTGAATCATTTAAAGGAAGAAAATTTGGGGTGGCAACACTAAGTATATGGCAATAGCCAATGTTAAAAAATAATAAGTTTGTTGTTGAATTCTTAACTTACCAACAATGCTTAGGTGAAATACAAATCAAATGTAGGCTAAGTGCAAATGTGATTGCTAAAATCTTCTTTATAAAAGTCAAAGCAATTTCATTTAAGGGAGGCATTCATAAAGATTTAAAGAAATCTAGAAAGAATTTTAGAAGGAGAAGGAGCAAAGAGGAATAATCAAAAGAGTGAAATAAGAAGATAAAAAAATAGAGGAAGGTAGTAGAGAGAATTTATTGAAAGGAAAATCTTCATCATGAATTATAATTTCCTTTACTCTCTTAATTTTATATTTGAAATATTAGAACTTCCATTGTTTTAGAATCCAAAATCAGTATCTAGCATAAAATAAATTTTGATTACACACACTGAAATACTAATTATTGTTAGTTTTAAAAATATTTGTATTAAAATAAAAAGAGATCAAAAGGATAAAAAAATGAACCTTGTTCCTATAGTATGTGGTTTTGAGCTCTTAGGAAAAAATGAAGGAAATGAAATTGCAAAAGAGATGAATGAAGAACGAAAATAGGCAAGGCTCTGAGTTTTAAGATAAATAAAGAAAAGGTTATAATTATAATGGCCATACATATTATTCTAAATATCATCATGATACCTTTTATTTTTTTTATTATTTATAAGGAAAAAAATAAAGCTCAAATTATAAAAAATTAAATTAAAAGAGACATCCTTTCTCGAAGGAAGGGACACCCCTTCCTCAAGTGGGATGGGATGGTATTGATAGTCCCAGCCGATATATTACTTTTAACTTTTTTTTTTAATTTAGTTAAAAGAAAACTCGCTTTGTATTTATTTAATATCATTAAGATATTTTTTTATGTAATTCCTATGACATAATAAAATAAAATAACTTGAAGTTGAAACTATTTTAATATTCTTGAGGTGAAGGATATTTAAAAAATTAAATTAAGTGAGCCAATTAAATTAAAAATCTCAATATTATTGTACATAAAAATTATCTTATAATCATCATATGCACTCATTATTTATGTTTTATATATTTTTATGATGATATAATAATATTAAAATTAATTACAAGTGTAATAAATATAATTTTAATTTTTTGAGTAATTTTTTATTCAGATTTGATAATAAAATTGGATAAATTTGATATTTCAAAAATTATAAATAATATTAAAATTATGATTTAAATTTTCTTGAACTAAATAGTATTTAAATTTAGTCATAAAGTTGAACAAATTTGATACTTTAAAATTATGGAATAATATTAAAATTTTAATTTTAATTTTTCTAAATTTTTTATTTCAAATTTGTTCATAAAGTTTGATAAATTTGATAATATAAATTAAAAATGATTGATAGATGCTAAATAAATAAATAAAATCACTTAAAATAATTTTCTTTATCTTATTATTTTAAAAATTATATTACAACCATTTTTTTAAAAATATTCCTAAAAATAATGAAATAAAATCATTATAAAAAGATAAAATAATAATATTTTTTCATAAAATAAAATAAAAATATTTTAAAAATCTTTCAAAAATAATAAAATTTATACTTATGACGTATTGAAATTAAATAATCTGATTATAGATATGACCATAATAGTACTTAACATTATTAAGATACTCTATTTTATTGGAATCCTATTATGAATTTGGGCAAATATGGGTAACCAAATCAATAAATTAGCTAAAATTAAAATCATATTTAAAAAAAAATATACATATAATATAGTAAGGACTATTGTAATTCAATTCAAAAAATAGAATTATAATAAATAAGTAACCATTCTTTAAATGGATGTTGTAAATATTAATATATCCCCTACATATAATCGACTTCCGAATTTGAATTTTGGAAATGCAATTCATTTTTTGTGTTTACCATAAAAAAAATTGATGGTAGCTCCATTTTCTTTTATTCATACATCAACGTTTTCAAGGAGGTATGAAATAATTCGCATCCCATAGATTTTACTGCAGGACACATTGCAACACCCACTAATCAGGAAAACATTCTGATTTTTTCGGGTCCATTCCATCGCCATAACTTTTTCCATAATGGAGAGTATAAAGTTGAAGTAGCATTCTTAATGCTCTCATAAGCATATTTAACTGAAAACCTGCCATCACTCACCTTAGCCCAAACAACCTTATTCTCTCCAAGATGCGGAGTTGGAGGCAGCACCGCCAGAATTTTCAAAGATAAATGATCCGAGATAAGATGAGCAAATCTATGGCAATCCCCCTGCCCATTAGCTGTAACATAGGAAGCTACCGGAAAGTTCTGTTCCATAACAGGCACCGCCATTTCCGTATAATTTTTGAGTGCATTGCATCCCGGTATCCAAGAATCAAGCCACACACATTCCATGTGATGCTCTCACTCTCGTGCTTCCACATCAAGCCAAAAACCTTGCCAAAGATTAGAAGCCACCTGCCTTTTGTTGATCGTCCAAAAGTTTTAGTATTTAATATTATATAAATAAAATATTTTTCTTTTAATATTTTATAATTAATTTTATGAAAATATTTTGTGTCAAAATAAAAAAAATTAGTGATATTTTTATATAAACATTACATAGTATATTTTTTAATATAATAATTTATATTCTTAGAAATAATTGATTTCTTGTAAAAAAATCTAATTTTCTATCAGATCAAATTATTAAGTTGAAAAAGCAAAACTAACATTATTTATATAAAAGTAGTATTGAATTTTTAGTGTTAATATAATAAAAAAAAATTTCTTTGGATGTAGAAGTAACATGTATAGTGATTAAATTGTGCTTATTATGATACTATTGGAGTTTCAAAATTGAAGGTGACATAATAAGTTCTAAAATTATTCAATTAAAATTGTTCTATTGTAATTATCTATTTTTAATGAATGTGATTAAATAATTTTAATATAGTAGTTTTTGGGATTGCCATAACACCTGATATTTTAAAATCATAGAAGTACCATAAAATTCACCTCAAACATTTATTATAAATAATAAAAGTTAAATTTAAACAGTAATGAATATACTGTAACAATTTTCATTTTGAATGTTGGCAACAACCCAATGTTCAATCTATTGAATGTAGTTCATACAAATAAGAAGAGCAATTTTCTACTTAATAGCCACCAAATTGTACAACTTCTTAATGGGAGAAGTTGGTAATATGATATATATATATATATATATATATATATATATATATATATATATATATATATATATATATATATATAAACATGGGTCCCCAGGTTTAGTAATGCTTAATTATCATTTTAGAACTAAATACACCATCAAAAAAGGTATAAACCAGAACCTGGAAGCACCTAAGTGGAGGATTACAACAACTTATTTATGTAAAATTACAAAGCAATGGCTGGAGGTAAGTTTTCACTTTCTGACTTATTTTGGTATAGTAGGATATAATTGTGTGTTTTGTATATCCATAGACAAGTTTTGCAGTTGGTATTAGAGCTTTGTTACACCTTTGCCTTGCTATGAATTGCATAAAAAATAAGGGATAATGCTTAAATCGAATCCTATTTACGTGCTAATTTTTTCATGTTTTGATACTAGGAATAGATAACCCATGAAATAATGATAGATTTAGGCTCAAAAAATAAAGAAAAATTGCACTAAAAAAATAAAAAAAATGGTTAGCTTCTAGTTTAGACTGTACCTGGTCGGGTTAACTTGGCAAGAGGCCAAAGATGACCTCCCTTCTCGTGTTTGCTGAAACGCACAGTTTCACTTACTAAAATGGTGTCATTTCATTTAAGGTTTTTAGGCTCCGTTGGGCCTCCATGAAATGCACCGTTTCATTGATTAGCCTATGATTGGGCTGTTATTTTCTAGGCCTTTACCTTGCAATAAAAAAAAAAACTTTCAAACTGCCACACCTAGGAATCAAACCACTATCCTTGGTTAGCATAAAGGTGCATTGGCCACTATTTCCACATGTGCTTCCTATTCTAAACTACCAAAAAATTATATTTGAAGGCTTTCATTTTTCATTTTAGTTTTTTTAAGATTTTTAATTTTCAAATATTATTAAATCATAAGAATAATACTAGTGTTATACAATTTATGCCTAATATTAAGATATAATTTTAGGCATTATCTTGACATATTTGGATTAAATTAATTAGAAGAATTACATTAACTAATCATATTTAGTTTGGTTGATTAATTAATTGTTTAAATTCTCATTATGATAAAATCATTATACAAAAAACATTTTGCTTACAATAAATTAAAACAAAGATGCCATTTGATTAGTCTAATTTAGTTTAATTAGAGTTTATCCACAACACCTTTAACTATTCTAAAATTATACATTAAGTGTTATAATCATTTGAGGTAAATTGGCATCAAATTGTAATTAATCATATTTGATATGATAATTATTATCCCACAAGAATATTATTATATTTAATATGATTAATTAAGGTGGGATAGTAAATTTTCTTTTGCCTTAATTTACCAATAGGAATTGAGATAAAGGGATATAATTTTACTAGTTTCACTAGTTTTTACACATGAGGCTAATTAAATAAAACGAAGCCCACATGCAATTTTATTTACTAGGAACATGGTTTAATAGACATATTTTGCATTGGCAAAGACATGTCATATAGAATATTTTTAATTGCCTCAAATTATTGACATAACATGTAAATTTTATACAACTTTTCAGCCTTTGAATATTTCCAATTTTCAAGTTCCTGAAGATTCTTCTCTAGTTAGGGTGAATGGATGTTGATGATGCAATTAGAAAAGATGAACCTCCTAAGCCCACGAACACTAGTAATGCATTTGCTATAGCACTTTATGAGCATTGGGAACGATCAAATTGCCTCAGCATGATGTATATCCAAATCAAAATATTTGCTAGTGTTTGTGGGTCTATTGGAGAGCATCAAAATGTTTGAAGTTTGCTCAAGGCTATTGATGAATAGTTTGAAACCTCAGATAAGGCTTTGGCAAACACTTTAATGATGAGGTTATCATCTAAGAAGCTTACTAGCATAACGGATGTATGAGAACATAACATGTAAATGAGGGATATAGCAGCTTAATTAAAAATACTTGAGGTTTAGATGTCTGAATCCTTCATTGTGCACTATATCTTGAACTCTCTGTTGCCTCAACATGGACCTTTCAAGATTTCTTACAACCCATATAAGGAGAAATGGACAATTAATGAACTTCTATCCATGTGTGTACAAGAAGAGGGGAGGCTTATTTGCAGAAATAGGAGAAAGTGCACATATGACAATATAAAGAAAGAACAACAAGTAAGTTACCCCAAAAGGAAAGGGAAATACACCCATTCAAGGTAACATAAAGAAAGAGTCCAAGTGTTTCTTCTCTAAGAAGAAAGGACACACGAAGAAGAACTACAATAAATTTAAAAGTTAGCTTGAAAAGAAAGGTATCTCAATCTTATACTTTTGTTATGAATTTAATATGGTAGATGTTAATAGTAACATATGGTGAATTGATTCTAGTTCTATAATCCATATCTCTAATACCTTTCAAGGCTTTCTAAACCGAAGGAAGCTAGTAGACAATGAGTAAGACATTTATCCAGGCAACAAGATGGGCTCACTAGTTGAAGCTATAAGAACTTAAAAATTAGTTTTAGATACTGATTTTAGTTTGATCTTGGAAAGGACCTTTTATGTACCAAGTTTCTCTATAAACTTAATTTCTACTTCAAAACTTTTACCATTTGGATACTTTTTTGAATTTTCAAATAATATATTTAAGTTATTTTATAAATCTAACTTTGTTAGCAATGGTACAATTTCTGACAGTCTTTTTCAAATTCAATTACAAGACAATATATCTAATAATTTAATGCATGTTTCTAGTAGCACAGGTGTTAAGAGATGTGTTACTAATGAGGATTCCTCTATATTGTGGCACCATAGACTAGGTCATATCTCAATAGAAATGGTGAAAAGATTAGTAAAAGATGGAATACTTAGTACACTTGATTTTACTAATTTTGATACCTATATAGACTGCATTAAGGGAAAGTAAACTAATAAGACTAAGAAAGGTGCCAAGAGAAGTGCAACTATTTTAGAAATCATATATATAGATATTTGTAGTCTAGATTTAGACTCTAGTAGTCCAAAATACTTTATCACCTTTATTAACAATTACTCATAATACATGTATCTTTATCTGTTGAATAATAAGAATGAAGTACTTAATGCTTTTAAAGTTTTTAAGACAAAAGTAAAGAAACAATGTGAAATACAAATTAAGATAGTAAGATCAGATAGAGGTGGTGAATATTATGGTAGATACACTGAAGATAGACAAGCATTAGGTCCATTTGCTAGATTTCTTCAAAAGTAAGGGATTATTACACAATACACCATGCTTGGGTCTCCAGACCAAAATGGTGTAACTGAAAGAAGAAATCGAACACAGTTGGACATGATATAGAACATGCTTAGTAACTCTAAGCTTTCTAAATCCCTATGGACGAAAGCCTTTAAGACGGTTATGTATATTCTTAATTATGTTTCAACCAAGGCTATTAAAAAGACACCATTTGAATTATTCAAAGGTTGGAAACAAAGTTTAAGACATATGTGCATTTGTAGATGTCCATCTAAGGTTAAGGTTTACAATCCATCAGAAAAGAAGCTGGATCCTAGGATCATAAGTGGCTGCTACTTCATTGGGTATACTAAAAGATCTAAAATATATAGATTATATTATCCATCTCATAGCATAAGAATTGTGGAATCAAGAAATGCAAATTTTTTTGAAAATAACTTTATTAGTAGAAGTGATCAAACTCAGCATTTAGATACTGAACGTGATGATTTTGGTTCCTAAGCTTCCACATTAAGTGATAGATTGGTTGTGATCCATACCCTTCAAGTACTAATGGGTATTGAACAGTCAATCATTTAGGATCCATAACCTGCTGACTATAGCTAAGTTGATTCAGTTGTTAAACAATTAACAAAAACTATTGAGCAATCAGTTGAAGAACATGCTTCCTAAGAGGATGCTAAACCAACATTAAGAAGATCAACTAGAGAAAGGAGGTCAATAGTTCCTAGTAACTATATTGTGTATCTATAAGAGTTTGACTACAATATAGGAGTTAAAAATGACCTTGAGATGTTTTCACAAGCCATCAACTACAGAGAATATGAAATATGGTATAATGCCATGAAAGAAGAAATGGATTCCATGGCATCTAATAAAGTTTAGGATCTTGTTAAGTTACCTAATGGTTTTAAGATCACTAGATGTAAATGGGTGTATAAGACAAAAAAGAACTCATTAAGTAACATAAAAAAATATAAGGTAAGACTTATGGCTAAGGGATTCACTCAAAAAGAAGGAATCAATTATACAAAGACATTTTCTCCTATATCTAAAAAGGATTCCCTCCATATGATAATGGCATTAGTTGCCTAATTTGACCTAGAATTACATTAGATGGATGTGAAAATGGCATTCCTCAATGAAGATCTAGAAGAAAAGGTATATACGAAACAACCTGAAGGATTCTCCTTTAATGTTGGTGAGCATTTGGCATGTAAGCTTAAGAAATCCACATATGGATTGAAACAAGCCTTTCGCCAATGGTATCTTAAGTTCTATGATGTTATTTCCTCCTTTGGATTTATGGAAAATATCATGAATCATTGTATATACCAAAAGGCCAGTGAGAGTAAAATCTATTTCCTTATGCTATATATGGATGATATATTACTTACAGCCAATGATAAAGGATTGCTATATGAGGTGAAATAATATCTCTCTAAGATTTTTTACATGAAGAATATGGGTGAGACATCTTATATAATTGGTATTAAGATTCATAGGGATAGAACCCAATGAATTTTGGGTCTATCACAAGAAACCTATGTCAAGAAGGTCTTAGAGAGATTTCAAATAAAGGACTACTTATAAATATAGCATCTATTGTGAAGGGTAACTAGTTCAATTTAAACTAGTGCCCAAAGAACAATCTAGAAAGGGAGCAAATGTGAAACATTATGTATGCTTTAGTTATTAGAAGCCTTATGTGTGCTTAAGTTTATACAAGACCTAACATTACATTCATAGTTTGAATGTTAGGAAGATATCAAAGTAATCCAAAAGTAGATCATTAGAGAGCTACAAGGAAAGTGATAAGCTATCTTAAAGGTACCAAACACTACATGCTGATGTATAGGCCGATTAGGAATCTTAAGGTAGTTGGCTACTCAAACTCAGATTTTACCGGATCTGTTGATTCACAAAAATTAACATCAGTGTATATTTTTATATTTACTAGCAGAGCCATATCTTGGAAGAGCATGAAGCAAACCTTAATTGTAACTTCTATCATAGAAGCTGAGTTTGTATCTTATTTTCAGGCAACTTTGCATGGTGTATGGCTGAAGAGCATTATTTTTGGGCTTAAAGTTGTAGATTCAATTTTTAGACCACTAAGGATTTATTGTAACAACTCAATTGCAATTTTTCTAGCTAAGAATAATAAAAGCGGAAGTCAAAGTAAATACATCAACATCAAGTACTTAGCCATTCGGGAATGTGTCAAGGAAAATAAAGTCACCATTAAACACACAAGCATTGAGCTGATGATAGCGGATCCTTTAATAAAAGGCATGCTACCATCAATGTTTAAGAATCATGTATTAAGGATGGGACTTGATACCATATTGAGTTTTTTATGCATATATATATAGATTTGTAATAAAGCTTTTATTCAATTTAAGTTATTTTTCTTATTTTAATGTATACATTTGTGTCTAGAGGAAAACAATATTAGGAGAACCCCAGAATAAGTAAGACCTATTCATTAAGTTATGGTGGCTTGAGAAAGAAAATATATCATGATACATAAGAGGTAATACTCACATATAGAGGACCTGTTACTATGATTTGTTTATTGAGTTTTCTCTCCCTTGGAATATATTTGGTTTTTACGGACTATCTTTAAGTACAAGTCAGATTTTGTGAAGAAACCAATGCCAAAAGTAGTTAGAGAATCCATGTTTAAGAGTGAGAAAGTGTCAATACGGTGGACTGCTTTTGAAAGAATGATGGAGCATATTTCACCATCATAAACTCCATTTCCACATAGAACTTAAAAGCTAATTATAATTCACAATTCGGAATTTGAATTTATTAAGGTCTTTGTCTGATCATTTCTAGAACCATATGTTTCAAGTTTCCCCACAAAAGCACCCAGTTATAGAGACATTGGTATTAGTGTCAATCCAAGTTATCATACGAACATGGCTAGAACTGCTATGGAAGGGACTATTACAAGGAGAATCTTAAAGAGTTAGTGCCTATGAAAACTATGGTTGATCTGAAAAGACATGAACAAAATATTCCACCTCTGATTAGACTTCAACCGAATTCGACTTATTGAATTAGTATTATTTGTTATTAAATAATGAATTACGATTTGAATCAATGTTATAATATATGCAATCCATATTTAAATTCGAAGGGAGGAAATTTATTAATGTTTTAATCCGTAAAGCGATTATACATTCATTTGGTGATTTTCCAAAGATTTGACTCCCAAATCCCCGTTTTTCCGATTTTACTTTTAATTCACTTTCCATGTGATTCCATGGAATAACAGATCTTTTGGGTGTTTCACTCTAAATTTACTGCTTCATTTGATATTTGTGCATTCTCCAAGATTTACGGGTTCGAAAAAAGGGCAAAGGGCGACGTTTTAACTTTTGCAGGGATTCAACTCGAAATAAAGATTGTAGTGGTCTTCTTTCTATAAATTTTAAACTCACAATTTACAACATAATTTTATTTCGCAAATTCTTTTCTGACGATAAAAAGTAATTCAGCGTTAATTATTTGACTTAGATGAATCACATCACCGCAATTCTTTAGTTTAAAATTTAAAAAAAGGAGAAAATTACACATTTTAAACGAGAAATACTTATGTTACATCATCTTTAGTCATTATTATTCAAAAGCATGCCGTCAACTAATAATACATGAATCTATTTTTTTTAGTAATTAATTATGAGTTAGTTTGATCTTTTCTTTCATCATAAATAGTAATAAATAATTATTAATTTATTATTTATATTTAATTAATTATTAAATAAAATAAATTCACATACTATTAATTAATAATATTTAGATAATAATATTTAAAGATAACATGATAAGCTACACAACCGCAAGTGTTTCTCCATTTTGCACTCCTATTCTAGTCAACGTTTCAACCTGATGTCCCTTGCTCTTTCAAAATGGAACCCAAAAATTCAATTATCGTCTATCTTTTGTGCTCGTAAATTTTGGAGAATGCATATATTAAGCAGTAAATTTAATAAATTATTTTATCAGTCTAATTATTTTCAACCTGCTTGAAAATAATTATTTTATCTGCTCGTACATTTTCAACCTGCTTGAAAATGTATCATCAGTCTAATTTTTTTTATAAATTATTTACTGTTATATTCAATTCATAAATTCAAACGTAATAACTTGCACTTATCACTTCATTTTTTCACTCGACCAATCAAAATCAATTAACAAATTATTTGATTAAAAATAAAATTGAATTACCGGCCACTTTAATTATTTTATTTCTCATTATGTTTGAACTTGAAATCAAGATTTTTTGTACATACATTAAGCTGACATTTTAGTAATACAGTAACATTCAATGTTATCTTAAAATTTTATACTTTATTATATTTAAAATTTAAATTCAAAATTATTCATATATATAATAAGTGAATATCATTCCTACCAATATCAAAATAAAGAATCGACAAAATTCTAACTTCCATATTCTGCGTTTTATTTTGGCAGCCCATTTGAAAATAGCAAAAGTCAGTTGCAGCCCATGAAGACACTTTGGCTTATCATTAATCAATTAAGTCTCTACAAACATCCTAATTATTTTATTTATAATTTGTACCTCTCTAACATCCCAACCATCATGTTTCTAAATGATTAATCAAAGCGTATATATTCCCTACTCGTGATTTCATTCTCAATATTACTGTCCCAGAAAATTTTTTCCAAGAATTTCCTCATAATTTTCTCTTCTATAGTCTATTTGGTTGTAGAAAAATTATATCTTTTTATAATTAAAAATTAATATTCACTGCCTTATTTTTCTATAATTTTGCTTCTTCCAATTGGGCTATTCGATTATTAATTTTTTATGATCTGTTTAATAAAACCTTAGTACAAGATTTTAAATTGTGATTCTTATATCTAATTTTTCACAATTTCTCTGTAATTTTTATTGGTCGAAATAAAATCGCTTCTGTAATTACAATTTAAAACCAGCTCAACAGTAAATACAACAGAAGAGGCATTTTATTCAAATATTCTATGGTTTGACCGCATGAGTTCGTTTACACCCCAAAACTCATACTGATTCACTGAATAATACATCATTCGTTTCACATCTTCAATCAGTAAGGTCGTTGGTCATCAATATTGCCAGGTGGATTGTAGCTGCAGATGACAAACATCCAGCCATTGTTACACTTAGCCCTAGCACAACCAAGATGAACAGAATCCCGCCGAACAATCTGAGTATAATGCAGGCATTCATCGTTAACGCATTTGTTGTCTTTGTAGTCATAATTCGGCTTCTCCGTGAGCCAGAACTCGACGGCGTCGGAGCCATCCATGTTTCCGTAGCCCTCCGCCAGGTTCTCGCCGAACAGCCCGCCGGAGTGCTCCATTTCGCAGTCTCCGCTTCTCTGATCGGCGTAGTTCTGGGCATAGGATGCCAGGGTCTGGTTCCAGGACAGCGGGCCGACGCCCACCTCTGTGCGAGCTTGGTTATGGACGACAACGAAGTCTCTGGGCGAGTTTTGGGCGAAGCAGTTGTAAGAGAAAGTGGAGAAGAAGAAGAAGAAGAAGAAGAGAATGGACAAGTGAAGATTTAAACTTGAGGACCTTATTTTGCTTTGTTTGAATGGAAGTGGAGGTACATGTCGGAGGTATTTATAAGAAAAAAAGGTGGGAGCAATTTAAGCGGTGAATGGCATTAAATTATTAATGGAATCAGATGATGGGCAACCGCAATTTCTCGTACTTAATTCTCTAGATTTGCTGAAAAAGTTACCAAATTCAGACAAGAAAAAGGTATTTTCTTTTAAAAAAAGGGTTGGATTTCAAATATTCTATAATTTTATAAATATATTCTGTTATTTTATATTTAATTAATAAGTTTTAATTTATATTAAATGTATAATTTCAAATTTCATGCATATGATATAATTGTCTTTTTTTTAACTCCGAGAGTAACAAGCTTTGCTTTCAGCAAATACGGAACCCCAACTTTACCGAGATTTTCATTGCTCTAAATAAGAGTCTATGCGTGCCTGCTTGCGGGCGCGCGTATTATTATCATAAATTGTTCTAAGAATTTTTTTAAAAATTAATTTTAATTTGAAGAAAAATAATTAATAGAAGAAATAATAAAAGATTTCATTTGACTACAAAATACCATAAAAACAAAAAATAATTAACAAAATAATTAAAATTTGTTTCTCTTTTCTATTTATAAGTTATACATTTGAGTTACAGTTTTTAAAAATAAATTATGAAAATATTTATTAGTTTATCAAGCAGGAACTTTATTTTCTAAAAACAAAAAACTGTGTTTTAAAAACAGTAAAAAAAAGATTCTAAGAATTTACTAATTGGTTTTTCCTAATTGGTCACAATAACCGGAAAACAAAACAATTTAAGAGAATTGATAGAAAAAGTTGACGGGTTGTTGAATATAAAATGTACAATTTTCTTAATTAATGATTGAGATATATAAAGTTAATAAAAATTAACTCTTCCAGCCATATATCTTATGTGTGATTCGTGAAATCAATTTTTTCTGAAGTTTTAACATTTTTGGAAATGTCATTATTCGTCACTATGTGATCTTAAAAAATAGCATAATATTATCATATATGTATGACTATTTTTATGAATATTAGAATATTAAGCTTTAATTAATTTAAATATTTTTAGAGTCTTTGTTACATAATGGCTTCATTTTGTGTAAATAGATGATAAATTAACTAATAACTTATAAGTTGGCTAATAATTAATAGATTAAACTAATTAATAAATGATAACTTATAATTGATAGCTGATAAATTAATTAATTATTTAAGGAGTATTTCATAAAATTAACTGTTAAGTTAGCTAAAATTATAAAATGACATAAAATAATATATTAATAAAAATAAATATATATAGTTAAAATAGTTCATATTTATCTAGATATCAAATTATATTAATATAATTAATATTTTCAAAAATAAAAATATAATATCTAATATTTAATTAACTATATTTTATAAATTTATGTATTTATTTATATAGTTTTTATTTTATTATTTATAATAAAATTATAATTATATATTTATAATAAAATATATGACATTACATATTTATTTATGTACATTTTTTTATATATTTATAGTTTAAAATTAGGGTTTATTTATATTAAAATTAAATTAATTATCTTTTATAAAAAAATAATATTTAAATTTATGTTATAAAAAAATGAGTTGTAAATTAATAAAAAAAAATAGACTTAAAAAAATTTGAAGTAGTGATAATTTATAAGCTATAATCTACTCAGGATAAATTATTAAATTAGAACTTATTTTTTTAATAAATTAGTATGTGAAATACTTTTAAAAGTTAATTTATAACTTAGATTAATAAATTATGAGTTAACCTATTTATTATAGAAACTAATATATTCTTGTGCACAAAATTGATTGTTCAAGAACAAAATATGATCCGTTGCAAATCAATGGTGAGAAGTTAGCCAATCAATAAAAATCTATGAATAAAGTTAATCTGTGGCGATGATGTATTATTAGTAATAAATGATAATCAATTATCGTATATGTTGATGGTTTGAGATGATGAAGATGAGAAAAAGATATTAATAAAAGAATAAAAATAATATTTTATATAATTAATATAACTTGGAAAAAGAATAAATTAAAATAGAATAAAATTTGGCGTGATTTATGATTTCCTTATATCACGTATACAAGTCATACGCTTAACAGTAATATCATGTGACTACCTCTCTTTCATTCAATTCGAAGTATGACTTAACATAATTTTATGTCCATACCCTGCCACCCGCATGTGCATGTAGCCTTTTTCATACAGTATAGTACCATAAGAGGGTCCCCAACTCGCATGCGCCCCTCGCAAGATTTTTAGGATGAGGAATACGTCTTTTTCATTATTTAAAAAGGAAGTTAATAATTAATCTGTTTTAATAAATTATAAAATTTACAGAATTATAAACTTCATAATTTATAAAAATGAAATAAATAAAGAATAGATTAAGAAAAAGTGATAATATTACTGCCCTTGAAACGATTTTCGTTTAAATCATGGAGTCAAGTTTTGCATAATTGTTATGCACATACAATCTGCATTCATTTATAATTTAACTTCTACATAATTAATGGATTTTTTTATATACAAACTACATTTTTTATGTCTTCTATGTTAAAATCATTTACAAAATTTTTAAACGCATACTAAAAGTACTCATTATAAACTCCTATTTGTCTCCTTTCAGCATGAACTTAAAGTTACAAGTTTTCCAAATTGAATTTGTCTTATTTTTATATAGCATCTATTTAAGCACCTTCTTGGGACTTCACGAACTCTGCCAACACTCCAAAAATGATTCAACAGTAATTGCATGACTTGATCGATTCTGTCTTTTTGACTTGAGGTCTATTTCGGAAAAGTAATTAATGAGTTAACTAATATTCTCTCTGCTCTTATTTTTTTATCACTGTTAATTGATTTTATATATATTAAGAAAATAATTTAATTTATTTATGTTTAGTAAATTTTATAAAATTACCCTTTATATATAAAATTTAAAATAATTAAAAATAGAAAGAAAATTTTAATGAATAAATATAAATTGATTAATAATATAGAATAATGAAGTATTTATTAATGAAAAAAAAAGGTAGATTTGAAAAAAGAATATTTAATACTTCATTAAAGTTCTAAAGTGATAGATAAAAAAATAAAAATTTTCCTTAAAAGGCAAAAGATAAAAAAGAACAAAAAGATTAATTTATAATTGATAATTAATAAAGTAACTAATTATGCAAAATTATTTTATAAAATTAATTACTAAATTAATTAAAATTATAAAGTGATATAAAAGGACATATTAATAGAAATAAATATAAAAATTTAAATAATTAATATTTATCTAAAGATCAAATTATATTAATATAATTAAGATGTTCAAATTAAAAATATATTATCTAATATTTAATTAATTATTTCTTATAAATTTACATATTTATTTACTTACATAATTTTCATTTTCTTATTATATATAACTAAAATATAATTAATTATATTTTGTGATATCATAAACTAATAAAAAATAAAGATATAGTTATAAAAAAAAGTTGTTTATAAGTTATAAATGACTCAAAATAACTTACTAAATTAGATTTTATTTTTTAATAAATTAATATATGAAACATATTTAAATGTTAACTTAGTTAACTTATAATTTATTGATTATAACTTATTGTGTGAAATAGAGTCATTATACTAATCAATTCCACTTTCACATTCTGTTAAAAAGGAATTAATTTTGTTGGCTCTTGAATCATTTCCCTTTTTTATTATCTTTTAGATATAAAAATATTTTTTACTCATTCGTTTTTAACTAAAATCTATAATTTTAAATAAAAAATTTATTTACCTCTTTAAAATTTACTTCATTATTTTTTTAGAAAGAGAAGAGAATCTCAATTTAATTTCATTTTAAATTTTTAAAATTTTATTAAAATGTGATTTTTCACATTTTTCAATGTACGTTAAGTTTATTTTATTTTATTTAGTGATATAATGGGGCAACAAACTAATAAATAGTAATAGTTCAGGTCTTAGGAATTCCTAGAACATCAACAAAAAGAAATAAGGACATATGATAAGGAAGTCATTGAGACAAGTGATTCTTGAGTTCAAAGTATACATGTATATGGGCCAAGCTTTTATATTTTAGGCCAAGCTTTTTCTTGTATAATTGAATGAAAAAAAAGGCTGAAGCCTAACTGGACTAATTTAATACATGACCCGAGGCTCGACTCAAAAATCCAATTATTTTATTTTATTTTTTATTATTTTAAGTAAAAAGTTTAATATAAAAAATGTATATTTAAAGAGATAATAGGACATTTAAGCACATAAAATATTTAGTTATATTAAATTCAATTTTTTATATTAAAATAATTAGATATAACTAATTTTTATAATATATAATTATATTATTAATAATAAATTAATATAATTGGATCGAGTTGGCCTATTTCTTATTATCATAGTTCAAGCCCAATCTAAATAATAATTAAGCCATAAAAAAGTCCAACAAACATATCAAGTTATAAAAAAAAAGTTCAAATCTTATTTTTTTCGAGTTAAACCTCTCAAGTTAGACGAGTTGCTCGACCCAAGTACAACTCTAACTTAAAGAAAGGTTAAAGCCTACCATCTAGCTTATACATGCATTTCCCTCTTTATAAATATGTTTTACTTCCACTTCCTACTCTAACTTAAGCATATCATGAAATGTTGAAATTAGCTAATTTCCCTTATAATAAGGATTAATTATGCTACTAAAAAGAGTTTTACAATCACATTTGAGGTAAATTTTTCTATAACCTATCTTCCAAGTTATTTGCATGCTAACACTTGCACCCAACATTTGGCCACAAATGGAGAACAAGTACTAAGAGATCTTGTATAACCAATGGCCAATCTACCTTTACTTTCTTTTAAAACTCCATTACAACCAACAGATTGATGATTTTCCTTTGGTAGCTCCATTTGAATTGATATTAATCCTTAAAGGAGGAAACCAACTCCTTTCCATAAACTCCATGATTCTATGCCTATTCCATATTAAAACTTCCCTATCTAGCAAAAACCCTTGAGCTAAATAAAGCATTGCTTTTACAAGATTAACTAAACGTTTAAACCCAAGTTAGTAAAAAGATTTATTCCTACAATTCTACACTGATCAATAATAGACCACCTAAATCAAACTCTAATTGAACTATTATACAAAAAGTTTACTTAAAATTTCCATTAAATTCATATTAACCTAACCCTTTAAGTTTGTGATGCTAAAGGTAATAAGATGTTTTGAATCTACTAGCTATTGCCATATCTTCCAAGTCTCTGAGTAATCCTAAAGGATGTGCAAAATAAATTTGACCTCTAAATCCCGCAAGTGCACGGTTTAAGTCTAATTATAGTATAAAAGATTATCGTTCTCCACAGGGATTGTAGGTTGAGTACTAACTGAATCTCAAGTAAATTATCTAGGCGGATCAATTGAGAGTGTGAATTAAGATTTAAATGTAAAACAGAGCTTAACTATCAAAATAAGGTTTGATTCAATGGAATAAAAGCGTACTTAGCTTAAGGATCCCTTGTACACTTCATTATGGAATGAATTTACTTCTCTAACTTGGTATATTGTTAATTATGATTGCTGGATTCCCAAAATTAAGCTATACCTCATTGCAAGGCTACTAGCTACTAACCAAAGATTAAGTGCCCAGAATTACTCTAGTAATCACTCATCTAGGTTGCATTAACTGGCTTAGAATCCATTCTTGGACATTTCATCCTGTGCAAAAGAATACAATCAGCTTAATTCCTAAGTCTAATTGATATTCCCAATGACCATGCAAGATCCGATTAATTAATTAGTTATTTCAACCTAAAATCAACTAATCCATAACACAAATCCAATATCCCGGATAAATTGGCTTGTTCCAGACAAAACAGCAAGATCAAATCATAATTCAATAGTAAATCAAGCTAGATTATATAAAATTCAGTTCCATAACTCCATGAACAAGTTCACCTAAGCTAAGCACAAAGGTTTAGTGTGAAAACATCTCAAGATCAGAAGAAAACAAGAAAATAGAGGAGGAAGTCAAACAATCCATGAAGATCTACAAATTTCTTGCTTGATTCTTCAATTCCTTGCTTGAATCCGTGTTAGAAGGCGCCTTTGATGAGTTTTGATCTCTCCTAGGGCTTCTCCCAGTTGCTCCCCTTGTTAATTCTCAAAATTCTCTCCTCTTATGGTCTGATCTCGCGCAAAAACTTATATTTTTTATGTACACGGGGTCCAACACGGCCCGTGTTGTACCCCGTGTTTCTCTGCGAAAGTTTGAGCGACAAGAAACACGTTGTGTGACACGCCCCGTGTTCTCCTACGAATTGTCAAACAGTAATGTACACGGGGTGGTACACGTCCCGTGTTCTACCCCGTGTTCTTCAAAGAGACAGATCAGCATATTACACGGGGTGTGACACCCCCCGTGTTCTTCAGAGGCGGATGACAGAAATATACACGGGGTGTGACACGGCCCGTGTTCACACCTGTGTTCTTCTCTGGATGACTCAGTGAAGTCTCGAAGCAGTCCAGAATGAAACACGGCCATGAACACGGGGTTCAACACGGCCCGTGTTCTTTGCTGAAAGAACAATCTTGCTTCATTGCTTCATGATTTGAATGGTTTTGCCTCTGGATTCTTTTCTAATGCTCATATGTGTCTTTTTATGACCTGAAAACAAAATATAGAGCATCTAAGTGTCCTTTTCAATCAATTTGCACAAAATACTAAGTAAATAAGTGGATGAAACACATAGAATTTAGGTGTATTTGTGCACTTATCAATTCCCCCACACTTGAATCTTGCTCGTCCTCGAACAAGGAAGTAGGAAAACAAGAAAATCTGCTCCAATTTTATTCACTCACTTTTTTTTTTTTTATCAGGCAATCATTCAACAAATCAAAGATTAGGGTTAAGTCATGCCAAGCAACTAAATGAAAATAAAGCAACTAGACAAGTCAATTCTCAGCATAGAAGCAAAAGAGAATAGCCTCACAGGTAAAGTATTTACTCTCAAGTCAAAACAAGGCTTGTGTTTACTCTCAAGTCAATCAACTCATAACTTAATGCTACCATATGCTTGCACAGACTCTAATCTCCACTACTATAATGTAAAATGCATGCAAATCAAAGGACTTTATTAGGGAAAAAGGGTGAGGATAGGGGGAAGGAACATCAAAGGGTCAAAAAAAAATGATAGAGCCATGAGTTTGAAGGAAAAAGACATATTGGTCATGAACTTGACCATTGTCAAGTTTCATTACTCAGCTTGATAGCTTGCTTCCACCCTTGCTTCAACCTCTATTATTTCATTCATCATCATTTTTTTTTATTTTTTTTTTATTTTTTTTTCAACAGGTTGTATAACAACTTTTCCAACTAGCAGCACTAAGTAAGGGCCTCAAAAATAGCCAAACTTATAAAATGTGTCTAAGTTCCTTCAAACTTTAAGGTTCAAGTCACTTTAGGCAATAGCTTGGGATGTATATGGTATGGCTAGGCTAGGAATAAGGGTCCAAAGCTCAAAGTGGCTAACTAGGGGGAAAGTTTTAGGAAAAATTAAAGAAAAGGATTCAAATAGGCCAAACAATTAAAAAGAAAGGGTAAAGAAACATGGCCTCATCATATTTGACATGCAAAGCACATAAAATGTAACCTCAAAAAGAGAAAATGCAAGTTCTAGAGCACAAAGATAGGAGTGATGACATAATCCCTCAAGAAGAAAAATGAGCTTTATTTTTGTAATGAGAAAATAGCTCAAAAGGCTCAAATCTCACAAGGGTCAATTATGCTCATTGCTCTTAGCTTCAAGCTTTGAATTTTCCTAATTAAATTGCCAAATATGCATTAAAGAGACAAGACATGAATCAATCACTTTATTCAATGAATTGCCTTACATTTTTTTTTTTTGAAATTGGAGCAAATTTTAGTACTCTAAATCATCCAAGCAAGTTCAAGTGCAAAGCATTTCAAAACACAGCTCCCTCACACTTAAAATTGGACATTGTCCTCAATGTACAAAATAGTAAATGGGAAAAGAGACAGATAACAATTGGAGAACTGAAACTTCCCTGACATGCGGATTTTAGCTATCCAGTAAATCGCAGGGGGATCCAGAAGAAGAGACGAGGTGGGAGAGAGAGAGAAAACCGGTAATCTAAAAGAAAGAAAATACAATACTGGAAAAGAAATGCGGTTAGTTATTACAGATATTAACATTAAGAGTGCAAGAAAATAAAAGAGAAGAAAGCAATATAATAAAGAGTAAAACAAAGTGCAAAGTTAATATATGTACAGACCAGATAAATGGGGATAAATATGAAGGATGAGTAAAAAGAAAAACAGAATAGCTACTGGGTAGGGGGATCCGGATCAGTAGGGGAGGAAGGGTGGAATAAGTGGAACAAGGGCTCCACCATGCCCTCTATGTGCCTGGAGCGTCTGTCCAAGTCATCATAGAGTCCCTCAATCCGCGTCTGACGCTCGGATATCAGACGGAGCTCCGCCAAGATCTGCTGCTGCCCAGAGAGGATGTCTCTGAAATATGCCTCATGTGGAACTCTGCTCCCGGTGGAAGAAGAAGGACCAATATCAGGAACTGTGCTATCGTCTGGGATATGCTGCTGCTGCTCCTCCTGGGGTGGCTGCTGTTGCTGCTGCACTTCCGGCTGAATCCCCATGGCTATAAGAATGCCCCTTCGAAGGGGTACCATGTGTGAGATTATGGTCAGAGAACCATAAGGCCGGTCAAAGACTCCTAACCGTCTGGCTAGTCGAGTAATGTATGGGCCAGCAGCTATACTACCAACCCTCCTATCCATAGCCTGGGATGAGAAAAAATGAGCGAATGCCCCTCCAATGTTGATAGGTACTCTCTCAATCATACTGTAGAGGAATAGAATGTCGGAGTTGTTCACAACTCCATGGCTATGCCCCCGTCCACTCAGAGTATGACTGAAGATGGAGTGAAGGACCCTCCAGGAGACTCTCCTAAGGCTAAACGCCTTACTCTTGGCGGGATCGTATGTGGGTCCAGTGGCTATGTCAGTCCACACCCGCCACTCCTGGGTCCCGTGGGGCAGTCCAACCAGCATGTCCTGGTATTCTTCAGTAATCACAAACTCCGTAGAGTAAAGGCCCAGGCGAACAGACAGCTGGGTCACACTCATGGAGTAATCAACGCCCCCTAGTCTGAACTGGATGGTATCTGGTGAATCCATTGTCCCAAAATATCTCTCTAGATAGAATGTGCTGAGAAATTCCAAAGTGAGCTCCCTGTAGGTGGGCTCTCTAATCTCAAAGAACGTTTCCCAAGCTCCCACGCTTATAAGCTCACGTATTTCTTCTTCTAATCCAAATTCTCTCAACACTTCCCAGTCCAAAAATTGCCCTTCCACAATTGGCTTATCCCGGTGTCTTTCGTAGGCTTGGATGGAAGCTTCGCCAGTGAAATTCAAGAAGGGGTGTGAAGGTCCTCTGGACGATGTCCCTCTGGATGTACTACCCTTGGTAGTCTTTCTCGCAGTAGTCTTTTGTCTTTTAGACATTGTCTGCAAAAGGAATCAACAAATTGAGAGAGTGTATACCAGCCAGCAGCAAATCCCAAAAATAAAGATTCAGCAATAGCAAACAGCCAATCAAGCAATAAGCTATGAGAGCAATAGAGTGATTATGTCAATGAGGCAAAGCAGGCAATAAGGCAATCAAGCAATAAACTTCAAAACTTGAAACATAAGCAACCATAAAGTTCCAATTCAAGCAGTTCAAGATTTAGCACATGAGTGATGGTATTGCAGTTCAACAGGAAACTAAGTCAGTCAATCACACTTGTGCATCAACAATTCTAGTCTTATTAATCAGAGATTCTAACTCAATTTATCAATCTAAGATTCTATTTTGATCAATTAATCATCAAAGAAACAAGTTCAATCAAGAAAACCAGTGAATTTCCATGAACATTGCTTTGTAAGGTCATTCAATCAACCTATCAATCATCAATTTCAGAGGATTTCAACATTCCTATGAATTCTAACATGTAATGGAAGGCAATAATCATTAGAAATATCAATAAACTCCAAGGGTTTCAAAGGAAATGCACTAACCTGATGAAGTGATGAACAGAACCCTAGTTCGTGTAAGAATGAGGAGATGAATCCAAATCACAGCTTTTTAGCCGATTAAATCACAAATTAATTGGCTAAACAACCTCAAATGGCAAATTAAAACACTTTGATCGGTGTAATTTGGCAGTTTGGAGTGCGAAAATGCAAAGAGAGAAGCTAGGGTTGCGAGTAAGAAAGAGAGAACGGGGGAAAATCTGGAAAAATATGGGTTTTTTGTCGATTAAAAGCTCCCCCGCACAGGAACACGGGGTAAAACACTACCCGTGTAGTACCCCGTGTTTCTCTCTGAAACTTGATAACAAACCTCGCAGATGTACACGGGGTCAAACACTACCCGTGTTCCGTCCCGTGTTTCTCTCTGGGGAAGACTAACAAAATGCGTGATAGAACACGGGGTCTAACACGGTTCGTGTTGTACCCCGTGTTTCTTTCTGGAAGGCTAAAGTTTAAACGCTCTCATCAGTGGTTCAACTAGAGAGGTACACGGGGTATGACACGGTACGTGTTCTTTCCCGTGTATCTCTCTGATCCTTCATGAAAATTATAAAGTTTTTACGCAAATTAGACAGTGAGGAACACGGGGTCTAACACGGTCCGTGTTCTACACCGTGTTTCTCACTGGACTGCGTTGAAAATCACAAGTTCTGTAAAATTGGCTAGACAGTGAGGTACACGGGGTTGTACACGGCCTGTGTTTTACACCGTGTATCTCACTGAACTGCGTTTTAAGCCCTCTGTGTAAGAAATCAGACAATAATCATGAATTCATGCCTAATCTACCTCAAAGACAAAGTCCTCATGCAAAAATGAGCATTAAACATCAACACTTAAAGTCCTCCACTACTTAGTAACTCGGATTAAAAAGTAGAAAACTAAAGATTAAAAAGCAAGAAAAACAGAAAAACGAGCTTGGGTTGCCTCCCAAGAAGTGCTTGTTTAAGGTCATAAGCTCGACCCCTGTTTCTTTATTAGTCTGGTGCATCCATTATTGGTGGCCCAGCGACATACTTCTTCAATCTTTGGCCATTAACTTTGAAATTTTCGGTGCTTTCGCTCCAAATTTCCACAGCTCCAAATGGATATACCTTCTTCACAAGATACGGTCCAGTCCATCTCGTCTTTAGCTTCCCGGGAAATAGCTTGAATCTCGAACTGTACAAGAGGACCGAGTCTCCTTCTTGAAATTCCCTTCTAAGTATTCGCTTGTCATGCCAAGCTTTCGTTCTCTCTTTATAGATCTTAGCATTATCATAAGCTTCATTCCTCAATTCTTCAAGCTCAAGAAGTTGGAGCTTTCTCTTCTCTCCAGCAGATTGTAAGTCAAAGTTGAGCAACTTGATTGCCCAATACGCCTTGTGTTCCATTTCTACTGGTAAGTGACAGTTCTTCCCATAGATGAGCCTAAATGGTGCCATTCCAATTGGAGTTTTAAAGGCAGTTCTATAGGCCCATAGAGCATCATCCAACTTGAGTGCCCAATTCTTCCTTGATCTAGACACTGTCTTTTCCAAGATGGATTTAATTTCTCTGTTGGAAAGCTCGACTTGCCCACTGGTTTGAGGATGATATGGAGTAGAAATCTTATGGGTTACTCCATACCCTCTCAAGAGCGACTGAAACTGATGGGCAATGAAATGAGACCCTCCATCACTTATGACAGCTCTAGGGATTCCAAACCTAGGGAACAACACCTTCTTAAAAAATCTAACTACAGTTTTAGCATCACAAGTTCGAGTAGCAATTGCTTCCACCCATTTGGATACATAGTCAACTGCCACAAGGATATAGCTATTGCTGCAAGAAGGTGGGAATGGTCCCATGAAATCAACTCCCCAAACATCAAATATCTCAACCTCCAGAATGTTATTCAAGGGCATCTCATGTCTCTTTGATATGTTCCCAACCCTTTGACATTGGTCACAAGAAGTGACATATTGATGAACATCTCTAAAGAGAGTCGGCCAATAAAATCCTGCCTGGGCAATCTTTGCAGCAGTTCTTGAAGCACCAAAATGTCCTCCGTATGGTGAGGAATGACAGTGGAACAAAATACTCGCAATTTCCTCCTCAGGCACACATCTTCTAAATAGGCCATCAGCACATCTCCTAAATAGAAGGGGCTCATCCCAAAAGTAGTGCTTCGCCTCAGCTAGAAACTTCTTCTTCTTCTGATATCCCGCGTCCGGAGGTAAAACTCCACTCATAATGTAGTTCACATAATCAGCAAACCAAGGGACGGCGGAAGAAGAGACAGCTAACAAATAATCATCAAGAAGGGCATCATTGATTGGCATGTCCTTGTCTTCCTCATCTCCTAATTCTTGCTTCAGCCTTGAGAGATGATCAGCTACAACATTTTCAGTACCCTTCTTATCTCGAATTTCCAGATCAAATTCTTGCAACAAGAGGATCCATCTGATGAGTCGAGGTTTAGCTTCCTTCTTGCTTAGAAGGTACCGAATGGCTGCATGATTCGTGAAAATAATTACTTTTGAGTCCACCAAATAAGATCTGAACTTATCGATTGCATAAACCACAGCAAGAAGTTCCTTTTCAGTGGTGGCATAATTCAATTGAGCTTCATCAAGAGTCTTGCTTGCATAATAGATTGCATGAACCTTCCTGTCCTTCTCCTATTGCATAATCACTAGCATCGCACATCACCTCAAAAGGTAAGTTCCAATCTGGTGCTTGCATGATTGGGGCGGAAATCAAGGCTCTCTTTAATCTGCAAAAGGCATCCAAACAATCTTGATCAAAATCAAAAGGAACATCTTTAGCAAGTAAGTTAGTCAAAGGTTTAGCTATTTTAGAGAAATCTTTAATGAAACGTCGGTAGAAACCGGCATGCCCTAGAAAACTCCTCACTCCCTTGACAGAATTTGGGGGAGGCAATTTCTCTATAATGTCCACCTTGGCCTTATCCACTTCTATGCCATGTTCAGATACTTGATGGCCAAGGACGATCCCTTCTCTTACCATAAAATGGCATTTCTCCCAGTTGAGAACCAGATTTACCTCTTCACATCTCTGCAAAACTTGAGATAAATTGGTTAAACAGTTATCAAAGGAAGTGCCATATACAGAAAAATCATCCATAAAAACTTCCATGATATTTTCAATGAATTCAGAAAAGATTGCCATCATACAACGCTGAAAAGTAGCTGGAGTATTGCACAGACCAAAAGGCATTCTTCTATATGCAAATGTGCCATAAGGACACGTAAATGTGGTCTTTTCCTGATCATTTGGATGGATAGGAATTTGGAAGAAACCAGAATAGCCATCCAAATAATAGAAATATGAATGCTTAGCTAATCGTTCCAGAGTTTGATCAATTAAGGGAAGGGGGAAATGATCTTTCCGGGTTGCCTTATTCAATTTCCTATAGTCAATGCACATTCTCCAACCCGTGATAGTTCTAGTGGGGATTAGCTCATTATTTTCATTTTTCACTACAGTTAGCCCCCCTTTCTTAGGCACAACATGAACCGGGCTAACCCACTAGCTATCGGAAATTGGGTAAATTACCCCAGCATCTAACAGTTTCATTATTTTCTTCTTTACAACTTCTTTCATATTAGGATTCAGCCTTCTTTGGTGTTCAATGGAGGGCTTACTGTCATCCTCCAACAAAATCTTATGCATACAAATAGAAGGACTAATCCCTTTCAAATCAGAAATTGAGTACCCCAAAGCTCTCCTATGAAATCTAAGCTGCCTAAGTAATTTTTCTGTTTCCATAGCAGTTAGATTGGCATTAACTATAACAGGATAGGTAGAATGGGGTCCCAAAAATTCATACCTGAGGGAAGATGGGAGGGGTTTTAGTTCTACCTTTGGCGGTTCGTCTTCCTCAGTAATCGCTTTGTTGGACTCCACTTCCAATTGTTCAATAGCTTCAACAGGGAGGGGAAGTGGTGGGCTTACATCCAAAAACTAGGCATATGCAGCAACTTCTTCAGTTTCAACCACTCCATTTGCAATTAGACATGCTTCAAGAGGATCTTGGAGGCTTCCCTTTTTATGATCTTCTTTTACAGCTTTCTCTAGCACATCTACCCTGCATATGGAGTCTTCACAAACAGGTAATTTGATAGATTCATTTAAATTAAATTCAACCTTCTCATCCCCAACAGATAACGACAGTCTACCATTTTTAACATCAATTAAAGCTCCAGCAGTGGCAAGAAAAGGTCTACCTAAAATAATAGGGATTTGAGCATCCTCTTCCATCTCAAGGACAACAAAGTCAACTGGTATGAAAAACTTACCTACTTTAATAGGTACATCCTCGAGAATACCTACTGGATACTTTACTGAACGGTCGGCTAGCTGAAGTGAAATCGTAGTAGGCTTCATCTCCTCAATGTTCAATCTCTTAGCAACCGTCAGTGGCATAAGGCTCACACTCGCCCCCAAATCACATAATGCCCGATCAATAGGGACATTTCCTATAACGCAAGGGATGGAGAAGCCTCCTGGATCCTTTAGCTTAGGAGGTAACTTATTTTGAATGATGGCACTACACTCCTCAGTCAAAGCCACAGTTTCATGCTCCTCTAACTTCCTCTTATTGGGGAGAATGTCCTTCAAGAATTTAGCATATGAAGGCATTTGTGAAAGTGCATCTGTGAAGGGAATATTGATGTACAATTTCTTCAGCACTTCCAAGAACTTTCCAAACTGCTTATCCAGTTTAGCCTTGGCCAATCTTTGAGGATAAGGGACAGGCGGTTTGTACAGTTCTGGAGGAATATATTTTGATTTTTCTAGCAGTTCCCCTTCTTTCTCTTCAGCTTCCTTAGAGATTGAGGCCTCATCGCCTTGTTTTTGCTCTTCTTCCACTCTTGTCTCTTTTCTAGTTTCTTGAGTGGCAATAGGATCATTCAATAATCTTCCACTCCTGAGAGTTATTGCCTTGCAATGCTCCTTTGGATTTGATTCCGGTTGAGCAGGGAGTTGGCCATAAGCTCTTGAAGAAGATGCTGAAGCTTGTTGGGCAATTTGAGTTTCCAGCATCTTTCCATGAGTAGCCAAAGAATCTACCTTAGAAGACAGTTGCTTAATTGAATCTTCCATGTGTCTTCCATGTTGTCTAAATTCCTCATTGGTCTTCTCTTGAGAAATAAGAAATTTCTCCAATAGGCCTTCCAATTTTACAGTAGAGGATGGTTGGGCTGGTGGATTGTACGATCTTTGACCTTGGAAACCGGGTGGTGGCGGTCTATTGGTGGTGGTTTGTGTGTTATATGGTTGGGTGGGCTTGTAGGAGAAATTTGGATGATTCCTCCATGATGGATTGTAAGTGTTTCCATATGGTTCACTCTGATTTTTCTGTCCAAATCCACTATTGTTCACATAATTCATTTGCTCAGTAAAGTCTTGGCCCAAGGTACATTCAGCTACAATATGCCCTGTAATTCCACAAATCTCACAAACAATGTCAGTAGCACCTGTTGTATTCACGTTATTAACATGAAATTTGTCAAATTTAGCCATTAGAGCATCTACCTTGCTACCCAAAGTTCCTAGTGCATCTACTTTAGCAGATAAATGACTAAAGGCATCTAATTCATACTTACCTGCTGCTTTTCTTAATGGTCCCCTCTCATTTGACCATTGATAATGGTTCAAAGCCATGTCTTCAATCAGCTCATAAGCTTTATCTAGCCTTTTATTCATCAAGGCACCTCCAGCTGCAGCATCCACAGTAAGTCTAGTGTTGTAATTCAAACTATTGTAGAAGGTATGAAGAACAAGCCATCTTTCTAATCCGTGATGTGGACACAGCCTTAGTAGCTCTTTGTATCTATCCCAAGCATCGAATAGGGATTCTCCTTCCCTCTGAGAAAATGTAGTAATCTCGTTCCTCAATTGCGCAGTCTTGCTTAGAGGAAAGTATCTTGAAAGAAAAGCCCTCAGTAGCTCTTCCCATATGGTAATTGATCCAGCTGGTAAAGAATGCAGCCAAGCTCTGGCTCTATCCCTTAAGGAGAATGGGAAGAGTCTAAGCTTGATGGCATCTGCTTGTACGCCATTGATCTTTATTGTATCGCAGTATTCAAGAAAAATCTGGATGTGGAGGTTGGGGTCCTCCATTGGCAATCCACTGAATTGATTTTGCTGCACCATAGACAACAAAGCTGGCTTCAATTCAAAGTTGTTTGCCTCAACAGCGGGCCTTCGTATGCTGGATTGAAGACCAGTGGCATCGGGTGCTGCAAACTCTCGAAGTGATCTATTATCCATGTTTTGATTTACTGGTTCAGTGTAGACCTTTACTTAGTTGTGAATTGACTGCTGCTCTCTTCTTCTCCTATGCAAAGTTCTTTCAATTTCTGGATCCAAGTCAAGAATTCCTTCGAGACTTCCTCTTCGCATATACTCGATTCTCTGTAAAAATGATTAAGTAGCACTAAAACAGAACAAGGTGAGAAAGAAACGTTGTATATAAAAAAAAAGTAAGAAAAAGTAAAACAAGACGAATTATGAAGTAAAGGAAAAAGAATTGCCTAGTCTAATTCACTTAAAACCTGTAGTTAATATCAACTGGATACAATCCCCGGCAACGGCGCCAAAAACTTGACCTCTAAATCCCGCAAGTGCACAGTTTAAGTCTAGTTATAGTATAAAAGATTATCGTTCTCCACAGGGATTATAGGTTGAGTACTAATTGAATCTCAAGTAAATTATCTAGGCGGATCAATTGAGAGTGTGAATTAAGATTTAAATGTAAAACAGAGCTTAACTATCAAAATAAGGTTTGATTCAATGGAATAAAAGCGTACTTAGCTTAAGGATCCCTTGTACACTTCATTATGGAATGAATTTACTTCTCTAACTTGGTATACTGTTAATTATGATTGCTGGATTCCCAAATTTAAGCTATACCTTATTGCAAGGCTACTAGCTACTAACCAAAGATTAAGTGCCCAGAATTACTCTAGTAATCACTCATCTAGGTTGCATTAACTGGCTTAGAATCCATTCTTGGACATTTCATCCTGTGCAAAAGAATACAATCAGCTTAATTCCTAAGTCTAATTGATATTCCCAATGACCATGCAAGATCCGATTAATTAATTGGTTATTTCAACCTAAAATCAACTAATCCATAACACAAATCCAATATCCCGGATAAATTGGCTTGTTCCAGACAAAACAGCAAGATCAAATCATAATTCAACAGTAAATCAAGCTAGATTATATAAAATTCAGTTCCATAACTCCATGAATAAGTTCACCTAAGCTAAGCACAAAGGTTTAGTGTGAAAACATCTCAAGATCAGAAGAAAACAAGAAAACAGAGGAGGAAGTCAAACAATCCATGAAGATCTACAAATTTCTTGCTTGATTCTTCAATTCCTTGCTTGAATCCGTGTTAGAAGGCGCCTTTGATGAGTTTTGATCTCTCCTAGGGCTTCTCCCAGTTGCTCCCCTTGTTAATTCTCAAAATTCTCTCCTCTTATGGTCTGATCTCGTGCAAAAACTTATATTTTTTATGTACACGGGGTCCAACACGGCCCGTGTTGTACCTCGTGTTTCTCTGCGAAAGTTTGAGCGACAAGAAACACGTTGTGTGACACGCCCCGTGTTCTCCTACGAATTGTCAAACAGTAATGTACACGGGGTGGTACACGTCCCGTGTTCTACCCCGTGTTCTTCAAAGAGACAGATCAGCATATTACACGGGGTGTGACACCCCCCGTGTTCTTCAGAGGCGGATGACAGAAATATACATGGGGTGTGACACGGCCCATGTTCACACCCGTGTTCTTCTCTGGATGACTCAGTGAAGTCTCGAAGCAGTCCAGAATGAAACACGGCCATGAACACGGGGTTCAACACGGCCTGTGTTCTTTGCTGAAAGAACAATCTTGCTTCATTGCTTCATGATTTGAATGGTTTTGCCTCTGGATTCTTTTCTAATGCTCATATGTGTCTTTTTATGACCTGAAAACAAAATATAGAGCATCTAAGTGTCCTTTTCAATCAATTTGCACAAAATACTAAGTAAATAAGTGGATGAAACACATAGAATTTAGGTGTATTTGTGCACTTATCAAAATTCATCCTTATTCAAACACATTTTACAATACATTGAACCATGACACCATTTGCTAGTAGTAAGGTTTGTTAACAAACTATTATGAGTAGCCTACCAAAGAAAGCATTTAATTCATTGACGCACCACAAGTTTTCAAATTTTGAACTAAACTTCATTAGAATCTTCCCATTTATCTGCCATAAGTTGAGAATAAGCAAATTTGACTATAAAATCTCTAATTGAAGATCCTATAGTAGTCACATTAGCTTTAGAAGGATAGATAACTTGGATTCTCTAGACAATATGCTAAGGAAGTATTATATTAAGAAATGTTTAGTCATAATTTGCCCCTAAAACAAACTCATTCATAGGTTGAACCATGACCTTATTTGCTAGTACCAAGGTTTGTCAACAAATTATTATAAGTAGCTTGCCAAAGAAAGCATCTAATTCATTGAGGCAACATAAGTTTCCAAGTCTTTAACCAAACTCCATCAAACCCTTCCTATTTATCTGTTATAAGTTGAAAATAGGCAAATTTGATTGTAAAATCTCTAACTAAAAATCCTATCAAGACTAAACATTATTACTTGCATTAATTCTAGAAAAGTAGATAGCTTAGAATGTTTGGACAATATGTTAAGAAAGTATTGTATTAAGAAGAGTCTAGTTCTAATTTGTCCATATAACAAACTTACTGATCAAAGTTATTAGTTGCTTATCATCTACTGAATCCAAAGCATGTTGAATTAATGGAGTATCTAACTTTAACTAGTTATCAATCCAAAACTTGATGGACTCACCATTCTTAATCTTCCATGTCAACCTATTTGTAATATATATTTTAATCAAAATTATAGGCTTCTAAATAAAGGAATTATCACTGTACGTAAAAGCTTAAAGGCCAATCACTTCTCGTTCTATACTTACCTTTGAGTAAATGAGCCCAAAGATTATCCTTACCTATGCATCCTTTATAACAAAGCTTCATAAGGTAAGTATAATTTATCTTTTTAAAATTCTGAAAACTCAAACCTTTAAAACTTTTAGGCTAGCAAATCCTTTCTAGTTAATGTTATAAGCTTTTCTAACTATATCAGTATGATCCCATATGAAGTTTCTTTGCAATCTTTCAATCTCCCAGTAAATTCCTTTATAATTATGTTTCAACTTGCATATTAATGATAAGGATAGTAAAGAGGACCAAATTTGCTAATGTTATTCTCCTTGCCATAAATAAAGATTTAATTTGCCATCCTATAAGCTTATCTTTCATCATGTTTAGCAAATCATCATATTTCCTTGAATTTGTTCTAATAGCACCTAAACTAATCCCAAGTACCTCCTTAAATTTTAAGTCTAGGAGAAGCCACAATATTCTTTAATCTTATTAATCTGCAAGGATTAATATTCTTAGAGAAAAAAATCTTAGATTTCTATTAGCTCATTTTTTAACTCAAGCTATCACAAAATTTACCTAAGCATTTAGAAATATAAGTAATTTGCTCCTTTATATTTTTAGCAAATAATAATAAATCATTTACAAATATTAAATGAGAAATTAGTGGACCAACTTTACTAGCTTTAATTAGCTCCCAATTACTCGCTTAAACCTCATCCATAGTGAAGTGAGAAAATTTCTTTATACATAACACAAAAATATATGGTGAAATAACGTCTCCCTGCTTAATTCCTCTTAATAGGGTGAAATCAGTCATTTTAGAACCATTTCATAATATATTTAAGCTTAAGGTGGAAATGTAATCCATTATTAAATGATGAAGTTGACTTGGGATACCTACTTCTTTAAGCATATCAAAAATTAAGCACCATCGAAGATGATCATAGGCTTTTTTCAAGTCAACCTTAATAGCCATATAACCTATATTGCCTCTGTTCTTCTTCATAGGAGGAACTATCTTTGTGGCAATGATAATATTGTCCTTAATACACCATCTAGGAGCAAAGCTAGATTAGAAGGGAGTGATAAAGAATGACATTAAACTTTCTAAATGGTTCATAGTCACCTTTGTTATACATTAATAATTAACATTGCATAATGAAATTAGTCTAAATTGATTCACAAACTTTGGATGTTGTAGCCTAAGGGTCAAGGTAACTAAAGTTTGATTAATAATGTGAAGCCCAATTATACCGCCAAAAATATCACAAACAAATTTGAATGTCCTAATTAGCTTAGTAGAAAAATGTAGAAAAATCATTACTTCCATGAGCCTTAGTAGCTCTCATACCAAAAATGGCTTTTTTTTTTAACTTTGAAAAAGAACACATAATTTTGTAATCTTCTAACATCTCCTCCCTAAATTCTCAAGAAAGAAGAATTTGTATAAACATAGGAATATGAATTTGCTTTATCAATGAATAAATTTCTATAAAAAACAATAATCATAGAAATTAATTAAGATTTGTCCTCAATCCATTTACTAGACTTAATTTTAAGCATATAGACTATATTATGTTTTCTTTCTAATTATTATTTTTGTATGGCAATATTGGGTATTGCAATCACCATCCTAAATCCATCTAGCTTGTGATTTATGATTCCATAGAGCTTTTTCCTATTTAAGGATATTTAAGAGATCTCTTTGCAATTGCTTTTCAAAGAGTGTAAATGAAGGTTCTAGTTCCATTTTATAACTAATTCAGAAATTCTAATTCTCCCTAAAAGCTTATTTCTCTTTTTCTTTATAGGGAAAAACACCTCTTTATTCCAAATGAAGAGTTAATCTAGTAAATCTTGCAAATTATTGACAAGAGGGCTATTACACTTCTAAGTGCTATCAAGAAATTGTTTAAATTGATCATGTAACAACCAAGTTACTTCAAATATGAAGGGCCTATTTCTACCCTTATTTTTGTCTCTAGATAAGTCCACTAAAAGAGTTTAATCATCTGAATATAAGTGAGGAAGAACTTAAACAATGACTTTATCAAAACATCTTCTTCAATCATCATTACACAAACCTGTGTCTAATCTCTCAAAAATTCTATCATAATGTTCATGCAATGAACCTTTTCAAGTAAACCTTGATCCTTGCTAATAAACCGCTCTAGTCCATCTAGTTAGCAAAATTTAATACATCTCCTCTCTACAATTGGAGCACCTCATTTTTTTCTCTATAAGATAGGCTATATCATTAAAGTCACCTATGAGATCCCGAGGTTCTTAAATAGACCTTGAAAATCCAAACAAGTGCGTTCTACACTCCCTTCTATTATCAATATGTAGACTCCTGTAAATAATAGATAAGAGTCAGCTAACTCTATTACTATCAACAATTCTAAAATTCACAAAATGAAAAAAGCTTGAAACCACACTTACTCGAACCTTATCATCATTCTAACCAGTCCAAATGCCACCAGATAAACCCTTCCCTTCTTGAACGTGGAACAAAGTGTAATTTCCTAAAAATCTCAGCTACACGCAAAGTAGGAGCTTTTGTTTCAATTAAAATACGTTCTATTTATTTTAACTTAACGTGGATGTATGGTTGTTTTTCTTATTCTTTTATCATTTTGACATTATATTCCTCAATTTCATTTTCAATTTTTCTCAAAAAACATTCAATTTTATTGTATATTCTATTTTTTAATTAAAATATGATATTTTACATCTTCTTAAATAGAGTTTAGATTTGATCCATTAATAATGTAAAATATTTTATACTATCAATAAATGAAAAGAAAATATATCATTAAAAAAGTAAAAAAAATTAAAAAATTTAATCATAGTAAAAGAATTTTAATAATTTTTTATTAATATAGTAACATATGAGTAGGTAATAGTATAAAAATAGTTTACACTAATAATGGATTGAATTTACATCCTTTCAAAAATAGGTTAAGTCTTATTTTAACTTGATGTGGCCGTGGATGTACAATCACTTTTCTTCTTTACTTGTCACATTTTATAAAGCAAGTGCCGAATTCTTTGGTGCATAATTGAAGCAATAGTATAACAGTGTATTAATAGATTTAATTGTATATTAAGTTTATTTTTTTAAAAGTTGGATTTCACATATCACATGTTAATATATTAACAATTAAATCTAGTAGTGTACTGATATATTAATATATTAATAGTGCACCATAGAATTTTCCAAACAATAAGGAGAGACTTTGGCATGTTATTAATATAATAGTATATTAGTACACTATCAGATCTAATTGTATGTCAAATTTATTTTTTTAAGTTAAATTTTATACATGATATAGTAATATATTAATAAAATAATATATCAATATACTACTAGTATAAGAATTTTCATCACACAGAAACTTGTAAATTCAGTATCTTCACTTCCGTAAATGTGTGGCTCAGATGTCGACTAACAATTTGCCATCTCGACTATTAAAAATGAAAAAAGACGGTTAATTAGCTCCATCATTGAGAAGGAAGGCAAAGAGAACCCAAAGCTTGTCGTATTAGAAGTGTGTGGCATCAAAAAGTGTAACAATATTAACAGATGCATTTTCGCCGCAAAGGTTGACCATAAAATCAGCCATCACGGGTTGATGATGGAAGACGAAGTCATTGCAAGTCCAAGGGTCACAATTTTTTGTAATCTTCTTCTTTGTATTTTTCTTCGAACCTTTCTTTTTCGTTAACAAATCATGAGAATCCGCCTTGGTTGTCTTCTTCACCTTGTCCATTTGATTTGTCCAGACGAAGAAATATATGTTTTGACAGTAAAAATATATATTAATATTTCTAAATGTGTAAAATTGGCTTTTATCACTTTTTATTAATAAAAATTAAACACTTTAAGCAGGTAAAAATTGTATAATAACCATAGTGTTATGTTAAGAGATTTTTCAGATTTATGTTAAAAGGTTTAACTATGTGTGTATTTGTGTGATTTTTAATTTTATTATTTCTATATAAGTGTATATTGATTATCTCTGAGGGAATCATCTGACAGAGAATTCATATTCGTTGTTGCTAAGGGCAGATAACTTTTTTTGGAGTTTGGTCTCCATTCTGCTTAGCCCTTACTCAATCAGCGCAATCTACAGCAACACTCATCACCCGTTTGGAGGTAATTGGGTAGCAGTTCTGTCTTCAATGGATTGTTCAATTAATATATATTGAGGTTGTTTGTCTGCTGGTTAAGAAATCGGTGGTTTTCCATGGTTAAGGTTGGGTTGGTGGAAAACATCTTTTATAAAAATATAATTATAAAATATAAAAATAATGAAAAATTAATGATATAAATATTTAATGTAAAAAAATAAGAATTTTAATGAAAAATAATTTTCTAAGAAGAAATTTTTTTTACTATTCTTTCTTTATATATCATATTTTTTAATTACAAGTTATAAAATTATATAATACCTTTTTTCTTATATATAAAGAAGTAAAATTTTTTTACGGAACATATCTTCTAAGAAATAAATGGAAGCTATATTTCTACTTCAAATCCAGGAAAAGCCCAAGTGAAACCCTTTATGTTCGATGATGATGTCTGCCATCTGGAGTATGAATTGCCATTGTGATAAGTTGTTTTGTGATTATTCACAAAAAAAAAAAAAAAAAGTTGTTTTGTGATTTATGAATTATTGGTTTTCCATATTACTTGATAATTCATTAAAAAAAATTACTTATTTTAAGCATAAGATAAAATCTATTCATGAGACTGCTCTTTTAGCAGCTTTTGTCGTCTCTCCAACATATACAATTCCCGACTTTGTGGATTCATTTGTCTCTTGAAAGGCAATTGGTAATTAATTTAAAAAACGACTTGACTTTCCTTTTTCTCCTTTATAGTTTATAAAGATATTGATCTAAAGGGCGTTACACATTTTCTAGATAAACGATTTATCTCCGTCAAACTCAGCATCAGTATCAATAACATATATGATATGTCAGATTTTATCAAGTAGTACTAAGTCCCATGGTGAGTGGCAGAACACAGTAATAAACCAATCTTTGAAAAATGCTAATCTACAATAAATTATTGATGGTGATTTGTACCATGGGGATTCTCTAACGCTCAACATTAGAGAAGAATATAGAGAATAGTAAATTTGAAATAATGTAAGAGTGCAATTAGAACTCAAAAAGCGTGCCTGTAAGCTTTATATAATGATCTTCTCAAATGTAAATCAATTACCTTTTTTAAGCATAAAGAGGACATTATTTAAGAGAAAATCCTTTTGGAATCTACTAGATGTTAACCCCAATAAATTAGTTATAATCATTTTGTTATAACTAATCATCTTGTGCCATGATCAATTGATTAATACACATTAAAGAGGAATAATAGGTCAAGCTCCTTCATATTGAGTTGATTAGTCATCCTACCTCAAAGTGGGCTAACTAATCAATCTATTTTATTGCCACAAAAATGATCATCTAGTTGACCAATATTAGTTGGTACAAGGCCCATATGACCCAATATATGATTAGTTATCAATATACACGCACTTGCATTTAACAAGTACAAAAAGAATGCAATCATATCTAATAAACTACTTTATTAAAATTATACAAAATTTAGTAGAAAATTTCCCTTTCTTTTTAATTTAGAATATGAGAATTATATAGTAAACATAATGAAGAGAAAATAATCATGCAAGAAGTTAATAGCATTTAGCTGAAGTAGTATATAGTGTTACTTGAAAACTTTACTTTCCTCCATATCTTGAATTCAATTTCATGACTTTGTATATACTACAACTGATTTTTCTTTTAACGTTGACTATTACCAACGTACATATAGACATCATTATAAGTTTCATTATTCTACATTAGTTATATAAATCAACATACAAAAAAGATTATCATGTTAATTATTTACTAAAAAATTGATGTCTTTTATTTCAAAAATACTTTTTTAACATTTCAAATCAATTTTTGTAAAAAAAAAATAGTGTGAAGTGTTACATAATAATTTTTTAACATTATTTTTTTCATTTCCTTGCCAAAATATTATAGTAAAAATTGAATAAACCTAACATTCCATCAAAAACGTGTATTTTGAAATAAAAATTTTAAAAGTTCATAACTTTTTGTTCAATTGAGAATCCGAGAAAAATTTTATATTAGTTATATGTATTTTTTTTTAGATTTATTCATTTACAAAAGCCAAATTTGTGTTATCTTTCCTATAATCTCAAAAAATGGTTATTTTCATAGAATTTTTTTATTTTCATCTCAATCTCTAATCATTGTTCAATTAGCTTTGATCTCCACTGCAACATTTTATTAAATATATAATAAATATCTAAAACTCATATATAACATTAGAAGTTATACAAAGAAAACACAAATAAAAATCTTTTAAAAAATTTGTATTATGAGCATCTCTTGTTATTGTTCAACTAGTTTTAATCTTTACTCTAATATTTTATCAAACACATAATAAGTATCTAAAACTTAAAAATAATCACAAAAGCTATACAAAAAAAATACGAACAAAAATCTCTTAAGAAATGGAAGGGACACGAATCTAAGAAATAAAAATAAGAAAAGCAACTCTTACATTTTGAACCTATTTCATCCTTAATGCTAATTAAAGAACTATTAGTAACTCCTTGATGTATGATGAATGGCAAAATAAGATCTAGTGTTTTGCAGAAGAAGTTAAACAAAGATGAAGATTAAGCTTGGAAACAAATAGGAAGGAAGGTGGGAGTAATAATGAGAAAAAATAAGATTTATTTTATTTATAATGTAAAAATACCACTGGTTTCATAACTTTAGATGTCAATTATTTTATAAATTAACATATAAAATCTTGTGGAAAGAAAAGGTTATGATTTTTTTTTAAAAATCACTATCCAAAGTTAGAAAAATACATGAATTTAGAAGTCAATTATTTTATAAATTAACATTTGAAATCTTACAGGAAGAAAAGAAGATAATTATTTAAAAAAAATCATCATCTAAAATTTTCTCATATTTTAAAAAAATGACAATGCTCACATGGCTTCTATCACAACCTATTGGACTATAACTAGTATTATCGTCGTGATATACGTTGCAACAGGATCCGAGGGAGGCGAACAGCCTCCACGCCTTCTTCAGAAACGTAATTTTTGTTTTTATGTATGAATAAAAAGAAAAAGAAGTCACAACCAATCATTTTTTATGGTGTGATTAGAACACCAAAAGTGGTCTGCATTCCTAAAGTTTAGATTCAGGATTAGGTTACATGTGGGGAAGGTGTTAGCACCTTACAACATCCATTCACTAAATGGTTATCCGTTTATTCTAATTCTATCTTATTTATTGAATTATAATGATCTATATTATATTACATATGTGTTTTATTGATAATATAATTTTTTAATTTTAGTTAAATTGTTGATCTAGTTATTCAAATCTATCCAATTTCATGATAGAATTCAGATGAAAAGTGCCTCAATAATGTTAAGTGTCATTATAATTGCACTTGCAATCGAATTGCTTAACTTTGATACATCATAAGCATAAATTTTATTATTTTTGAAAAAATTTTATATTTTATATTTTAAAATAATTTGTTAATTTAGTTGTTAAATCCTTTTAACTTCATGATAGGATTTGAATAAAATAATGTGCCTCAATAATATTAAGTACCATTATAATTGTACCTTCAATTGGATTATTTATTTTTAATACATCACAGGCACAAATTTTATTATTTTTGAAAGATTTTTATATTTTATATTTTTAAAATATTTTTAAATAATTTGTTAATTTAGTCGTTAAATCCTTTCAACTTTATGATAGGATTTGAAAAAAATAACGTGCTTCAATAATATTAAGTATCATTATGATCGTACTTGCAATTAGATTACTTAATTTTAATACATCATAGGCACAAATTTTATTATTTGAATGATTTTTTATTTATTATATTTGAAAAAATATTTTTAAATGACTTTTATTTTATTGTTGATGAAATATTATTATTTTGTTTTTATAAATATTTTTATTTCATTATTTTATTTTATGAATAAATATTAAAAGATTTTTATTATATTTTAGAATATTTTTAATAAAATAATTCTAATATAATTTTGTAAAATAAAATAATATGAATTTTTGTTTTTAATCATTTACTTAAAAGTATCATATTGATGATTTTTATTAAAGATTATCAAATTTGTCCAACTTTTTGGTCAAATCTGATTAAAGAATTGTTTAAGAAAATTGAAATTATTTTTGTTGCACCTGCAACTAATTTTAATATTATTCCGTCATCACAAATACATATAATGTATTTTTAAAATAAAAATATAAACTATAGGTGTACATGACAAATATAATATGATTTTGATGTGCAAAAAAAATTAAAATTCTTTAATTTAATCAGTTTACCCGATTTATAAAATATCTCTTACTTCAAGAATATTAAATAATTTAAACCTTCAAATCATTTTATTTTTATTCCATCATAAGTACTTCACAAAATAATGTCTCAATGTCACATATCAAATAAATAAAGTATTATTTTTTTTTAATGAAACAAACAAAAAAAAAGATAAAAAGAAAGGGTGAGATTACTCCATTAGTTTTCTAGGATATAAATAACCCGTGAATTGACACATAAAACCTACTTGCAAGTTTGACTGAGTGGGCTCCATAGATTAAGGATTTCCATTCGTTTTTAATTTGTAAAGAACTTCATTTGAACTAGTATTGTTCCTCTTTGACGTCGTGGCATTCATGCGTTGGCACGTAGAGTAATGAAGGCAGGGGTGATACGAACACCTTAGTCGAAGGTGATGCCATCCGCTTTGACGGGGTTTTCCTTCAGGATTGCAAGGCGTACGTGATCAAACTCATCACGGTCATGTTGTGACTGCAACTGGGTGACTGTGTTCTTTGTGTGCTGCTTGGCGGAGCTATTCTGTGGGGTCGTTGGTGATGGCACTAACAAATGGTGACGGTCTGGGCGGAACTCCATTGTTGTTGCTACTGCTGCTTCAGTTATTGTTCAAACTGTGACTATTGAGGGAAGGAAACAAAGATGGCTAGTTTTGTTATTTTTTTTTTAAGATATCTGAGAGATATAGAAGCCATAGACGCCTGAGTTCAGAAGTTTAGTGAGAAATTTGAGGGGTGAGCCAAGAGAGGGATAAGGGAAGCTGCTGTATGTATAGGAGAATGGTTTGGGTATTGCATATTTTCCGTCATCTTTATCAGCTGTTATTGAACGGAAGTTGCTAAAAATTTTCAAACAAAAATCATTTGCCGAAACGAACCTGTCTCCTCTTTCCGTGGTTCCCCTTCTCTTCTCTTTCCCTTACGAATCTTGAAGCTAAGTTTTTGGCTTAGATAAAGTTAGCTTCTTCAAAGCTGTAGGAGATGGGCTTGTTAATGATGAAAATGAAGTTACAGCAGTAGGTCCAAGAGAGAACCATCATCGTGCTTCACGGTCTTCTCGTGTATCATGAGATAATCCAGGTTATAAGGCATCTCATATTTGCAGTACACAGCAACATGGTCGGGCATGAAAATCCTAGTAGCAGCTTTATATTCACATGTATAATAGTAATCCTTAGACCCCACGCTTCCCAGCTTAGTACGGTTTTTAAAAGAATGCACGAGGCATTTTCATCATAGCGATCCGACAAAAATAGCTCCTTCGCTGTGGTAGACATCCAATAGATTCCCTGTTAATGGCATCATCACTACTGCCTACATTCCAGCCACTTCTACTTGTCTCATCTTCACAGAAGTTCTCTGTTTCGAGGGGAGCCTCAACAGCCATGAGCTCTTGCGTAAGTCTGTGATCTTCCAGAGAGTAATTCTTCTCAAGAATAGGGGGCAAAACCTGGGTGAGTTCCTGAGCTTGTTTTAGCATTTCTCGGTGGCTTTCCACCAAGTGGCGATGGATGGTTGGGTTTTAAAGGGCTTAAACTGGATCTGTGAAGGGTATGAATGCTGGAAGATGCATATGACAACAAATAACAGTCGAAAATGTAGAAACAACTGTGGCCAGCAGTGTGAGAGACCTTTTTATGATTGAATCCATATTACTCATATAGGGGGCAAAAATACCAATACACGGTTCTTTTATAAACTTATTTCCATTTTACCGTGATTTCGAAACATATTATCAAAGTACGCAGAGCGCCATTCAAAATGACGTCCGCGTCACAGCGAGGTGCTAGATAGTATGGCGCCTTTGGACTAAACTGCATTTGGAGAGCGCCAAATTGAATGGCGTCCCAAAGTTGAAGGCGCCATCTAACTTGGCGTCATTGAACTTTGGAGGCACCATTTAAGGTAGCGCCATTGGGTTTAAAATTTTGGGAGGCGCCATTGGGGTTTAAAATTTTGGGAGGTGCCAAATGCAATGGCGCCTCCTGCTCTTTATAAACCCTCCCCCTCCCCTTTTCGCCCTTCACTCTTTGCAGCCATTTGCCCTTCGCCGTTCGCAACTCTTCCTGTTCGCACCGTTTCTCATTTTCCCACTCACAAATCTTCATCCTTTCTGTGCATTTCATCTAGCAACATTTTCTTCTTTAGATTTCATTAACAGCAGATCTAGTCTTCTTTCTTTACTCTTCCTTCTTCTTACTGGTTAGTATTTTTATAATTTCTGTATTTATATTATAATTTTTATTAGTTATCATAAGAATATATTTTATAGTGGTAGAAAAAATTTTATTTTATGTTAATTATTATGATTTATGATGTGAAATTATAATCTAGGGTTTAAAAAAAAATTTGTAAAAATTTATATGATCTGTGATAGTTTGTGATTTTAAAAGAAAAATAAAGGAGATAAAGAAAAGTGTCTTAGAATAAAATTTACAATTTAGGTAAAAATTAAGTTTAGAGATTTTTTAAATATAAAATTTTTTAGGATATAGGATATGATAAAAATAAGATTATTTTTATTATATGTTGATTATTATGAGAATATATTGTCCTATTGATTAATATTTTTATATTAATTTTGAAGTAATATATGTCAAAATAAGTAAATATCAATTGAGGAAATTTTGTAAAGACTTGATATCTTATGTATTATTTCTTTTTATTTTATCTTTTTATTGTACATTTTTCTTATTCTTTTTGGTTAATTCATGGTATTTAAACCATATACACTAATATTTTTTAACAGTAAGATATATCAATTTTTTTATTATAAATGTATTCTATATGAATTATATAATTCATTTAATTAATTAATTTATTATACATTCAATTTTTTATTACTTTATACCTTACGTATTATTTATTTCTTATTTAGTTTATTGTATTCTTTTTATATCTCCTCGTATTGTTTATGGTTTAAACATCAACATCATTAATTAACATAAATATAATAAGCTATATTTTATTTTTAGCTTATTTTAATATTTTAAATAAATTAAAGCTTTAATATACATTTTATTAATAAAAATAATTAATTTCATATTATATTTTTAAAAAAAATACTTAGTAATTAAATTAAATTTTATTTATATAAATTTTTTCAATTTTTTGTTGATAATAATTTTTAAATATTATGTTTTAAATTTAAAATACATCAATTAAGATTTTTCCAAGGGTCTACAATTCATATGTTATTTTTTCTTCATTTCATCTACTTTGTTTAATATTTTCTTCTTTCTTTTTTCAATCATTCTATTAAAAGTTCAAATGCAATATATTGAATAATATAAATATAATGCAATTTATTTTATTTTTAACATAAAATTATTTTTAATAATTAAATATATTATTTAATAAAATTAATTGATTATATATTTCATTTTTTACACTTATTACTTTACTTTTCACATAGTATTTCTCCTTTTTTAATTTATTTTATTATAATTTTTTTATATTTACTCGTATTATTTACGGTTTAAATATTAGGATAATTACATAATATTGACATAATATAACATATTTTATTTTTATCTTAAAATAATTTTAAAAAATTAATGTTATGGAAAGCATTAATTGAATTAATTATTTATATATTCTAGTTTTAATAAAAGTATTTAAGAATAAAAATTAATTCTCTTTTAAAATTTATTAATATTTTCTTGATATAAAATTTTAAGCACTATATTTAAAATTAAATACACATCAATAAAATTTTATCTATGTTTTTATTTTTGTTCCTTTTATATATTGTCTTGTAAAATATATTTAATTTAGCATAATTTTTGCATAATTTTTTTAATGATACAATAATATCTAACAATTTTTACTTATAGATGAAAGTTATTAAAATATTTAATAATTTTTTCTTTCATGCAGAGACTCTTTTCTGTTTGTTTTTCCTAATACTTACCGGTTAGTATTTTTATAAATTTTGTACTTATATTATAATTTTTATTAGTCATTATGAAAATATCTTTTATAGTGGTAGAGAAATTTGTTTAGAATATTATGATATAAATAATATAAGTATTTTTATTTTATATTGATTATTATAATTTATGATGTGAAATTATGATTTAAGATGTGAAATTATAATTTATGAAAAATTTGTAAAAATTTATATGTATTGTGACAGGTTGTGCTGTTAAAAGAAGAATAAAGAGATAAAGAAAGGTGTCCTAAAATAGGATTTGACGTAGGTGAAAATTATATTTAAAAATTTTTTCATGTGAAATTTTAATATATGATAAGAGAAGTAATAAAAATAAAATTTTAGGATATATGGATGTAAACAGAAGCTTTAAAAATTAGGATAATATTATTGAAAATATGAATATTTTTTTATTTAAATAGTAGATATTAAAAACGCAAGAATAATAAATATAGCGAAAAAATTATACTATGCATAAGTTTATTTAAAAAGTATTAAAATATATAAAGAGGTACTGTAATATAAGTATTAAACGAACTCAGTATATGTAAAAAAAAAATTCATGATTCTAATCATAAAAATATACAAACAGTAATGTGTAAATATTTTTTGTTGCTATTTAGTAATAGGTGTGAAGGGAAAAAATTATCATGAAAATAATAAATGTAGTGTATTAAAATAGTTAATTAATTTAATAAGTATAATTTGTGCTCAATAAATAAAAAAATGATAATTGAAAAAAATAAATTAAAATATAGATAAGATTATATAGCCAAACATTATATTAGTTTTAAAAAGAAATAACATTTATTTTGTCGGAAAAAATTATCCTATTATATTATATGTTTGTTATATATGAAAAATTGTTATGCAATGTTAAAAGTATTAGATTAAAAAGAGTTAATCAATTTAATAATAATTCTAAAACAAGCAATCTGGACTTGAATATAATATAGTTATTAAACAGAAATAAATTATATTGTCATAATTGATAATTTAATCATAATGGAAAAAATATACATAAGCAATCATATTTTAATCATATTTTAAAATTAAGCTTTTTTCAATTGTGTTCAAGTAAGTCAAAATTGAAATTATTGTTTCAAATATAAATTTATTTTTTTGTAATAATTTATTTATATTACATCAGAAATCATGAAAAAAAAGAAGAATTAGAATTAAATTATTTATATCACACTTGCAAATGAACATTAAAATTTATGAAGTATGAAAAATTACGAATGAGTATAAAAATAGCAATATATATGTTAGAAAAAAATGTGGGCCTGTAAAGGTTGGAATGGATTTGGCCTGTGTGGGTAAATTATTATGTACTATTAAATATATACCTTACAAAAATAGTAATACATATTGTTCATTTTTACTTGTAATATTAAATATTAGTTCATTCGTTTATAAATACAAAAATTGTATATGATAATATGTATCAGTTGTGAGGGTGCAATGAATGTTTTGTAGTTAAAAATAACAAGATGAAGAAAAGTTTAATTACTTTTGTATATTCAAATGGTACAATGATTGAGGGATCAATAGGGGTAATGTACGATGGAACTCCCCCAAAGGCATTGAAATTGAGAGGATACAGCACTATGGACGCTTTGCGAGAGAAAATTCATGCTCGACTAAAACTTGCCCAAGATCAAGCTATTGGGAGAATTATTTATAGGTTTCCACAGCATCCAACAGAGTCTCAATATATGGCATACGAATTGGATGACGATGAAGACTTGGCATGTGCCTTAACAAGTTACGAACAACATCCGACGATGACAGCAATGGAATTGTACGTGGAGGTGATCACATCCGAACTGAACGCTGCCAACCTTGATTCATAAGAAAGAGTCCCAATAATTAGACCACCCGTAGATCCAACGACTCATGTTAGTACTAGTTGTTCGATAGTGCGGGAAGGCCCTTCTTACATCAGTGGAATTGAGTTCCACATTTCTGATAGTTATACTCCTGTATTGGACCCATTTGTTGCAGGTGTTTTCCCGAAAAATGTATCCCATACCATAATGGGTTTAACAAGTGCCTTACCGATCGTAGAGGAAGAATCCACTGATCCTATAATCATGAATGCCCACCTTGAGTTTGGTTTTGAAGATGATGAGGTGTCTTGTAGTAGCAGTGATGATCGTGACACTGATGATGAAGAACGTGCAGCTACACATAATGACAGTGTTGCAGCTCGGTGTGTGAGGAGTGACAATGCTGCATAGACATCATGTGGTGTCCCTCAAGCTGTTGTCTTCTTTTACATTGATTGAGATGCCGTAAGGAATGCTAATGAATTTCCAAAAATAATGAAACCAAGCTATGACTATGGCATGGAGGACTTACATATTGGACAAGAGTATGATTGCAAGGAAGCATTGATTGCTGCAACCAAGCATTACCACATCAGAAGGTACCATAGCTATTACGTGGAGGAATCAGATACTAGAAGATTGAGTGTGAAGTGTGATAATTATGGGGATAAATACAAATTACGTCTTAGAGTGACCAATCTGAAGAATTCTAATACTTAGACAATAACTAGATTTTTAGGGCTTCACACATGTGATAATGCCAGTTTAACACAAGATCACAAGTCTCTTGACTCCGAGTATATCAGTTCCTTAATACTGGAGATGATTAAAGTGAAGCAAGATGTCCTAATTTCACTTATACAAGAGAGGGTGGAAGGCATGTATGGGTAAAAGATTTCGTACAGAAAAGCATGGAAGGCAAAACAGAAGGCAGTTGTCAAGGTGTATAGAGATCGGGATAAATCATATGAAGTGTTCCCCAAATGGTTGGACATTTTAGACTATTATGACCAAGTTCTGTTCAAGTTGGAGTTAGAAGAATTCGTCACAGTTTACAACCATGTTAATCCATACAAACATGTTTTTAACCGAGTTTTCAAAGCTTTCAAGCCATGTATTGCCGCATTTCCTTACTGCAAGCAATTCATACAAGTTGTTGGAACGTTTCTGTATGGCAAGTACAGAGGTGTGCTATTAATTGCTGCGACCCAGGATGATAACAAATGTCCCATACCTCTTGCCTTTACCATTGTTGAAAAGGAGAACTATGAAAACTGGAGTTAGTTTTTGGCATTATTACAGGTAAATGTTACAAACCAGTAAGGAATATGCTTGATATCAAATTGACACTGAGCTATAAAAGATGTTGTAGCCAACAAAGGTTTAGGATGGCAGCCTCCTCATACTTTTCATCGATACTGTATTAGACATATTGCCAGCAACGTTCGCAAGAAATGCAAGGATGACAATGTCAAGAAAGCTGTCCTTAAGATTGGTATGTCTTATATTACAACTTTCTTGTTGAACCTTTCATCTGTAAAATTTTCTATCTGGTAGTTCAACCCAGTTAAACTATTTATCTCCTTGTGTTCAGCCTATGAGCCAAATCGAGAAAAGGTCATGGAAAGATTGGACAACTTAAACAAAGTTAATGAGGAGATCCACAAGAAGTTGACTGTTATTCCGATTGAGAAGTGGACACTCGAAGAAGATATGGTCATATGACAACTAATATAGTAGAGTGCATTAATGGCCTCTTCAAAGGATTAAGGAAGCTATCAATCACAAGCCTTGTTCAACAAACATACTATAGATGTGTTAAGTACTTTGTGGAAATGGCAAAAGAAGCACATGTTGAACTACAACAAGGTCACATATACGCAAGCAGATTCAAACAGGAGCTTGCGACTATCCAGTCACGTGCTTCTTCTTACCACATTCGTGCATATAATAGACAAGGAACTAGGTTTGAAATGGTGAAGGGCCCTGATATGGCCAGGGGATCATGTGGAAAGGTCGTCCAAGTGTTATTAGACAAAGGCCAATGTGAATGTGGACAATTCCAAGCATATAGGTATCCTTGCGCTCATATTATTGCTGCTTCTACCTCAGTCAACATATTATGGGAACCATTTATCGATCCAGTATACAAACTTGGCACCCTACTTAATTGTTACAAATCTGAGTAGTGGTCGATCAGGGAGTGGTCGCAATGGAATAACTTATCACCATTTCTTGTCCTGGTTCCAAATTATGGAAGATTGCGTGAAAAGGGACGATCGAAGTCGACACGGATCAAGAATGAAATGGATTGACCTCAAGAGAGTGGTGTCAGGCAAAAGTGCGGTCTTTGTAAGATGGAATGTCATAATCGTAGGTGCTACCCACTTCTCCATGGAGATGAAGGCCCTTCTTCACGTTAATTTTAATTTTTACTTTTGCAACTATGTTACAAAGTATGTTAACCAATGTCATAAGTATAATGCTCGGATGATGTGATTTGTTTGATTATTGTAAAATTGCATACCATTATAGATATATATATGTGACCCCATTACTAGTAATGTTAACAAATTACTTCAATCATCCAAGTGCTATAAATTCTTGTGTGGATCTTTGTAGATAAATTGCACACATATGTTATATTAGTGTGTGTTTAAATTCCAACCTAATGCAATTCAGTTGATGGCAGATGGCATCCACTTCTCAACGCATTGATCTTGGACCACAGGATCTTTCACTTCTGACGGCTCAGGACTCACACATATCTCAGTCGATTTGGGCAGGCCATGTATGCAAATAGTTAGATCTTAAAGTTAGTTATACTTTTCCATATTGTCAAAAACAATAATTTTTTTTATTTTTACAATCTGACCGTGTGCTGAGGATTCGATGGGCTCATCACTACCATCACCAGCACCCGCCGGAGTTAATTGTCCCCTTGTTACGAGAGGCAGGTTTTTATGGCTTGGAGATATGCGAGTTTGTTCTGATTGACCATTAATTGATCAGTGCTTTTGTAGAGTGATGGAGGTCGGAGACACACATTTTTCACATGCCGCAAGGGGAGACCACTATGTCATTGTAGGATGTTGCTCTTGACCATCGAGCAATGATGGGCCCCACTGTATGGGGATGGGGAGCCCTGATAGAGAAGTATTTGGGATTGCAATTACCGGTGGATGAGAATGTCATCAGAGGGGGCGATTGAGAATGAGTTGGTTGGAGAGGCATTTCACTTATCTTCAAGATAATACGGATGAGGTGACAGTTTAAAGATTCACCCGTGCCTACATTTTACGTCTCATTAGTGGGACGTTATTTCCTGACCACTCCGGCACGTATGTCCACCTCATGCACTTACCTTTACTCAGAGACTTCCACGAGGCTGGGACGTATAGTTAGGGAACTGCCTGCCTGGCCTATTTGTACAGAGAGCTCTGTAAGGCCACTGCTCCAGATTATAGGGAGATAGGAAGGTATTGCCTACTATTGCAGCTTTGGGCATGGGATAGATTTCCCATTATTGCCCCCGTGATTACTGTTTTAGACATACCAGAGGAGGATGCAGGGATTAGCCCCCTAGCCCGTAGATTAGAAAAATTTTCAATTTACACTTGTAATTTAGTTGACTTCTAAGTTGTTTAACTTAATTATTGTACTTGGTAGGTGGCATAATCAAAAGATGTTCTAGGATAGTCCGGCACACAGCCTACCCTATTATAGATACGTGCTGGACCGTCTTCGATTCGATCAGGTATGAAGGAGATAATGTATATTTTTATTTCATTCCTTTATCCATTTCATTGTTTCATTCAAATGATAACATAAATGTGTAATTTCAGATCACCTGGATCTCATACACTAAGGTGGTCACTATGTCACTTCCTCAGTACTGTTTTGACGGGAGTGACATTTGGACAGCAGTGGTGCCACTCATACACTTTCAGATTGTCGAGTGGCACTAACCAGATAAGGTTTTGCGGCAGTTTGGACTACGCCAGCCTATTCCTTAGCCACCAAAGTAGGTGGCGGAGGTCCATTGCCTTCACTTATCCGATCGGCATGATGAGGAGTGACATATTCGACATCAACCGTACATTGCACGATGGGATATCTAGCGAGACTTGTGTGCTATCACCAAGCCGACCACACAACTAATCCTAGACCCACGGTCCGAGTACATGGCATAGTACAGACGGGTTACTAGGCGATTTATTACACCCGTTTGAGGAGTACTAGATCTTGTGGTAATACTGCATGCTAGTTATCTGTGTCTGATTTTCTTCCTATGCATTAGTATTGTAACTAACTTTAATGTCAAAAATTTGCACAGATTGATGAGGTGTCCACATTACACAACTTCATTATACCTGAGGGGCAGTCTAGGTTCACCTTCGATGTGCTTAAATCAGCGACGGACTCCATCCTTCATGCCATTCAAGAGGTTGATCATGTGATTATTGACTTACATATGGAGCCAGCTCCTCATGCCCATCATATCCCTGACCCTGCGGAAGGTGACCATGATCAGCCTCATACTCGTCGACGTCGTCGCACTGATCCACGACCTACGTCGCAGGCTGATGTTCTGTCCACTTCAACAGTGCACCAGACTCCATCATCAACTGCCTAGGACACCATGATGATGATGTCAGATATAACTGCCTCATCTCATATGTACCCTACTGCACCAGATGTTCCTTCATCCTCCACCATGTTTCCAACTGCACTATATGCTCCATCATCATCCCAAATGTACCAGTTTACTTTTGGTGTTCCATCCTCATTTCAGGCATTTTCACATATACTAGGAGTTTCATCTTCATTCTATATCTTTCCTTCCAGTGAAGCTGATCCATCATAGCCATATCATCCTGCATTTGATCTACATACTCAGGATTAGGGATCAGCACTTTGTGGCATGATAATAGATGACTCAGTACTTGGAGATAGAGGTAGAGGTAAAGGTAGAGCGGGAGCCAGAGATAGAGGCAGAGCAGGAGCTGGAGGTAGAGGAGCCACAGACACCGGAGATGTGACTCCCTAGCCTGCGTAGAGGGTTAGTAGATATGGCCACCACATTACCAATTCTGGATGTGGGACTGGACATCACTTATATAGACATTAGCTTTCTTTTTCATGTTTATTATATATTTATGCACATCTATCTTATTACTTTATTGCCAAACATCAAAATTTAGGATGGTTTTGATTATTACGGCATTTTTATCTTCTTGCGTAGGTACTTACATCAATTTTAATTACCAAATCTTCTCACAAATACACAATCAATTGAATTCTCATATAACGCATCAAATATATGCAATTTTTTCTAATAACATCTTTCTAACTAGAATTTTATTATCTCCTCTTATATTTTATTTTCATAACTTTAATTATTATAAATTATTAACTAACATAAATTAATTATAAATTTTTTACAACAATGTGCGTTTATTTTTTTCTAATGATAAGAATTATTTCATGTTCCACATCTCGTTACTAAAATATTTTATCATTGTGACGAAATAAAAAGGAATTAATCCATGTTATAATTTTAATTTCATTACAAAATAAAAAGATTACTGTAACGAAATAACCATATTTCTTTTTATTTTCAACTATTTTCAACTTCGTTATTTCATGTTTATTTTGTTACAAAATAAAAATAATATTATTGAAACAAATACAAAGTAACAAGAATATTATTGCAATAAATACAAAATAAAAAGAAATATATTTATTTCATTATATTTCTTTTCATTTTCAACAATCTTCAACTTTATAAATAAAAAATATTATTGAATAATTCAATAAATTTGCTTATGTGTAATAAAGTATTAAATAATTACTTGTAATATTATAATTTCGAACGGTGGAAGTGTATAATTCTGAAAAATGATAAATATTAAATATCATTGGATCAAAATTTGAGAAATATTAATATAAATTATGTAATTATTCTTTATTGATCCTATCTTTTATTTTAATAATATTCAATTATTTACTAAATATTCATTATTTTTATTAAGTATATTATTATCATTAACTACTTTCTTATTTGATTCCTATAATAAATTAATGTATTAAATATCAAAGTGGAATAAAATATTTTTTATAATATCAAATATAATTATAAAATAAGTAATTTATTTTATTTACATTCACATTCTAGTTTCGATCTATTACATCATATCGTTCATCTCATTCACTTATACCTAAAAAAGGTGCAATTCAATATGGCAATTCCTTATCATCAACTAAAGTTTTAAGATGAGAAATATACTGATCCTAAATCATGTTTCATCGCAATTACATTAATTATGCAAAAAAAAAACTACCTCTAGCGTTAGCACAAATATCTAATTAGCTTCATTTGATCATACATTTGATTTTATCTTGTAAAGATGAGTTATAATCTAAATAATAATATTTTTCAAGTAATTCTTTAAAATTTACTAAATGCCTCATATGGGATTTTTTTAATCAAGAACGACTATGTGAATTTAGAATGACTTGTGCACGGTAACAACATCTAAAAAGGTGAATCAGTTTTTGAATAAGAAAAAAGACAAAAATTGCAGCATGAGCCCAATGAATTTAAAATAATTAGTACAATCATTCATTGCTTGATATTTATCTTGGAATAGTGTATGGTTATGTTAAAAGGCCAATTTTTAATTATTTAATATTTATAGTCACAGCAACAAAATTGACGTTTAAGAACTTAAATGGATATACTATAATGGAACATGACAAGGATGGGGACCACTTTACCGCTGTTTGCTAAACGAATTTTCTTTTTACGATTTTTGTGAAATATTTTACCAAAATACGCATGGAAGCGAAGAGGCACCAGAGCGGATGGCGCCTCTGACATCAAATGTTGGCACCCTTATGGTGCTATTCAAAATGGCTTCTTTGGCGACCAGTAGGAAATGTATTGTTGTCTAAGATATTGATAGCATGAAATAAAGGCTACAAAAATGTTTGCTAACCAGCAGTGAGTCAGATGTAATATTTTATGGCTTTTACTTTGGCGGAGAACATGTCAATGCTTGTGTCTATAACAAAACACTTACAACAAAATTTTAGTCTATTTAAAAAATCACATATTAGTGGTGCCAAAAATGAAAGGGCTCTTTTATGGTATGCTCTTGGAAAAATTTGAACTTTTGCATAAGTTTAACATGAAAGTCAGGTAAATTACACTTAACATTTTTACAATATACTTTTGTTTCTTGAATCGTGACCAGCTCAAATTATCTTGGTGGTGATCTGAGCATATAAAAGTGATTACTGATTTATATTGAAACATTTCTATTATTTGAAAAATTATTATCACATTATAATTTATGTAGGACAGTTTGTATGTTCTCTAGAAATAGTTATGAAAATTTGAGATCGGTTAGTTTTCATACAATTTTTGGGAGTTTAACACAAACTATTGAATTTTCATCAAATTCTTTCTAGTTCATTCTGGTTGCACTAAAATTCATATTTTAAATTACATACCAATCAAGAAAGTACATACTGCTTTACTAGCAACTTCGGACCATCTAAAATACCTGAAATTAATAAATGAAAATTGAGCAAACACATTTGGAAGGGAAGTCCCACCAATTTTTATCAAAAAACTTTAATCTTCATTTTATTTTCATAAGATATGTACATAATTTTCATCTGAACTCGTAACAACAATAAATTATATATATGTAGAAAGAGTTTTTTTGGGCAAAATTGTGCTTCAAAGAATCACAATGAGTCTTCCTTTGTTTAATTCAAAATACCATAAAGCATTTAAGTTTTATGGAATCTATTTTTCCTCATGGACGAAAGTGGACGAAAGTGCTAAAGCATATGGCGCCTTCACTCCAAAGGTGCCGTTCAAAATGGCGCTACAATGTAGTACCAGAGGCGCCACCCAATCTGGCGCCTCTCCCATTCCGTGCGTATTGTGATAAAATATTTCACAAAAATGGTTAAAATAAAATTTGTTTAGCAAACAACGGTAAATTGAAACTTTATCCATTTTCAATAAATTTACATTTTCTACAATTATTTTATTTTTATTAACAAATTTAAATATTATTTTATTACTTTACATATAGCATATGTCCTGAATTATATTTAATTTTATTCAATAGTCATAATCAAATTTCATTTATTTTTAAAAATTTATTTTGAGTCACAATCACATATTATTTATTTTTAAAATTTTAATTTTAAAATAATAGAGTAAGGACGCCATTCAATTTGGTGCCCTCAAAGGAGTCCGAAGACGCCATTCGGACTAGTGCCTCCTCCCTGAGGTCGCCTTTCAGTCTGGCGCCTCTGCCCTCTGTACGTATTTTGGTAATATATTTTGAAAGAACGGTAAAATAGAAATAAGTCTGTGAGAAAAATCGTAAATTGATACTTTTGCCCATATAGAGAATAAGGAGAGAGGGCGAGAGAGAGAGAGAGAGAGACCCATAAAGGAGGATGTTGCATTTGTGCAATACGTGATTACAAAAGGAACATAGTGGTGATGAATCAACAGTTGCAGGTACTCATTATGATATTCATGGTAACGAGACTAAACTTTAAGTCAATGGCCAATGCAGTGGAGGATGATGATAATTGTGAAGAGAGCAATAGCAAAAAGAGAGACAACCCAAGAAGCCAGGAAGTTCCCTTTCCTAGATGTTGATGAGTATCAGATAAAAAGAGTAGGGTAATTGCCCACAAAATAACACATTTCTTCTTTTTCATGTGTGAAAGAGGAGACTTCTATTAAGCAATTGGTGGAAAAGCAAACTTCATGATTGGCAGTTTCAAGCAAGTAGGTAACCGTCCATTGAAAGAGAAGAATGGAAGTAGTTAGTTATAACTTTTTTTTAAAATTTTTTTATAAATTATTTTTTTGTTTTTATAATTTTTTAATTAATTTCTTTGAATTAATTTTTTTTTATTTTTTAAATTATTTTAGTTATATTATTAGGCAGACAAAATTGAGTGTCAACAATTATCAATATTCATAAGCTTGTCAAATCTTAAGTTGGTACAATTACATGGAAGTAATTAAAGAGTAGTTTGATTTAGTGTTTACTTTCCAAAATTAAAAGATTATATACATAAAAGTTATAATATCATATATTTAAAATATCTGCAGTTTACCCGTATATGTTTCCTACTTTTGCTTTTTATGTATTACTATGGTTACTTATGTACAATTTTTGTACTAGATCCATGGTGGTAGTAATAGAGTTTCAACCTAAACTTTTGAAAAACATTTAAAGAAAACAATGAGATTTTAAGTCCCAATAAGTGGATAATTACTTATCTTATTTATTTATAATCATATCATAACATGCATGTTATATTTCAAATTAACAATGCCATATACCACATTAATTGCAATTAAATAAAATTCTAATAACTTATGCCTAAAATTGTTAGAAACATAATAACAGGTAACAATTTGTTCATAACAGTTAATTTGCCTTGCACCTTTAGTCTACCTTATCTATCATAATTCTAACTTTATCCCTCTTGATAATTCGAATCATTATTAAATAATCCAAATTTAGTATGTTTATCTCAATTTGGTATTTCAATTTCATATCTCATCATCATCATGTTTCAATAATTCACATTCCATCCTCTATCATTATCATATTACATCCTTATCCCAGTCAATCGTGTACACACTTACGTATAAATATATCTACAACCACCCATTATTATGGTTTAATTTGACATAAAAGCTCATGATATTAAAGTATAAGACTCGAGTATAGACTTCTAACACTAGAGCGATACTTGAGTATTATAATTGGGTACTCTTCTAGCAAAATATCAAGAGACCCAGATATTTAAGTATAGTACTTGAATATAGACTCCCAAATAATGAGGCTTGTATTCGAATATACTATTTGATTATTTGAAGTCAGTAATAACCATTGGTATTCTAATATATTACTCAAGTGCTAACCCATTGCTAGGTACTACTTGAGTACCACTTTTGGAATTTCTAGAATTCATTCAAGAGTGCAAAAACCTAATTGAATCTTTTTAGTATTAATATGCAACACTTCATAGCTATCACACAACATTTTACTCAATTTCTTTTTCTAATTTCCAAGTCCTATAAGGCCATATCAACACATTCATGCCATACATAGCTTAATTTATCAATAATTCAAAAGACAATTAAAAATAAGCTTAAGAATATCATTTTCGTATAATTAATAGATAAGTAGATTATTTACTTACCTCTAATTAGGAGAATTCAAGGATATTAGGTAAAAGCCTATGAAATTGAATTGATTCCTTTATTCCCTACAACATTCAAAGTTTGAGGATTCAAAATCCCTAATTTCTTTTATTCTTTCATGGACTCTATAAATTCCAAATTTAAACTTATCTTGTTAATAAGCTTGTAAGCGCTTATGTCTTGTAATCCTTTGGCCAAATAACTAAAAATAAATCATGTAATTTATATATTTCCTAACGTAATGAGATGATCTCTACTAAATTTTTCTTCCCGTGGTTATCGATTGCAGATTGGAATATTATTGAAGGTCCAAATATATATGTCAATTATTATTATTATTATTATTATTATTATTATTATTATTATTATTATTATTATTATTATTATTATTATTGCAATTTCAATTTGATTTCTGATTTGGACGTGATTTATTTCAATTTGCAAATTGGAGATGACAATAATTTTTTCATTAAAAAATTATATGGGACCGGTTTATATACTAGGAACCAAATTTCTTATCAAGTCTATTTTGGCTCTTTCGTTGTTTTGAGAAGGATGAGAGAAATATTCTTTTACAGCTAATAACGGTCCCTAAAATCAAACATTTGGTACCTGGCAGGAATAGACCTTATCCAATTGGCAGAAGACTGAATAGTAAATAATGATTTCCTCGTTGTTACACGTTAGTATTTTATGTCAGAAAAGTACAGCTATAGCCTATATGTCAACTGCGACAAGTTAATGAAGTTCTATTGCTTTGGAAGCATTTTATTTTACAATTATATATTCATGAAAAATATTTTTTTTACTGAACTAAATGGATCCTGCTCTCATGAAATAAAAAATAAAAATGGACTTATGTGTAAATTGCTTAAACCAGTTTTTTTAAAAAAAGATTCTAATATTTTTTTTTCAAGAAGCAATTTTTGTACTTATAAACCAAAAAAAAAAAAACAAGGAATTGAACACACATGTTTGGGTAAAATCCATATCAATAATTTGTGTGTGTATGTGTGTATAGGTGTCTTGTGTAAGCATACATGAAAGTCACACACTAAAATTTTCATTTTTCAAATTAACCTAATGTAGTCAATATTTGTTAGGTTTATCAAACAGGTCATGGCGGATTAACCCAAAATTTATTTTTATGAATATATATTTTTAAAATTAGATCCATTTTTTTAATGTGGATAATATGGATCAGCCTGTCAAAAACTTGGTTCACAACAACTAGCTTGTATTTGTGGAATTCATAGGTTTTTAGTTAAAACCCGCGAACTAGTTTATACCTATCACGGATTTTGACGGGTTAGGATCTCTAAAATTGAACCTATTTTTTAATATGAGTAATACATATTGACTCATTACGAACCATCCTATATTCACATAGGTTGACCTATTTTATAACCCTAATATTTGTTATCCATTATTGGTAAGGGTGACAGACTAATTTTTCAAAATTAAGAAACAGTAAGTTTAATAAAACTTAATTTTAGAAAAGGTTAGAGAAGCTTGCCTAAATATGAAAAAATATAAACCGTGTAACAATGAGGAAATCATTAATGGTCTATTCTTTTTCTTATGGGTTTGGCTTTTGCTGAGATTTAGAAAAATTGTTCCTTGGAGCATATGATTTGGGTTTCTTTTTCTTGTGGATTTGGTTTTTGCTAGGTAAGGATTTTGGTTGGATGAAAAAACTTATTTCTTTCTTTTCTTTCCTCAATTTTTCTTTCTTAGCAACACACTTAGTGATGAGTTCATTAATGGTCCAGGGCGTGTTCAAAGTATTATAAGCTGTCTTGATTTGACTGTATTCTGGAGATAAAGAATTCAAAGCATATGGGATAAAAAAGGTATCTGGCAATTCAATTTTTAAGTTCTTTAATTAAGTTTGGAGGTGAACCATCTTGATAATAAATTCTCTTACACCACCAGTGTTATCATACTCTATAATCATCGGGCATCTAGATTCAGCATTATCAGATACTTGATACCTTTGCCTTATAGCATCCATAAATTCTTTGACCTTGGTTGCATCTACCAATCCACCCAGTAGATATTTAAGTACAGATCTCTTAATTGCAATGAGATTGAGCTTATTAGATCTTTTCCATTTTGTACAATAGTCCTTTTACTCTTGAGCATTTTCAGGAGTAAGTACTAGCAGTTCTAGCTCATATAAAGTTAAATCAAGATTTATAATATCAAAAGCAAACTCTATATCATGCTTCCACCTCTTATAATTTGTACCATTTAATAATTCAATAGTTGCAGCATTATTATTCACTGCAAAAGAGATTGTGAAAGAATAATTAGAGATGTAATATGTTAGGCATTTTAAATTTATCAATAACCACATTTAGGTGTATATGAAATATCACTACATTCTCCACTTTGGGCAAAGAATGTAGTGTATAAAAGAGCCTCCTAAAAAAAAGAAGTCAACTAAAATAATATATTATTATTACAAAACTACCCCTTTTGGCAAATAAAATTTATAATAATAAAATAAATTCAAAAATAACATTTTGCTTCAATAAACCAGTTTCTAATCATATCATATAATAACCTCCTTTGGGATGGTCATTATATGAAATAATTAAAAACATATAAGCTCATTTTTAATTACAACACATACTTATCCCATTTGGACAGGTAATTATGTGAAATAATTAAAAATCAATTTCATAAATATTTATCAATAGCTTGAAAACTTATAAATCAAAATAAATAATTTTACTTTGATAATAATTACTCATTTCAACCTATAAGTCCTCCAAAAGAATCAGGATATTTAAATTAAGTTTAAAACTATAAATTAAAATAAAACATGATCAATCTATTAAGGGATGTTAAATAATATGCACCAATGCTAATTATAAAAAAAATTATATTGCATCACATAATAATCCCAATATATATATTTGGCACAAATTAAAAAGATTTAAATTTTCCTAATTTTTCTCCTAATTTCTTTAAAAGAATGTACATTTAGGATTGTAATTTTAGGAGAGTAAAATATGTTAATATAAATGTGAAAAAATATATTATTTTTCCAAATTTTTTTTTATAATTTTCTATTATTGGAAGTAATAATAATTTTTTAAGAAAATATGAATACATGAATATTTATCGCAACCAGAAAAAATATAAAAACAAATGCGTGGACCACACACACATTACGTGTGCGTGGGTCCCGCATGAGTGATGCAGCATCTTCAAATAACATGAAACCTTTCAATGATTTTGGTCATTCAAAATAATTGATATTATTAACAACGAATCAGAAATTGCATACAAACAGAGCAAATCACAAACAGCAAATCAGCAATTTAACAATGGTTTCCAGCCGAAAACAACATTGAAACTATATTTGTGAAATTGCCTACAAACAGTGATAAAGGAAACTAAAGTCTGACAAATTATATATATATATATATATATAACATAAACAGCTTTGAATAACATTCTCAGTAACCTATGAGAAAGGAAAAAAATCACAAAGATTTGAAATTAATAATAATACAATACATAAGATACCTTATACAGATTTTGATTTATAAATAGCTTGACACTCTTAACATGAACAATAAATGCGAGGGGTTAGATTTAACATAAAATTAAATGGATTTATATGTCAACTCATTTAAAAAATTTTAAAAATATTATTTAAAAAATAATTAAATTATAAATACTTAAATATGATAAAATATAAAATTTAAATTATAATTAAATGAAAATAAAAATTTAATAAAATATTTAATTAATGTTTAAAAATATTTTTAATGAAAAATAAGTAATTATATTTGATAAATAATTTTATTATAAAATAAAAAATATTATTTACAATTATTAAACAAATTAAATAAGTTGACTCATTTCAATATATTTAATAAATAAATTAATTTGATATAATATGAATATTTTTTGAACCAGGTCGAGTTCAACTTAGTCGAATTGTTTCTAACTTTTAAGATAATATCAACTTAATATATGAACATGAATTACAATAGCTAGGATCACGGGGATATATCGTTTACAAAGTAGAGAGGAATAGATCCATCTTGGTCTCATTCCTGTTTGGACCACGCCACGTGAATACTGATTTTTTTGGGCTCCAAAATGCATGCTTGTCTAATTTCTATAAAAATCTTCTTGTTGCATTTCCGGCACGGCACCGTTCATGCCCGACTTATGCAGATACTATGTCTTTGACATATGTACATATCGTCGCATAACCTATGTATCCTCATTTTAACAGATACAATAATCTTCTGTTATCAATTTCTTGTTATTGTCTTGGACTTCTCAAAATTACAAATATTTAAACAAGACATATTCATACTGAAAAACAAGTTTAAGAGTCGAAGATAAGAAAAAGTTCTAGAATGAATATCCAAAAATAATGAATAACCTGGTGATTTTAGAAGAAAAATAGACGCAAAATTTATTTTTATTGAAATAATCAATTTCAATTAAATAATAATGAATTCAAAAATAAAAATTATATTTTTATTTCTGTAAAATTAATCCAAAAAAGACTCAAATGATTGAATAATAATCAGGAATCTCTAGCTTCATTCATTTTAACGTAAGATAATTTTCATTGATAAATCTTATTCATTAGTATACAAAAGAAGTAGTAGTATGTTACTTTTATGCCTTGCAATTAAAATTTAGATGTATAAAATTATAGTAACAAGGGAACGTACACAATTTCATCTTTAGAAAAGAGAAACTTATCTTCCTTCAAATCCTTTATGCTTGACGTTAAACATATATAGAGAACATTTCTATCATCATATTTTTATAATCATATTTCTGTGGAAAATGTTTTTTTTATCAAATCAAACTTAATTTTAATACCTTTTTATGGGTGGCACTCTCTACTATCTACCAAAGTATTCGCCATAAATAATACAGGACATTTTTTTTTATTTTTTTCCTGTTGAAATGTCAGTTAGAATTGGATATAACTAGCTAGTGGCATTGATTTTCTTAATTGGATTGAAGCTCGCTATTCAGTTCTCCAGTTTGATCAGCAATTGTAAAAACTAGAAGAATAGTCAGATATATTTATTTATCATTTGGTGCCATTATATATGGATTTAATTAATTGTATTACCAGGATAAAAGTCTTCAATAAAGATGATTAATTATGATGCTCTTTTCCTAATAAGGAATGGGCAACAATTGGACGTAATAATATAGTAACTGTTAAAGAGACGTATGAGAAGTGGAAAAGTAAAGAGGGGGAGGGTGAAATGAATCCGGTGTATTTCTTGAGTTTGGTGTATTTTTTGAAAAATGTATTGAATGAATTTTAAAGAGAAATATATATATTTTTAAAAAATTATAAATCTTAATAAAAATAATAAAATTGAAAATAAAAAATATATTTTTATTTTTAAAAATAAAAAAAAATGATTAAAAAAAGAGAGAGAATCCGAATCGGAAAAGAAAAAGTAGAAATCAATACAAGTCGTGTACCACACTCTCCTTGATTGAAGCCTGTAATGACGAATTTGACATCAAAATCCACCATATAAGAAAAGCTGCCGTGCATACGGAGGAGTGCTTTGCGATGGCTTTCAACTTTCTGCGTCAACGAAGACCAACACTAAATCGTCGTTTTTTTTTTTTTTTTGGCAAATATCCGGGATAGACATTATATATGAAATATATCTACCAAATACATATTTAAATTACAGATACAATAGTGAGTTATACTTACAACACCGCCAACGTTGAGCACTATCAAGTATTAAAGGTGCAACTATCGTCAGAATTATTAATTACAATACACTTATTTGTAAGAATTTTTAATAGAATAAAAGTTGATAACTTTTATATTTTAATTATAAATGAGTTTTATTTGATATAATATAAAATATTAAAGGAATTAATATTAAATATTGTAAATTAATAGTTATTATACAATTTTAATTATATCTCATCGTCTAGTGCAATAATATCCACGAAAATATTTCTTTCAACGTGCATGGTATGTTTTTGAGATTATTTTATGTCCATATGAGAACATAGAAATCTATTGTAAGATTACAAATAAAGAAACAGGATATATGAAAAATTAAATTCTCCACCTTATGATATATACATCTGATCTTGAAATCAAAATTAGAACTCTTTGAAACTTTGAATTATTTGTTTTTGTTTGGTGGTGATTACTCATAGAAAATTGAATCCAATGTCACAATGGCGGAGGTGCCACTCTTTAATTAATACATGTGATGTATCATGCGGATTGGCAGTCTTTATTTCTTAAAGCTGGAATTAAAAGTCAACTTTCCTCCTTAAAATTGTTATTTTCCTTTATATTCAATTTCACATGATAAATATTCATCAAATAATAATTTCCATCACTTAAATGAGGATGAATTTCATTTAAAAAAATGTTATATGTATAAAATGGAATATAAAATTAAGTTCTGAATTATTTATATATATTAAATCGAATTTTATAAATTTATTTTATCATCCTTTATTTAATTGACATTTTTAGTTACTTAATTTTGATCTTAATATATATATATATATATATATATATATATATATATATATATATATATATTGTTGTTGTTTTGGTTTTAATTAAATTTAGAAGAGATCCTGTAATTGGGAAATCATTTAAATTCTTCTAACGAGATACTATAATTAGAAAATAGATTGAACTATTTTAAAGGATAAAATACCATATAATAATAATTTAATAAAAAATTGAGCAAATGAGCAGTTACAAATTTAAAAATTATTTTATAATTTACTATTATTTATTAAATTCTACACTTTTGCCTTTTTTTAATTAAAATTTTATGATGCTACAATATACCCTCTTACATTTTAGAAGAACCCAACGGTGTGAAATTGGATTAAATTGTGGAATCTAAAATTTTGAACATCTATTGATTTTTATATATCTAGTTACCAAAACTACAGGCAATAACGTTGTGTTCGGAAAAGGACCATTTGTAGCATTGAAATATGATAAGAAATTACAAAGAGGCTACGGCGGCTATCTTTTGGGGAGGAAAAATATAGTTACGTATAGACTTTTCTTTTCTCAAATTTTTTTTAAAAAAATACATTTCTGTTATTCCAAAATTGATATAAAAGAGGTTGATGAAATGTTCTATGGCTTTAAATTATAGACCTCTAAAGTCTTCGTCTCGAAGATAAGGATTATATTGAAAATGTGATTGGCGATAAAAAGTCAGTTAAATTCAACTTTGCCGTTTAGTTCATAATTAATACTATTAATTTTTTCACTTTTATTTTATATTTTTTTCTTTCACTTATAATATTAAAATATATAGTAAAAAATAATAAAAAAGTAAGTATATATTTAATATTATTAAATTGATATTTAATAATTTATTTTAATATTATAATTAAATAGAATGATGAATAATCATAATAAAAGTAAAAAATAAAACACCAATTGTATTATTTATAAAATTTAAGGGATATATGTAATCATCATCTTTATAAATAAAGAACTAGTTATTATGCTTATTTATTTAAAACTATATAAAATTTTTAACTTTATTATGAAATATCTTTTTATTAAAAAATTTAAATTATATATATATTTCACTTCCTTCTCAAAATTTTAATAGCTCTATCATTTAGTGATACAAATAGTTATTTTGTCAATATTTAGTCTGCTACCTCTTAAAATTTTTTTCAATATCAAATATGATTACTCAAATTCTAATATAGCAATGTTTATATTAATAACGATAATCTAGTCCAAGACGAAAAGCGGATTGGCAACAAAAAACGGTCAAGGTCAATACTCTGTATCATGAAGGTGTGGCCTGTAGCGTACAGCGTTGTCCAAGACGATGGCTTTTTATTGCGTAAAATCATCAAAGGCCCGTAAGATCCACTGAACATTAATTAACTAATGAAAATAAATTCTTATTAATTTTAGGTTTCTTCAAAAAAATATTTTTAACAGAAAATATTATTTATATATTTTAATGAAAGAATTACATATTATATATTTATAACTTAAAAAATAATATATAATATAATAATAATTGAAGAAAATAACATATTTTAAAAATTATTTATTTTTTAAATTTTTTATATTTAATATTAAATAAATATTTATTTATTTTAATATTTGTAATTATATTTTATAAAAATATTTTCTATTTAGACAAATTAGCATCATTTGTTTTGGGTCAAGCTCTTATGGTTATAAGTGATTACAAATATTACTGACTAAAATAGAACTCACTTTTCGCCCCTCATATTTGGCATTTGAAAGTGGTATATAACTGAAATAATATCATGAATTCAAAATGTAATTTCTAATATAAAATATAAAAAACTAGCTCTCATTTTTTTAATTAGGCTTCTAGGAGAAATATATGCATGGTTCAATAAAAAATAAAAAAATTGTGAATTGATTAGAAAAAAAAAGAAAAATTGCCTCATGTTTTATTGGATCATGTCCTAAGGCATATTTTGTTAGAAAGCGGCAAAATTGAAGGGAAAAAAAATCCGATGCTTAATTGCAAGACTTTGTGCATTTCCACCTGAGAATATTCGAGTGTAAGAAATGATTTACTTAATTTATTATCCCTTTCTTTGTTCGGTGATGGCAGGAATAGTTAAGAAATGATGATATCCAATTAATACATTCGTATATATTGTGAAATTTTATTGCATATTAAGATTATTTTTTAAAAAAATTAAATTTAATATGTTGTATAATAATAAATCAATAATTAAATTTAGTAATGTATTAATGTACCGTTACATCGATGATATAATGTAGAAATTTCTTTAAACTTAAACGAAATTTTATATAATACTAAAATGCATTGCTTCGGATCATACTTGATGTTCTTGAAATATTTTTTCCCCTTTGCAATTGGGGCTAAATTTAGTACATATTGTATTTTTGTTATTTAATTTATTAATATAAGTTCAAATTTTAGCTTTATCATAATCTCTTCGCATAACCTATTCGGTAAGATTTGTTATTTTTTACTATTCATTTGTTAGGTTTAAATTTTATTATTAATTATTAATGATCTCAAAAATTAATGTATTATGCCCTAATGGTATGTACGTATTATGCCCTAATTACTACGTAAATATCATTATCCCTTTGTCCGTATTTGTGGGAAAAAGTAAAAAATAATTTTTCTTATGTTTAAATGCTATGAAAAACTTGATGTAGAAAAAAAAATGAAAAATAGTACTTCAAGAATCAGTAAAATATTCTCAACCCAATATAAGTGTAAAAAGGGAGTAGAAAATTTAATAATTATTAAATTACTCTTTCGTGAAATTTATTAAATAATTTTGTTAACTTATAAGAAGAACAATATATAATTTAGCAAATTACTTCTCCCATTCTTTTCTTTTTCCTTTTCAATTAAATGAAATATAAAAATTAATATGTTTATTATTTTCTTTTTACTTATTTTTTATACATTCAAACATGTGAAAAAGTCCTTTTGCATATTTTTTTAAAACCTTTTTTGCTTTTACCTATTTTTTCTGTACTTTTTCCCACCAGATAGGGTATAAGTTTTCAAATCGGAAGGTATCAAGCCATATTGCTATAGAATCATCTTTCCTATTTTTAAACTTGTAGCAATAAAAAAATTAATGTTGTCACTATATATAAAAGAAACAAGAAAAAAAATTCCCTTATATATTTCTAAAGTTCCAGAAATTAAGTGGCAGTCAATTTGATCTTAATGACCATATTTTTTCCCCCGAGTCACTTGAGGATAAAACCGAAGACTTCCTCAAGTATGGATTCTTCAACTATATGCCCAAGGCAGAACCAATGAATTTGAACATTCTACCCATATTTTCACACATCTATATGCCCATTTTCCACACAGACACTCCTATAAATACCCCCAAAAATCATCCCATTTTCCCATCAAACCCAATTAAGCATTAGCCATTTCTTTTCCATTGAAGCAATAATGGAGTTTTCCAAAGCCCTACTTTCCCTCTTACTTCTTTTTGGCTTCATAGCCATTTTTGCAAGCGCCCAAGACTCGCCAGCAGACTACCTCAACGCCCACAACGCCGCAAGGTCGCAAGTTGGTGTTCCTGCGCTCACTTGGGACAACGACGCGGCTGCTTTTGCCCAGAACTACGCCAACCAACGCAAAGGTGACTGCAAACTCATCCACTCCGGCGGTGGCGGCCGCTACGGCGAGAACCTTGCATGGAGCTCCGCTGACATGAGTGGCGCCGATGCGGTGAAGATGTGGGTGAATGAGAAAGCTGACTATGACTATAACACAAACACTTGCGCCGCCGGTAAGCAGTGTGGCCACTATACTCAGGTTGTTTGGCGCAATACAGTCCGGGTTGGTTGTGCTAAGGTGAAGTGTGATAATAACGGAGGCACTTTCATCGGTTGCAACTATGATCCTGCTGGCAACATTGTTGGACAAAAGCCTTATTAATTAGGGTTTATTATCTTATAATTAAGCATGTTATCTTATAACATGCTTAATTATGAGGAGATGGCAATTTGTGTAATGAATAAAATAGTGGATTTTATGATCAATAAAATTCATGAAGAGTTTGCTAGTTTTCATTCATTGTTAGTTTGTGTACTTGCTTGCCCTTGTAATTGTTGGGACCATCACGTTATGCACAATAATTTTCACAACAAAAATCTTACTTGTGGTGGTTTCCTCCCCATCCACAACAAACCATGTTCCCACAATTTTGGGCGGTTCAATCAGGAGATGCAGAAAGCAAAAGGTTTTTTTCTATGAATCCAAGGGGGTTCATGGTTATCAAAGCGGGGTTTCGAACTGCATGATTTCACTTGAATTTCGAACAATTCTCTCTTGAAAATAAAAAATTTAAGAATTCTACGATTTCACTCTGCAAAACTTTGAATAACTCTCTCTCTCTCTCTCTCTCTATATATATATATATATATATATATAAATAAGAATTTGATCAAAATATATTACTAAACTTCAGGGGAAAGTAACGATTTCTATTCGGACACTATAATCGAAATATGTTGAATTGGGTTTAAACTATAACACGAAAACAAAAAGGGTTAAAAATTAATATTTAATATTACTGTATTATAAAAAATATCTATTATACAATTGTAGCTTACTTCTTATATTAGAATATAACTAACCTAGATACTGTAGACGCTAATTAGTAAGGGAGCTTTATTTTATTTTTATTATTTACTAAATTAACTTGTCCAAAAATTTCCAACTTTATCCGTTGCCCGGAGGGGACAACTTGTCTAATAAGTTGTGCTCATCATAAATGGACGCTAAGACTAACCACAGTCGGAGACAATTAGTTTCACTGTTCCGTGCGTTCAAGATACTTGGATTTATTTGCCTCATTACTTGAAATAGTAAAAAAAAAACCCATATATTTTGATCTTTTTAAACTTATTAATTAATTTAATTTCATCTCAAAATTTAAAATTATTCTCCCTCACACTCTAATTGAAAATTTTAGTATGTTGAAAAACAAAAAACACAATTTTTAATTTAAAAGTGCGGGGATTAAATATGATATATATTTTCTAAATTAGTATAACCAAACTTGATGAGTTCCTAAATTAAGAGGAAGTAAATATGTTTGAGACCAAATAATATATCCCGCGAAACAGTGGTCATCTATTTTGATGAAAATTTATTTAGTAAGAATGTATTTATAAAATGTTAAAAAAATATATTTATTCAATATTTAATGTAAGAAATATGATTAAATTAAATAAATATTTTCTCTTTTGAAGATATAGTTATTTTTCTCAATTATTATAGAATTATACATCATCGTTTTAACCATATTCGTGTAGTATGCATGTGACATATAATTTCTTATTAATATAATTAAATAAGATTTTTCTTTGGAAAATCTCTTTCAATAAATCAAAACGGGGTCGAGTCTCCAATTGACACTGATACAATGATATCTTGATAATTTTTCTAAAATGATGCCGTATGTATGTTTGAAAGCTATCGTTGACTAGGCCAAGCACCTTCCAAGCTCGGAAATTTTCATGGTGAACCAAACAAAGTGTTAAGTCTTCTTCTTAGTGGATGGCCTCTATCAACTTATTGGCTGCTTCTGCCAAATGTTCCTAAGCATGTCAAGATGCCACGGATATTCCTTGAATTATGATGAAATATTCGTTTGGATTTTATATAACAGCTCGTAAATATTTCTTTTTTTTGTAAATAAAACCACAAATAATTTTAAGCAAGTTATTAGACTACGATGTAGCTTTATACTTTTTCAAAATTTTAAGAAGTGGAATAATCAATTTTGAAAATTATTTTCATGAAATAAGGCCAAACCATTCTCTGTTGTATCTTTGAAGTCATTATCTGTGTAGTTGTGTTATTTCATCATTATTTTGCAAATTTAATTATTCATGCTGATAACTTCGGAAAAAAGTTCGTACTTTGGAAAAAAAATTTAATGCCGGTGGTAGACTTCACAATCCTAATCCATATCAATTTATCTATCTATATCCATTTTATTTTGATTCATTTATATCTATTTTTTATAATTTTAGGATAAATATGGATTGATTCATTATTGACATATTAAAATAAGGATTATATTAGTCCATTTATATTTATAGAAAATATACTTGTCTATTATACAAACTAATATTGTAAAATGAAGAAATATTATAATAAAATATCTTTAAAAATTTAATATAATTTAAATATTTTTAAAATTAATTATTTGAAATTAAATATTATAATATTTTTATATACATAAAGATATTAATTCTCTTTCATACAAATATAAAATCAAGCTCAATCGTCTATACTAAAATTCATATAATTTATTATTTTTACTGTTAAAACTTAAAAATAATCTTAAAATTATTTTTTAAATAAAAAATTTTAGAATAGAACGTGTCACATGTAATGTACTATATAGTTATACATTAGATCCTTGACTATACTTTGCAAATATTAATACACCAGTAATATCAATTTTTATTTTTTAAGTGATACTTTGCAAATTGAAATTCAATTGTTGATATATATGCAATTTTAAAAGTGCAATTTATCATTGTAAAAAATTCATATAATTTATAATTTTAAATTTTTTATTTTATTATAATGTGTATTTTAAATTAAATAAGTTTTATTTAATGTATATTAATATTAAAATATTTAATTAGCTATATTTAATATTAAAATAATTTTAAGAAATTAATGCTAAGAAAATGAGATAAAAATTATAATTTTAAAAAGAAAATAAAGAATAAAGAATAAAAATTTTAATAACATAAGTTTGTTTTGAAATAATAGCAATAAATATAAAATAGTGATAAAAAATAATATTAATAAAAATGATAAAATATAAAATAATAATAATTTGATGGGTAAATAGATGGATCAAGTTAACTATATATCCATGGATTATAGGCATTTATGATCTATTTAAAATTTTATATTAAGTTTTAAATAGATAAATAAATTAATAATAACTCATCCACTTTTGATTCAATTCATATCCATTCTAATTCATCCATTTGTCACCCCTATCCACTGGTATTAAAAATTTATTATTACTCTTGTAAAAATTAATAAATATAATTAAATATATTAATTTTTAATTTATCAATTTAATTTAATAAGAAATTAATTATTTTCGAAAAAATCAGTTGTTTTATAAAGAAATCAGATTATTTGATAGAATTGTTACAAGAATTGTGCTCAGTACACACGGCATTAAGATATGTCAAATCCGAGTTTAAAAGAGACGCTGATACTTACAGCAACATAATAATAGATTCCAGGATGAAAAATACTTCCTTAAGGAAGTAATGGTAACTATTTAATTATTTAATAATTATTTTTCAACCATCCTAGATAAGGAATATATAAAATATATATTACTTTTATTATTATTCTGATTATTCTATTTTCTCCTTATTAAATTACTGATTTTTACGGATTTGAGCGTTGGAGTTTTTCCTAAGAACCCCATTCAACTTTTTTTCCCCCTATTTTGCAGGTATATTAGAGAGAGAAAAAAATCTAACAAAAGATATAATAATTTCACTCTTCAACGTTGTTTGATTTATTTGTCTCGTTATATTAAATACAGGAAAGTTGAACAAATATGGCCAAAGAAAAAGAAAAGTCGAACAAATCGATACATATATTTTTATCTTTTTTTAATTATTAATTATTTCAATTTCAAAAATACCAATTTTGTTCACCCATAAACTCAGATTGGAACGTTAGTACGTTGAAGAACAAAATAACACAAATTTTTTTTAAAAAAAAAATTTAAGATGAGAGGGATTAAACTTGACATTTCAAAGTCTTCTGCCAAAAGTCTCTTATCTGGCGTGTGAGTGGTCTAAGTTTGCATTTTGCAACTTGTTTATTTAGGTCCTTTACTTCTATTAATTTCCTTGTCTGCAAGGCTTCTGGATTCCTTGAATACTGATGGAATAGTTGTTTGGATTTTACATCTCAGCTACATAAACCACAAATATTATTTTGAGCAAGTTGTTGTACGACTTTTTCAAATTTTAAGAAATGATAACACAAATCAATTTTGAAAGCTAATATCATCGAAAGGGAAAATTTTAGTACCGATAATTTAGTATTATTTCTTTATAAATATTATTAAATATATTGTTTTTGTAATTTTCTATAGACACTAATTTATCGATGTTAACCTCTGAATTAAGTGAAAGGACACGCCGACACTCATTTTGAAACTTCGACTCCTCATTTTGAAACCTAAAAAATTAAAATTTAATTTATTTAAAATTAAATTCATGAATAATTTTATACAGAAATTTAATTTTAAATAAATCAAATTCTAATATTTTAAGTTGTAAAGGAGAAGTGATATGTCAAGAAATCTAAACCTACGCTTCTTAAACTCATATCTAACCCACAGGAAATAAGTTACATGCGAGTATAGACCCAAATTTGTGAGTGGAAGTGTGTGAATTGGGTATAGGAAGGTATATAATTTTAAAGTTTTTATACATATTAAAATTATTATTGATTAAAACTCGTTTTGAAGATGTCCGTTAAACTTTTCAAGTATAAATATGGTGACGTCCTCTTGACATCCATTCTTGAAATTTTAGCATAACAAATTAAGTGTTGATCATTTTCACCTATATAGATCGCAGAATTGAGATAAATTAAAGGTAATTTTATTTATATCGCAAATTTAAAAAAATTAACGTACCTTTTCTTTTATTGTGCAAACCGCTGATGAGTGATCATATGGTTAAATAGAAAAAAATGCCTCAAATGTTAGTAAAATTATGTAAATTCTGCTTATTATTAGTCCTTATTTTGATATATTATAGATATATAGCAAATTTCATTTTTAAACTCAGATTACTTAATAATTGCTTTTTATTCATTAGAATGGTAAGAATCAATAAATCTTCACTGATCATTTTGCATTAAAAGCGCAGCTATAAAGAGGAATGTTCAAATTTCTTTGTCATTTTTATTACTTATTTCTAAAAATTTATTTGAATTCAATTGATTTGAAGCTAAATTGTTAATTAATCACCCTTTTTCACTTTACTAATTGTCTAAAAAATTTAAAAACATTTTTAAAATTTTGATTTTTCACAGTTTTGACAATGACAAAAATTGACAATTACTTTTTATTTATTTGATGGGGCAAAAACATAATTTGAGTATATAAAGATTTCAATACTCTCTCTTTTGGAAGAAATTCTAACATACTTTATGAGTAATTAAATACTTATTTCATTAAGAGAAATATACAAATGCATGCAAAGAGTCTCATGATAATGTTTGAAAAATAGGAAAATCGGACTAGATCAAATTATCCGACTACTAATCGTTGTATTATTCAATTTAAGTTGATTCAAAGAATTATTTTAATGGTTGAACTGGTAATCGGTATGAACCAGCACGAATCAGGAAAAAATGAAAATTCAATCTGGCATTTGAAGCTTTTAGACCTTTGTTTTTGGTCGTATTAATTTAATAAACCTATGTGTGATAAAAAAATAACAAAAAAAATTCACATCTAATTGATTAGAAATTTACTATTTTATTTTATTTTTTATATAAAATATGAATATATATATATATATATTATAAATTAGCTATTATTTAAATTCTTTATAAAATTTTATTCATGAGATCATCTGGTTAGATTATTAATTTAACTTATAAATTATGAGTTTATGTATAATCTTTCTAGTTTAGAATGTGATTTGATTTTTAAAACATTGTCTTATAAATCTCGTTTTCAAAATTTGTGTGTCTATCTTTATGAAATTAACAAAAAAATTTAATTTGCTTACTCATTTCAACCAAAAATAGATATGGATTTAGGATTTTTGTGTTGCTACATCTTAAGAGTCAAACCTTTTACTTCTTAACTACTATGGCCTTATTTGATAATTAATTAATAGCTAATAGTAGTTAGCTAATTAATTAATTATTAATTAATAGTTAATTATATTAATTGATTTGACCAGTTGATTGTATTAATTGTTTGAATAAGAATATTTAGTAAAATTAACTATTTATAATAAGTTATTCATACGTAAAATGACATATAAGATAAGAATATAATTTATGAGTTACTTAAGTATTATTTTATTTTAATATTTTAAATTTTAAATATTATTTGGTATATTAAATTTTTTATAAATAATATATTATCAAAATTTATTATATATTAGATATTTCTTTAAAAATAAATTAATATAATTTGTAAATAATAATATTTATTTATAATTGAATTGGAATTACATTTTTAATGATAATATTTATTTTAATAATAATATTTATTTCATAAAAAAATTGATTTGCCCCCATGTTCAACGAAGTCAAAGTATCTTCACACAATTGTTGTTTCTAATGCGATCAGATACGTAATACCATGGAGTTTTGTTTGAGAAATTAAAAGGGGTAGTTTAGTTTTTTTATTAATTATCCATTTATTAGCTCGTTAAAAACACTACTATTTCTGGTGTTTCTCTTTTAACTGATTGAAATACAATTAGCTGTTACAAATAACTTATTGCCAAACACTAAAAGATTTATCAAGTAAATCAACTAAATATGATTCAATTAACCAAAAGTTGTCCAAACAGCTTTTTATCTTTTACTTTTTACAAGCATCAAGAATCAACTATTATGCCGCTATGATAGTTACAAAATATTTACCACTGAAAATGGGTTTTATACTTTTACTTTTACTTTTTATCTTTTACTTTTTACAAGCATCAAGAACCTTGCTTTTTATCTTAGGAGTGTTGACCTCTGACAACATATTTACACACAAACATCCTCATAAATAGTCACAAAAATCTCCGGATATTTTTCATCAAAGAAACCTAACATGAGAGAGAAAAGCTGCTTACCACTGAAAATGGGTTTCTCCAGTATTTCAATTCTTATCCTAACAATTGCCATTTTCATGATTCGTGTTTCCATAGCCCAAGATTCGCCACAAGATTATGTGAATGCTCACAACGCAGCAAGATCACAGGTGGGCGTTCAGCCCGTCGCTTGGGATGATTCTGTGGCATCCTTTGCCCAGAACTATGCCAACCAGCGTAAATTTGACTGCCAACTTATCCACTCCGGCGGCGGCGGCCGTTACGGAGAGAACATTGCTTGGAGCTCCGGCGACCTCCGCGGCACCGATGCTGTTAGAATGTGGGTGGATGAGAAACCCTACTATAACTATGACAGCAATTCTTGTGTTGGCGGGGAGCAATGCCTTCACTATACTCAGGTGGTTTGGCACAGTTCGCTTCGTATTGGTTGTGCTAAAGTGAGGTGTTACAATGGTGGCACATTCATTACTTGTAATTATTCTCCTCCTGGCAATTATATTGGGCAAAGACCATATTAATTGAAGTTCCTGTGATGTTTTAGATTAATATCATGAATTTATAGGTGTTGGGTGTGGTAATACTTCCTGATGCAAGATCATTGCGAATCTGATTTAATAAAAATTATGTAGAAAACAAATATCACATTTTTTTTAATATAATTTTACAATTTGTTTATAAATTTTCAACTTAGCAACTCTACACAGAAAATGCTAAGGTGGATTATTCTAAAAAAAGATATGGAGTTGCTTGGTGGAGTTTAATAATTCACCTCACTATTTTTTATCCATTTTAACTTGCAAACTAATGGAGGGATAATAATTATACCAAGTACAAAATTAAAGTATTATTAATGCTAGTTTTAAAATTTTAGAATATAATATCTACCTTTCCTGTAAACGAGGGAATAAATGCTAAATATTGATATTACAAGAAATTTTTAATTTTACTAAACGCATTTAAATTATATGCATTAAGTCAATTAAAAATGAACTTATCAATAAATAAAAGAGAAAGATGTAGACTGATGTGCAACAGGAATTAATTTCTCTTTTGTCCGACTGGCTGAGTACTTGCACAAATTAGATGCATTTAATGCAATTAAGAACTTCTATAATATTATATACCAAGTTTGTACTAATTAATATGGAATTATGGATGCTATATTTGACATAATTACAATTACATTATTTGTTCCTTATATTTGATATAAAAAACAATTAAAACATTCATTATTATTAAATAAAGTCAAGTAGCAAGACTTCACATTCAAGTTTCATACCTTACCAAGTTCACATATATAATATAAAAGTTATACTAATTAGCACCATCTTGTATATTTAAGATCATCACTTCTTGGTGTATGTTATATGCGCCGTCAAAGCTTCTCATAAATAGCAAAGTGCGTTACCAAGGCGTCATGAACGTTAATAAAATGAAATATATAATTAAAAATTAAGAATATGTCATAATATTTTAACTAATATATAAATTTAAATTATAATATATGTTAAATTGTAAGTATTATAATTATTAAAAAAATATAAGTACACTGTGACATTGTTTCTGATATAATTTCACATTTCAAGATCATTGGATAATCAATCCAATCATATTATATATGTATATCTAATTAATTAAGCACTGGTTAATCGATTGCTCACAATCTTCATTAAAGGTAACGTTCTTTTAATATATGTTATTGCCACAAGTGAAATTAATTATGGTTACACAATTACTAAGATTTATCAATTTTTATTTAAAAAATAAAAATTTACGCATAATTCTTCTAGGTTCCATTAACTTCAAATGTATAAATAATATAAATGTTATTTAAGGTAATAATTTGACATAATAACATGATAAAACTAAAAAAAGAGATAATTTAAATGTGATTTTGATCATGTGAAAATACAAATTATTTGACTTTGTTCCCCTTATTTATACATAATTGTGATCCCTTAATTATTTTATTGCTTCAAAATTTTTGTTCTGCTGTTAAAATCACACCCACCTGTTAACGATATGGTGAAGTAGCATTTTTTTTCCCTTTGTTCTTCATCGGCCCCATCGCACCACATCCTCTTTTTCTTGTTTCGGACCATTTTCCTTTGAAAGCCATTGTATTTTTGTGGCATTTAATAAAGTAAGAATGTTGTCTCGCCAAAATAAAAAGAGGTTTAGTTGTCTAAATTGGAGGTATTTCCATTTTTATGATCCGAGTTTGTGAGAATGTATGATGTTTACTAGTAATGGCCTATACGTTGAAGATTGTTTATTGTTTCGAGATAATTACGGACCGGACAGTATACCATTAAATTTAATTATTAATATATTATTTTATAATATATTAATTTAATTTTTTAAAAAAAATTTATTGTATGATTAAATTTAATAATATATCAATATATTGTTGTATTTATAATATATCATAATTTCTCTTTTATTATGTTTTAGTTTGAATGATAATATACTTCTGCTCCAAACACAAAGGGATTCTTAGGTTTTATCTTTAGTACTTCCTCAAAGTTAAAACCTTCAAAATCAATAGCTGTTGTTCGAAGACCAAAAGCTATTTTTCTGTTTATGTGAAGCCTTGCTTTCTAGGTTTTAAAAAAATTGCATTGTGGCTGTTGAAATTGTAAAATTCAAGAATATATATATAAAAAAATTACTTCCTCAACTTTTTTCTATATGTCATTTTGGAGACTTCTTTTTATCTATCACTTAAAAAAGAATAAAGATACTTCATATATTTTTATTTATTTTTTAAGCTAAATGTACAAGAATTTATGAGGCTAATAAATAATCTTAATTTTTGAAAATAGGACTTGGAAAAAAATTATTTTCCCAGCATCACTAATTGTTTCAAGTAAATTTTCTCGCACATAATTCATTTGTCTCACTAAATATAACTTTTATGATCAACGCACTATATTTGACTAATAAATTAAATATTATATTAACTAAATCCAAAAATAATTTTATTTTTTAACAATATAACTTAACCTATGTACTCATAATTAAGATTAAAAAAATTAAACCATTGTAAAGAAATGAATTTATAGGGCTCACGCCTTATTTTATACAAATACTTAACCTTATATGAGTTTTAATTAATCTTTTCATGATTAATTTTAGGTATTTTTTATTATCATATTAAATTGAATTAGATATTCATTTTCAACTGTAACAATTATTATTTTATTTTATTTTATTTGTTTGAATGTTAATATTATTTTATAACTTTCTATAAATTAAGTGTAAATATTTGATCCAGTAATCTCTGGATCTGCTTTCGTCATTGTTACATACCATACCAAGATTAACAACTTAGAAGCGGTGTCATAGTCAGACATTCGATCTCGTTACGGGGATTGCTTTGAGTCGACCGTGATGAATGCTACTACAATACGAAGTCAGTTGAATTTTAAAACATTTTAATATATTTCAGATTTGATAAAGAATCACGAATTTAAATTTTAAAAATATTTTTAGTAAAAAATTTATTATTTATTGCTTTTATCTTGATCAAAAATTAGTTTCCCGCCTAATATAAAATTTATGATGATCTTGAATCACGGGCAAAATCCATGGCCACCATAATTGAATAGCCATCTGAGATTCCAAAGTCGTATATATAGGCTATTAGACTTTAGGGTATTCAAAATACTGTTATAGCATACGTTCGAAGGGGGTTACAAAATAAGAAATTTGGATCCATCCGCATGTTTGAAAATTTAAGTGTGTAAATTTAAGAAAAAATTAGATATAATTTTTTATAAAAATAATAAACTCTATAAGAAAAAGTTGTAAGTTTTAGAATAAGTAAGTTTTAGTATAAAAGATTTTATCTCTATTTCTCATCGATCTATAAAAAAAATTATGAAAAGGGAATGGAAATATCCAAACCTGAAATTGAGCCTTTTTTTCATACATTTTGTAATTTTTTACAAAAATAAGTACGAAAAAAGGGACAAAGCACTTTGTCAATTAATAAATTCCCGCACGTTAAGAAGTGGCCATCTACTTGATTGATAATGGCCTAGAAGTTATTCTATTTTTCCTTTTTTCCAAAAAGCATGGCTTAGAATATGATGACGCTGGAATGGGACGGCTAGCATACTTTCCTAGGCCTCCCATTGAACGTTCGACGTTCTGCTCTTTCTTACTATTTTACACAATTAATACAAATTATACGTACTCTGCATGTGCCTTTTGCTTACAAGTCTTTCTAACTAACTATATATATATATATATATATATATATGAAAATAATTTCAAGTGTACCGTTCAGATCACAAATTCTTACATGCAGTCATCATCCGATATTGCTTGAAGCGATGACTGCTAAAGGTTGACAACGGCAAAAGATCCACAGCAACAATGGTCTCACTGAGAGAAACGAAGGCTTTTGCATAGAAGTTTGCAATAATTTTAAGGATGTATTTTTGGTATAAATTAATTTTATATTATTATTTATATTGTTATATCAATAAAACAATTATTAAAATTAATTTTTTTCACTATTTTTACTTTTTAGTAACATGTTTTTTTCATTCGTTAATGGTGTAAAATATTTTATAAACTTGTTACAAATATTGTATTTTTGGAAACAAATATTTTTTTTGTTGCAAAATATGTTCTGCAACAAAAAAATATTATTTTTACAAAATGAGAATGCGTTTGCTACAACAAATAAAAATTGATGGCAAAGTTATTTTTATTAGTCATATTAGGAACTAATTTAAATGCAGTTTGATCAAATGATATTAAGATTTTATGTAATTAGATTCTAACATGGCAATGGTGTATTTTAAAATACTTATTTTATTATATAAATTATTTATAATAGAGTTTAAATTAATTATAGTTTTAATATTAACTATTTTGCAAAATAAAAACATATAACAATTAGTTGTTTTAAATTGAAACATTATATATTCCAACTACTAAATAATTTCTTTGCTTATTTCATGAGCAATTTAAACTATAAGTACTAAAACATATTAAACTTCATTAGATTATATTTTAAATTTTATGATAATTATTTGAAGTAATGTTTTAATTACTTTAGGGTTAATATATATATATATATATATATATATATATATATATATATATATATATATATATATATATATATATTGTTAATATATCGATATTGATGCCAAATATCTAAAACTTTTGTTTAAATACTATATAGGAATAATTATGTTTTATTCATACATAATTTTATTAATCTTTACGTAATCCATCTATATATTCAAATTATACAATTTGTCCACATGTATTTTTTAATGTTAACATTTTGTCTATATAAACTTTTCTGATCAAATATTTAATGGAACATTTTATATCAAGTTAAGAAAATTCGGGAAAACCACAGAAGAATAAATTATAATTTTTTTATATTTATGTAAATTGATATTCAAAATTTTCTATTAGGATTGAGAAAAATCATGTTAGCCTTACTTTTTATTTAGATTTACAAATTATATGTTATTATCATATGCTTTACAAAATTATCAATAATCAAATATACAAATTTCATTATTTACAAAACATCGAGAGTTTATGTTTTTTTTTACATGCACCAGGCATTGTAATAGATTTTTTTTCTCATTTAATACGTGTTAAAAAAAAAAAGAAGACAAAACTAATATATTTTAGTTTCTATTGAGAATTTTTAACATTAATTCATATAAATAAAGAAAATTACACTTCATCCACATTTAATTTCATTTCACCTTACTTCACTTACTTATTATTATGAAGTTTTTCATTAAAAATTGAATAAAAAAACTTAGATTGACAAAGTACTATTAATGATGGAACACACATATGAACAAATTATAAGTCTTGAAAATAGGGGTACAAACAAGTTGAGCTACTCACGAGCAATTCAAAAGTGATTCGCAAAAAGTTCGATTCGAACTTAAATTTTAACGAATCAAGCCAAAATGAGCTTGACTCGTTTAGCTCGTTTATTAAATGAGCTGAGCTTGAGCTTTTTATTGCTTGACTCTAATTGTTCATGAAACTAAATGCACTTAGTATAAAATATATTTTTATTTTTTATAGTATATATAATGTAAATATAAAAAACTCACTAAGCTCTTTTAGGTCCTTTTAGGCTCGTATAAGTTCATTTAGAATCATTTAAACTCAAATATAACTTAAGTTTGAGTTTGAACTCAAATACTTAGATTCGATTAGAAATTCAAAGTAAGAAATTTAAAGCTCGTTTAAACTTAAATAAATTCGATTAAACTCATGTTCAAATTGAGCTCAAATTCAAGCTTGACTTTTTCAAGTTTGATGAGTTCAAGCTCGAACTCGAGCTCATTTAATATTGTTAAGCTAAAGCTTGAACATGCAGATGTTCAGCTCGACTCGACTCGACCTATTTGCACCCCTATTTGAAAACAAAGTGAAATAAGTGAAAATCAATAAAATTACAGGTAAGTAAAATGTAATTTTTTTCAAATTTTTTCAATAAGTTTGTAAACAATAATTACAATATCATTATATATTGATTTATACCATTACTTGAAAATGAGTTATGAAATATGTGTAACAAATTACATGATAAATCAATATACAATAGTATTGTCAATAGTTAATTAAAAAATTACATAATTCAATAAAATAGTTAGTTAAAAAATTATGAGTATTAAATTCACAAAAAGTTTAATCTATAAATTTTCAAAGTTAGTGGAGTAAAATACAATCACCTGATATATTTTACATTTTTCTCTTAATTTTATTAAAAAAATTATCATATTAATATTTTAAGCAAATCAATTAGTGCAATTCAATACATGAAAATGAATAATTTTATACATTTAACAATAAATAAATGAACATGGTGAGGCTTCAACCTAACTCTAAAATTGTTATATAAGGTCCTGAATTTAAATCAAAGATATGAAGAAAATAATTTAATAATTGTCAAAATAACATTGAATATCAATGCTTCACTAAAAATATCACTTTTGCTTGAAATCTTTGACTTAAAACATTTTTTATATGCTTACTTTTTGAAATGGCAACATATATGAGAGAACTTAAGAGTTTATGAAACATAGAAAAATTATAAAAAAAATTATGATTATGAGTTTAGGCCAAAAAAAATGAGTGTGCGTTTTTGAAATTTCGTACAATAGAAGTAACAGCACGCACTAAATTGTTGCTCGTTTATAACTATTCACCTTTAATTTCTTCATCAAAAATTAAAATATTATATTTAATCTCTTAAAATGTATCTTACATTTTTGAGAATTCTATGTGACACAATTTAATCGAAGAAGTGACGGCAAACACTAAACAGTAAAATTTGTAAAATTGGCTGTTGATTTTAATGTATCCTTTTAACACTGATTTGATCCTTTCTTGATCTTCCGAATATTTATATGATTAGTTACTCTAAATTTTTTTTCTTTTAAGTCTAGTGACTCATTTTTTTTTTCTTTCTTTCTTTCTTCTTTCTTTTCTCTTCTTCTTCTTCTTCTTCTTCTTCTTCTTCTTCTTCTTTTGTGTTAAGGGCTAAGTGGTCATGACGCGGTGCAAGGAATTAAAGAAGTGCCTTCTGTGTCCTGTTAATTTGTTAATGGCCCATCTGGCTTTGATATCACTGGGCCTTGTAACAGGCCTATCGGGCCTCTGTGGCTGAAATTTGTGGATTCTCCATCTTGCGGATCAAAACTCATCTTCGTGCATTTGTGCTGCTTGATCAGAATTTCGAGCCCAAAAATATCGAATTTTGGAGGTGTGAAATGAAATTCCTGGGCAGAAATTACAAATAGATGGTTAAGCAGGAGAAATATTTCTATTATTTTTAATAAATTAATAAACCATGTAATTTTTACATTCATTTTATTGTAATATTGAAACATTTAATTTGTTTATAATAGATAACAATATTAAGATTTGAATATTACAATAGAAATTTCATTAAATAAATTATGAATTATACGAGGATTGTGTACTCCATGGTTGTTCCCTGCGCCAAATATTTACACCAGGTTCTTTATGTTCAAATGTGAAAGTGATTGAATAAGTGATTGTGGATGAGATTCGCTCCCCTACTAGAGTTGCAGTGGGATTGAAGGCTAAGTATGATTGCTGGGTATGAAAGGATAAGGAGCCGGTGATTAATCCTGCGCAAGTTTAAACTCCTTACAGTCAATGTAAAAAACAAGTAAGTAAATTGCTTGTCAAAAATGAAAACACCCATAAACTATTAGTAAAAGAAAGTTACAACATATTAATACATTTTGTCCTTTTCATTAACTCTATCGGTAGTTTGGAAGTAGAAAAATGAAGGAAAGAGAAGGGAAGATATTGAATAACTTAACTCTTACTTGAAAGTTTTATAGTATGTTCAATAAGAATGGAAATAAAAATAATATTTGAGAATGAAGAGGAACAGAAAGAAGGAAAATTGATAGTCATAACGATTATTTGAAAAATCTTCTAAAATTTTTTATATAGATGGAATATAAAATAATTAGTAGTATTTACTTTTGAGAGTTAATCATAAATTTCTAATTCATTTTCTACCACAATCAAAACCCTTTTTTTTAAAAAAGAAGGTTATAATAACATTCTCTTCGTTCTCCTTCCCTTCAATTCTCCCATCTCCAAATATTAGTATTAATAAGAAAAAAATATTAGAGATTATGATTAATAATTCAAAAATCCTTTAACATCTTTTTCTTTTAATACTAGCAATTAATGCTACTCAAAATTAGAAGATCACATGAGTTGTAGGGCTAAAAGTTAAAAGCAACCACTTTTATATATTCCTTTAAGTAGAATAATAATAAGGTTAATTCACTATAAGTGAATGCATTTATCTATGCGCATGCTTTCAATCTTTAATTTTGTGCTCTATTTAATAAAAAAATTATGTAATAATTAATGATAATACTTATTATAATTCCAAGCTTATTAAAAACACAAAGGTTGGTAGAAGTCATGAAAAAAATTATTCATCATTTTTTAACCAATAGAAATAATTGTTAACATATAACTTTCATATTCAATCATAATAGATAAACTTACCACATTTTACATTTTTCATGTGTTTATCTATCTAAGCACGTGGGAACAAAACTACAAATCACACTTGAAAAAGGAAAGAAAAATCACACTTGACAAAGAAAATAAAATTTGGAACGAGACTTCGACAAATAAGCAATCTCTAAAGTATAGTAATTTAGAGTATTATTAATTAAAAAACATGAGTTTCGAGCAGAACGGAGCTAGAAGAGTAAGTTTCGGGGGCCAAAATTTCTATGACATAGATACAATAATACAAATTCTAGTAATAAGATGAAAATATAAAAAAAGTTAGGAAAGAAATAAGAAAAAGACAGTGGACTTATCGATTGAAGAGAATAAAAGGCACCAAAACATATTGAATAAACTTTGTTCTTATTTTATTAAGTAAAAAATCAAAAGTCTAATTCCTGTTTTGTTGAATTAAAGAAGACTCTATTTTGTATAAATAATTAGTTAATTAATAAGTTATAATTGATAGTTGATAAGTCAACTAATTGTATAAATTTTTTTTCACAAAATTAACTATTAAATTAGCAAAAATTGAAAAATAATATAAAAGAACACATTGATAAAAATAAACATATAAATTAAAATTATTTATATTTATCTAAATATTAAATTATATTAATGCAATAAATATTTTTAAAATAAAAATATAATATCTAAAATTTAATTAATCATATTTTATAAACTTACATATTTATTTACTTATATAATTTTTATTTTATTATTTTTATAATGGAATTATAATTACTTAAAATATCATAAATTATATTTGATTACATTACGTATTTATTTATATATATGTTTTTATATATTTATAATTTAAAATTAATATATATTTAAACTAAAATTAATTAATTATATTTTATATAATTATGCTATGAGGGCATGAATTGTAAATTAATAAAAAAAGAATACATTTAAAAAAAAATTGAAGATGTAGTATCTTATAAATTATTAGTTACTTAATGTAACTTATTAAATTAAAATTTTTTTTAATAAGTTAGTGTGTAACACATTAATATCAGGTTCATAAATTATAAGATAATTTATTTATTACATAAAATGAAGCCTAAGAAAAAGGTAAATTTTATAATAATTAAAAGTTAAAAATCATATATAAACAAATCACAATTGATAAAAAAACTGATAATAATACTTTAAGAAGGCTGCAAATATTTTTAATATATAATATACGAGAAATTTTAATAAATTTGGAGGGTTACGTCCCCTCATCCATTTGCATAGCTCCGTCCCTGAGCAAGAGTAGTAGCTAAGGCTTTGAATAATCTTCACAACTAGTTTAAAAAAACTTACCTAAGAATTAGCACATTCGTTAATCAAAAACTTCAGAATAGACGCTTGAATTGTCTGTACCTCGTAATTATAAGAGTAAAATTATTTTAGCCGATCGCGTGTAATTTCGATTTTTTTTCATTTAATCTTTTCATGATTTTAAATATTAAAATTTACTCATATATTTTTAACAATTAACATTTAATTCATCTAAACTATTTTTTATTTCGAACTTAACTAAAACACATGAAATGCACAATCTCTTGGTATATATTTAACACAACAAATAAGTTATAAAATGTTAAAATTTATAAGAGTAAAATTATTTTAGTCGATCGTGTGTAATTTCAATTTTTTTTCATTTAATCTTTTCATGATTTTAAATATTAAAATTTACTCATATGTTTTTAACAATTAACATTTAATTCAACTAAACTATTTTTTTATTCCAAACTTAACTAAAAACACATGAAAGGCACAATCTCTTGAGATATATTTAACACAACAAATAAGTTAGGTTATAATTTTATTTAGAAATTAACTAATTGAATTAATGACTAACTAATAACTGATTTTTTTAACTTATTTTATTAACTAATAACATTAACTATTTATACAAATATATTTTGATATAATTAACTATTTATATGCAAAATAATATATAAATATATAAATATATTTTATAATTTATTTGCATATTGCTTTACTTAAATAATACTTTATTTTTTAAAATATTATCTATTCGATTAATTTCTCTTTTAAAAATAAGCCAAATGTCTTTGAAATGTAAATAATAAGTAATATTGAAATGATATGTCTTAACTATTTTTATTCATATATTATTAGCAAGTTGCATATAATATTGTTTTATAATTCAATATCTTTGATTAGTTATTTTAAAAATGAAAATTGTAGTTATTTATGTATTAATTTACATATGGAGATTAATCTTATAATTAAATATAATATAAAGCATGAAAACTATTATAATTAGTGTATATATGGAGGTATTTTTTCTTAATGAGATTTTTTATACTTGCATGTATTTAATTTTATAATATACAAATGTTTTTAATGTAATTATTCTCATCTTGATAAAAAGGCATTTGTGAGATAAATTATATAAACAGTGCAACTCATATATGTATTAAGTTTCAAAACTCATCGATTTTCAACATGCATGTTTTTTACTATTTTAATATAATATAATATAATTATATTGTTGTGAAAGATGAATTTCATTAAAATGTATCCTAAAAAACCATTTATTTTAACAAAATTGGACCGGAGAAGTCGATGTCTTATTTGCATAAAATAGATGACCTAAATTCAGAAAAAAAAAATACAAATGAACTATTCAAGAAATAAAAATCCTAAAACATCATCAAATAATAGACTCAAACTTGCAAGAAGTGTTTCAAGAATTTAAAGCCCTTGATCATGATGAAGATTAAATATGGTCAAACGATTTGTACACTTATTCTCTTTACAATAGGTATAAGTTGCCATGTCCCTCTAACACTAATTAAATAAAGAGCGGTAACGAAATAAAAGAAAATGATATTTGGTAGGAGGCATGCTCTCTTTAGTAATAAAATTAACTAATTGTTTGCTTAGAGTACATTTTTAAAATCACTATACGAAGGTCAACATCCCCCAAGCCATGGATAACCCATAAAAAGCTCCGAGTAACCCAACAAATAGCTAAATGACGAACAAAATCTTTCGACCAGCGCCAGAGGTATTTCAAATAATTCCACCGCATCCCACAAAGCCCGGAAGCTCATCAATATTTACTTTATACCATCCCTCCGGCGGGCCTCGCCACTTAAAATTTAATTGCATCTGATGTGGGATTGGAAAACTTCCCTACTCTTTCGAAAAAGGAAGGCTTGCATTCTCTCTATTGCAGAATGTAAAATAGCACCTTTTGCATTACGTGGACCCAAGGATTTAAATTGTGGTTGCAGTGGCGGTCGCGGTCGCGATACGTTTTTTGCAGTTGCGGTTAATACGTTCTTCAAAATGCGGATTGCGATCATTGCGGATGTGAATTTTTTTACAATTTGCACAATTCTTTAAAATAGTGTTCAAATTGTGATATTATTCTAATTTTTGTTAATATTATACTTTTAAATACATAAAAAAAATTAATAACTATTTTATTATGAAAAACTTTAAAATTTAAAATTAGTTTATATTGGTAATACATAAACAATATACTACATAAGATATTACATAAAACAAAAATATAAATAGCAATGCCAACAATATGTTCTCAACATAAATATTACATAATACATATAAATATGTGACAATCCCAATATGTTTTCACATAAAAAATAAGAAGACAAACAAGATAAAGCTGGATATTGTTTTGATTACCACGTAGTAGAATGTCGTGGAGAATCATAACCCCTACCTTCATTTTGATCATAATTATATGTCATTTGCCCAAATACATGTCCAAAAAAATCAACAGTTGTATCATTCCCTTGATGATAAGAAGGCTCATGTTGAGGATATAATTGAGAATATGATTGGCCTTGATAATAAGATGGAGCCATTACAGGTAAATAAGGATCATGAGATGGGTAATTAGGATATTGATAAGATGGAGGATAAAAACCATGGCTGCTTTGAGATGAAGTGCCAATACCAAAATTACTAAAATTTTGGGACATACCAGCAGAAGAGGAATCTTCTGATATTTCTTGTTATTGTCTCCTATTTATTCTTTGCTGAGGTATATTTCTTCTATTATCACCAATGTGACTTGCTTGAAAATTTGTCATATCAACATAAAAGTCATTACCTCTAAAATGTGGCATTTCACCATAAGAGTTATATGACCTTTGTTCATCCCTATCTTCATGGGCTAATTCATTTGTACCTCCATCACCACTCTCACTTGGTGGACTTAAGCTGCCATCTCCACTTTGTGAATGTCTTTCACTAGAATTTGAATCATTCTCATCCATCATGACATTTTCATCATCTGAGTCAATCCTAGGTAGCCATTCAGAATTTTGAGGACCATCTAACAATGGTGATTCTCTCTCTTCAAGCCATGGATCTAATGGATCATCTTCCTGAAATATGTGATCAAGATTTATAAGATTGAAACTGTTCTCTATGTCCTCTTGACTTCTTCTCATCATGTGTCTCATCTTTAACTTCATGTTATAGAAGGTAAAGACAAGTTTTTGTAGCTTTGCATACTTCAATCTATTTCTTGTCTTTGTGTGTATATAGCTAAAGGTGCTCCAATTTCGCTCACAGTTTGATGCATAAGTTGTTTGACTAAGCACCTTGATAGCTATGCTTTGAAGTTCAGGAGTACACTTCCCATATATTAGCCACCATTGAGCTGTTACAAAAATGGGAAATACAAATATAAGTTATTACCTAACAATCATTTGTATAATACCAAGGAAATGCTGTTATTATTATCTTACTAGGATCCATTTGAAAAGAAGCCCTCTGAGCTTGTGGCATTCCAAATGTCTCATACTTATCTCGGAAAAGTAACAACTACACCATTAAATATATTTTTTATAAGTTCTTTGTCATAATAATGGTCACAAATTATACATTAAGCTATAAACTATAAGACATATAACTAACCTGATTGATTGCTTTTATTTGAATATCAACATTAGGTTCTAATCTTGAAATCACCTTTGTAGTTCCATCAAGTGTTTCTTTTGCTACATCTTCACCATGCTCCAAACTAAATTGAAACTGTGGATTAAGAAAATAACCTTGAAAAAAGGAACTTTGATTAATAATCATGGTTAAGATTTAATAAGCGATACACAATAAATTAATAAATGAAATTGTGTAACCTGCAGAATGCAAATCTGAATGCATAAATCTCCATCTTTAATCAATGATGTCGTTATATTGTGTGTGATAACAACATTTTTGTTGAATGGATTGCTTTACTCTATCTATAGCTTCGTACAAAAAGCCCATTGTTGGCTTTTCATCACCATCAACTAATCTTACAACTTTCACAATAGGTTCAATGACCTTTATTATGTCACTTGCCTTGCTCCAAAACTCTTTTCCTAAAATAATTTTCTTTGATTCATATGCAGGTCCTGATTTTTCCTTTCCATATTTGGACTTTTTATATTCTTCTGAATCAAACATTTTTTTCAAAGCTTCTTGTTACTTGAAAATTAACTCAAGTTGAATGAATTGTGTTGCAAAACAAGTGATAGCAGGACGTATAATATCCCTACGCACAGTAAACTTTTTCATGTGGTTTACTGTCCAAGTGTGATTGTAAATAAATGAAGTCACTAATTTTGCATTTTCTAACACTTTTTGAACATTTGATTTCTTTCCAATATCCTCCAAGCATAAGTCCAAACAATGAGCCGCGCAAGATGACCAAAAGAGATGTGGTCATTTTTCCATTAACTTTTGTCCAGCAGCTTTTAATGCTTTTTCATTATCAGTGACCACTTGCACCACATATTGCTCTCCAATCTCTTTAACAACTTGATCAAGCAACTTAAAGTAGTAATCAGTGTTCCTACTAGGCACAGAAGAAGCATCAATGGATTTTAAGAAAATAGTTCCCTTACTGCTGTGAACAAGAAAGTTCATTATATGCGTGTAATTTATACTATCAGTCCAACCATCGCACATTATTGTAACACCTGTCTCTTTCCACGTGCCTTTTAATTCTTCAATCCATGTTTTCATAGATTGAAATTTTGATTCTAAATACACCTCTGAAATCTCATAAGGAGTAGGGTACTTAACCCCTGGCCCAATGTTAGCTGCCATAGTAAGTAAATTATGCAACCATGGAGAATTAACTAATTACATAGGTAAGCGCTCATACAAAATAAATTTAGAGAGAGCTTCCCCTAACTTTTTTCTTAATGACTTCATCATGCCACTTTTAATTTTACTCTGCTTCATGCTTTTACTTCTTACTAAATCAGGTTCTAAGGATCTCAATCTGAAAGTTGGATCATCAAATTGTTGGGCACTAACTCTACTTCTAGTAGCTGAATGAGAACTCCCACCTTTCTCATATACATTATCATACCTCCCAGTAGTTTGCCTAAATCTTTGTCGGTCTTCCCATTCTTGATGTGTCCTTCTACTTTCTCGCATGGCTTGTTTTAAGGACCTTTGTTCATCCATAATGATATCATCATCATCACTTTCATCATCATAGTCATCATCCCCCCTTAAACGTGCTTCAAATTCTTCTTTCCTTCTTTTAGAATCCCTTTTCTTCACACTATTATCTTGTAAGATCTTCATCATATTCTCTCTAATAAAAGAAGTAACTCTTGGACAACTTGCCACATCTCCTTTTTTGTGTGCTATATGCTGCTTCAGTCGTGTAATTCCACCTTTCACAACTTTTCCACAAAGTTTACAAACTATGTTATTTCGAATTCCAAGAACAGGAGTACCAAAATGCCAACCTATATCATCACTTGGTGCACCTTTTAATCTTCCTGATGGAAAAGTTTCTCTGGGTGGCATATCTGTTTAAAAAACATATCAACAATTAATTAATGGAAGTATTTTACGAAAATAGTAATAATAATGATAAAAATAAATACTATTTATGAAATGTTTATATATAAAAGAAATTAATGATAATAACATTTTCATTATTGAATTGCTTTCTATATATTCTAATTTTTATTTTTATTTTGTTTATTAATTTATTTTGAGATTTTTTTTAAAAAAGAAGAATATGTAAAGATATTCCACCTCTTTAATTTTTGGATTATCCTAATCAATTAACTTAATTAATTAACAATAATTATATATTAACCTAATCAATTAATAATTATTATTTATTAAGAATTTAAGATAATCATATTATATCTAAAATTAATCCTAATATCTTTCTATAAATATATCAATTGATAATAATTAGTTATGAACTTAATTAATTAATAATTAAGAAAATTTTAAATTATACTATTCCTAAATTAACTTAATAAATTAACAATAATTAATTATTAACCTAATCAATTAATAATTATTATTTATTAAGAATTTAAGATAATCATATTATATCTAAAATTAATCCTAATATCTTTCTATAAATATATCAATTGATAATAATTAGTTATGAACCTAATTAATTAATAATTAAGAAAAAATTTAAATTATACTATTCCTAAATTAACTTAATTAATTAACAATAATTATTTGTTAACCTAATCAATTAATAATTATTATCTGTTAAGAATTTAAGGTAATCATATTATATCTAAAATTAATCCTAATATCTTTCTATAAATATATCAATTAATAATAATTAGTTATTAACCTAATTAATTAATAATTAAGAAAAATTTTAAACTATACTATTCCTAAATTAACTTAATCAATTAACAATAATTATTTATTAACCTAATCAATTAATGATTATTATCTATTAAGAATTTAAGATAATCATATTATATCTAAAATTAATCCTAATATCTTTCTATAAATATATCAATTAATAATAATTAGTTATTAACCTAATTAATAGTCTAATCCCACATCACATCCTTAACACACAGTCAGACACGTAAATGCTTCTAAAAAATTCATCTCTGCTTCATCTCTGGTTCTCTTCGCCGTCTTCAGTTTCATCTCTGTTTCTTTTTTTCTAAAAATAAAAAAACTCATCTCTGTTTCAGATCTCTGTTTTAGATCTCGATTTCAGATCTCTGTTCCTATTCAGAAAACTCATCACTCATCTCTGTTTCTCTTCAATTTTATAGAAAAATCAGAAAGCTCCTTTGGGTTTCTCTAAAAAATAAGAAAAATGACAGCCTAATTTACATTTTCTGTTCGATTTTCTTTTAGAAAAATCATTCTGTGTTTCTCTTCCATCTTTTGGAAAAATCACAGCCCCCTCCCCTTACCAAATTTTCATGAATCACACTACACTCATCTACATTTCTAACTCTATTTTTTTTTTCAGAAAGAAGAAAGAAAGATCAAATTAAAAAATTTACTTACTGTTGTGGTGTTGCCCAAAAGAGGAGACAATCTGCGATGCGAGCGTTGGAATCGTTGGATGGTGGGATTTGAGTTAGGTTTGTGTCTGCCGTTCAGACTTCAAAAGGTTAATCTACAGATCCGTTCGACTTTTCAGGTTTTTAGTTTTGTTTGAGATTGAGTTTGCTTCTTTAGTTCTTTTCTTCTATTTTTTAGTTTCAATTTCTTTTTTTATGTTTATTAATCATCAATAATGGATGGTTGAAGAATCTCTCCTGTGTTGTTTGTACTGCCGTTACTGTGTTTTTGAATATTTTGCTTCTTTTTAGTACCGAAATTTGAAGTTTGAAATGACAGAATGGGTTGCGGTAAAATGCAGAGATGCGGTCCGTTATTGCCGCATCAGACCGCAACACCGTTTTGTATCACCGTTATCGACCGCAAAGCATGTGAATTACAATCACACGGCAAAATCGGTGAATTTCGGACGCGGTTCCTTCCGCAACTGCAATTTTACGGCCATTTTTTGCGTAACGGTCTATTTTTAAAATCCATGCGTGGACCTTTATAACCATTATTAAAAATTTCTGTATTTCTCCATCTCCAGGAGAGCTAGATAGCTGAACTCTATAATCATTATTAAAAGCCAGATAGCTGAACTCCATAACACGCTGCTCAACTCCTGACATGTTAAAGAACAGCAGTAAAATATAGAGGAAATGTAAAAACGAGAGATATAGCTGAAAAAAATTTCCTGTGTTCATTCGGAACTACTAAAGCCTTATACAACTAAAATTACTATCAAAGGACTCATAACAATCATGATTTGCATAAATCCATTACATCACTAACTCCTAAAAATCAGAATAACTAAGAAACAATAGAAACAACAAAACAAACATGCAATAAAATAGAAAAACAACTGTCAACAATCCCTCCCTTAAATTGATGTTTGCTAACATTCAATTTAAAGCCTTGGTTGTGTTCAATGTGCAAACATCCAGTAACATTCTTAACTTCACAAATCGCTCCCTTATAAGAACTTTGGTGAATATATTAGCAACCTAATCTTCACTCGTGCAGTGGATCAAATTAATTGCTTCGTCATTGCTAAGATCTCTTAAGAAATTAACCTTCACATCAATGTGCTTACTTCTTCTATATAGCATTAGATTCTTTGAGAGTTTAATTGTTGATTTGTTATCACAGGAAATTTTAGTAGCTTCAGATTGCTTGAATTGTAGTTTTTCGAGAACTCTCCTTAGCTAAATGGCTTGACAAGCACAAATTGTTGCTACAACAAATTTAGCTTTTGTACTTGACAAAGTGACAATAGGTTACTTTTTAGGCGATCATGAATCAACACCTGTCCTAAGCATAAAAATATAACAAGAAGTGTTCCTCTTCTCTTCTTGATCTCTTTCATGATCACTGTTAGTAAACCTCAGCAACTCAGATTTTTCTCTTTCTTATAAAATAGCCCAAAGTCTCTAGTTCCTTGCAAGTATTGCAAGTAACAAAGTATTCTCTTGATAGCTAACAAATGCATTCTGTAGGATTCTTCATATACCTATCGATTAAGCTTAGAGGATACATTATGTCTAATCTTGTTGTAGTTAGATACATCAGACTGCCCATAATTTGTTTGTAAAGTGAGTTGTCAACTTTCTCCCCTTCATAATCTTAGTGTAACTTCAAGCGACACTTAACCAGAATGTTTATAGGATTACAATCCTTCATTTGGAACTTGTCCAAAATTGCTCCCATATATTTCTTTGGAGATCTCATTGCACCATTTCTATGCCAGCAAAGTAATGCATCATACCAAGATCAAACATTTCAAACTTATCCATTATAGATTTCTTAAATTCTTCAAAAATAACAACAAAATTTCTAGTAAATATAAGATCATCAACATACAAGCAAACTATGAGCATTTTCCTTTTATCTCTAATCTTAACAAATAGTGTATGCTAATAAGGACATTTTGAAAAACCAACTTTCAGAAAATAAGTCTCAATGCAGCTACACCAAGCCCAAAGGTTTTGTTTCAGCCTATAAAAGGCTTTCTTCAATTCATAAACTTATGCTCATTTCCAATCTTGACATAGCCAAGGGGTTGTTCAATAATACCTGTTCCTCCAATTATCCATGTGAAAATTTCAATTTGACATCTAGCTAGAAAATAGGCCAAGAATTTTTTACTACCAATGCAACCACCAACCTAATTGTGTCATGTCTTGCAATTGACAAAAGGACTTTTGTATAGTTGACCCTATATTGCTACTTATATCCCTTAGCCACCAAGCATTCCTTGTACTTGTTAACTTCACTGTTTTCTTTCAACTTTGTTTTGAAAACCCACTTTACACTAATGGCTTTATGCCTATTTGGGAGATCACATAACTCTCAAGTATTATTCCTTTCAATGGCATTAATTTCATTGTCCATCACTTTTTGCCATTTTTCTTCTTTAATAGTACTCTTAAAAGTTGTAGGGTCATAATCTGTAAACAAAGTAAAGTGAGTAATTGAATCTTCGATTCTAATTACCTTATAATCTTTCATCCAAGTGGACCTTCTTTTGACATAACGAAGAGATTAAGCTTCTTCTTGGTTAACTACAACAATTATTAGTGAGTTTCAATGGCCACTAAACTTATATTTGATGAATTCTCAAGCATACATGGTGCTACCAGTTGTTAATGTTCATCATTATTGTCATAAAGGACTTGGATAGGCTTTTCCCTATTCCAATCCCAAGTTTTCGCTTCATTAAAAATAACATCCCTACTAGTCATAATCTTCTCTATCAATGGATTGAATGATTTATATGCATTAGATGCTTTACTTACCCTAAGAAAGACATGTTTTTCAACCTTGTCATCAAGTTTCTTCCTTTTCATATCTGGAACATGAGCAAAGATGATGTATCCAAAGATTCTGAAGTGATCCATGGTTAGTTTTCTCCCACTCCAAGCCTTTTTTGGAGTTATGTTTCAAATAGCAAAAGTTATACTTTTATTCAAGACATGAATACTTTAATTTACTATTTCCAACCATAAAGTCTTAGGAACTCTTCCTCTTGTCAATAAACTTCTCACAATATTAAGAATGGTTCTATTTTTCCTCTCCAATACACCATTTTGTCGTGGTGTATACACAACTATTAGCTCTTTTTGGATCCCATACTCTTCATAGGAAACTTTAAACTCATCTGAGTAATATTCGCCACCATGATTTGTTTGTAAAGTCTTAATGGTCTTTCATAATTCATTTTCCACACAAGTATTAAAGCTTTTAAATGCCTAGAAAGCTTTTAATTTTTCTTGTAAAAAATAGACTCAAATTTTTCTATAAAAATCATTAATAAAGGTAATTATATATCTTTTACCTCCATTGAGGGATGGTTTAATTGGATCATAAATGTTAACAATGCACTAGTTCCAACACATCCCTTACTCTCCATGACTTCCCTTAAGGAAATTGAAAATGATATTGTTTGCTAACAATGCATTCTTCACAAACTTGGGAAGGAGTAGTAATTTGTGTGACACCTATCACCATATTTTTTTATTTTGTAAGAGGGTTTTCAATCCACTAAAACTCAAGTGGCCATAGCAATGATTCCATAACCATAAGGGATCTTTCACTTTAGCTATCAAACTATATTGAATACTTTCAATCTTTAACAGAAACAACCTGTTTGAACTCATTTGCATAACACTTTTAATAAGATCATAAATTTCACAAGCACCCTTCCTAATAGTGATAATATAACCTTATTCTTGTAATTGACTAGCATTCAACAAGTTATTCTTCAAGTCAAGAACATAAAGCACATTAAAGATCATTTCCACAAAACTATTCTTGGTTCTTATTTTATTATCACTTTCATAATAGAGCAATCACCAAAACTTACAATAGAATGAAAATTTTCATTTAGATACAAGAAAGAAGTCTTACTTCTACTCATGTGGTTACTATAGCCAATATCCACATACCAAATATCTAGCTTGGTGTTCTTTCCATTTTAAATAGCTATCAACAAAGTTTCCACTTCCTTGTTTTTGAAAAAATTTGAATTTACCCATTTTGTTTGTTATTAGGTAGTCTAGTATAGCATTCAAAAGCATAATGACCAAAAACTTACAACATCTAAAGCACTCTATCTTGGATTTGTGATGATCCATTCCTTTGCCTTTGCCTTGAGATTGGTCATTATTGCCTTTGAAATTCATATTGGAATCTCTATTTTCTTCATCTCCTCATCCTCTACTTCTACTTTTAGCTTTACCACTTCCTCTAGAACTGTTGGAATGAGGATTGGCAGAAGCCTTCAATGCTTGCTCCTTTATGGTTGAGCTTTTATTCATGGACCAATAAAGCATTTTACAATTTATGAAGAGAGAATGTGTATATGTCTTTTGACTTTTCAATTGAGCAAGTAACATAGTTAGAATCTTGTATTATATAATGCAAAATATTTTCTACTATGGTGACATCAGTCATCTTCTAGCCATGGAATCACATCTTGTTATAGATCTTCATTGTTCTTGCAAAATAGCTAGTGACAAATTTTCCATCCTTCATTACTAGTACCTTAAAATCCTTTCTTAATATTTGAAGTCGTGCACGCTTCACCCTAATAGAGCGTTGATATTTTTTTCTTCATAGAATCCCAAATATCCTTCAAAGTATCTTCGCAAAGAATAGTTTCTAAGACAAGACGTTCAATAGCCTAAAAGAGATAAATTTTCACTTTCAAGTCCTTCAACTTTCTACCTTCTAGTTTTGCTTTTTAGGAATCTATCAAAGTTGTCTTTATCAATGGCTCTTGAATTTTAAATTTAATGACTAGCCAATACTTCTTTGATTATAAAAAATTCATTATTAGCATGCTCCAATAGTCATAATGACCATTAAAGCATGGGATGGTTGCTTGCATAAAATTAGAATTTGTGGCCATTAGGTTAATGAAAAATAAAAATGGAAAATTTGTGGCTACCTTATGTACATTTCACTCTCAAGATCTCAACTTTTAATACCATTGTTAAAGAACAACAGTAAAACATAAAAGATGTAAAGAAAAGAAAAGATATAGCTAAAAAATTTTTCTATATTTATTCAAAACTACTAAATCCTTTATAAAGGCAAGTACACAACTGAAATTATCATCAAAATAGGACTCATGACAACCATGATCTACACAAATCCATTACTCCATTAACTCCTAAAAATTAGAACAATTACTCCTGAAGACTAAGACAATTGAGAAACAATAGAAATAGCAAAATAAACGTGCAAAAAAAATAGAAAAATAACTATCAAGATGATTGACTTCCAAAACTCTTAAATAGACTAATTCTATACTCCCAAACCAAAGAAACAAGCTCTCTTCCTTCTATCTAATGGCCATAACCATACTAGCTTAGTTCTTTAGCAGTCTCCAGCACATAAAGTAAGGCTTCATTTTGTGCAAACAGTTAATAAATTAACTGATAGTTGATAAACTAATTAGTAATTAATAAGTTAACTAATAACTAATAATTAATACCTCATAGTTAATAAGTTAGCCAATTACTTAAGAAATGTTTCATACAATTAATTGTAGAGCTAACTGAAATTACAAAATAAAAAAAAAGATATATTAATAGAAGTAAATATATAATTAAAATAATTATATTTATCTAAAAATTAAATTATATTAACATAATTAAGAAGTTCAAAATAAAAATATTGTGTTAAATACTTAATTAATTATATTTTATAAACTTATATATTTATTTAATTACATAATTTTTATTTTATTATTTACAACAAATTATAATTACTTAAAATATAATTAATTATATTTTATGACATTATTTATTTATTTATTTACATGCATATTTACATGCATACTTTATATATTTATAATTTAAAATTAAGATATAATTATGTTAAAATTAAATTAATTATATTTTATGAAAAATATTTATATTTATATTATTAAGGGTATGTATTGTAAATTAATAAAAAAATAAAGATAATTTGAAAAAAAAATTGAGAAAATAGTAATTTATAAATTATAAATTACTCTATATAACTTATCAAATTATAATTATTTTTCAATAATTAGTAAAAAAATACTTTTAAAGTTTAATTTATAATTTATCAATAAGTTATAAATTATTTTATTTAGCTTAGTAAACGAAGTCGAAGTCTTCTGCCACGAGATTGCAAATTACACTGAGTGGAACCCATCCCCTGATTAAATCTCAACTGGTTGGTGAGGCCGTTATGGCAACATTCCTAAACAAAAAGTTTAGCGTGTTCATGGCCAAATTATCTATATATTAATAAAAAATTATGAAATTTTTTATTAAAGTTAATAATTTTTTAATTATTATTATTTAAATAATATATATTCTTCTTATTCAGGATAGTATAAAATATTTTACATTAATAGTAAATTAAATGTAAACCTTAATTAAAAATGCTAAATAATTAATATAATGTTTTGTAATATTACGGTCATTTTAATTTACTTTTTCAATAAAACCTACTTTAAACTCTTCTTTCCATCGTTGGAAAAAAGAAGTTTTATTTATTCTTGCTTCTTTACTATCTTCTTACCCAACCTCACAAGAGTTAACAAGTCAAAAAAACTTTATTAAATTTTGTTTGCGGAAACAATATCATATATATATATATATATATATATATATATATATATATATATATATGAGTGGTACGTTACTTATATATATAATTTAAAAAAATAATATATAAAGTCATGATAATAAAAGAAAGTAATTTTTTTAAATAGAGGAAATTACTTTTTTCTAACTTTTTATATCTAACATTAAGTTCAAATATAATCTATTGTTAGTGTAAAATAATTTATAATATCAGTGAATAAAAAAAAGATATATTATTGAAAAGTAGTAATAATTAAAAAAATAATATACAAAGTCATAATAGTGAAAGAAAGTAAACTTCTTTTTTAAAATAGAGGAAATTATTTTTCTTTATATTTTATATTTAATATTAAATTTAAACTTGATTCATTATTAATGTAAAATATTAATAAATAAGAAGAAGATATATTATTGGAAAGTAATAATAATTAAGAATCTTTAATTGTAATAAAAAATTTTAATAATTTTTTATTAATATAACAATACGTAAATATGTAATGGTATAAAATTAATTTACATCAACAATAAATTAATTTAAAATTTTTAATATTAAATAAATAAATACTTTCTTTTATTCTAATATTTTGTAGGTGCTTGCTATGGTACCTCTTGGGTTTGGTACCCGGGATGATGTGGCAAAATACAAGCCATTGGATGAGATTACAAAATGCAAGCCATTGACTTAGTAATCTCGTCCAATGGCCTGTATTTTACCACACCACCCCGGGTTTGGTACCACTAGGGGCACCTTAGAATTCATCTATTTAATATATATATGCATTAATTTTTAAAATATTAGCCACCAGCAATTCACGTGATTTGAAAATTTAAAATATTATTTGAAATAGAATAACAAATTGAATGTATCTGACAATTTCTCGAAAGGATATCGTTGCCATGTCATTAGTTAAATAATATATATATAATGAAGTAAAAGCAAAAGGAATAAATCCCCGTCAAAAATAACGGTGATATATATAGATTGTAGAATGCCAATTTCATTGAGAGAGGATTGTTGCGGAAAAAAAAAGGGGGTCTTACTAGCCAAAATGAAGGTAAAAAGGAGAAAATTAATTTGAAAAATTGCAGACAAATTAAACGATTTAAAAAAAAAAAAGGGATTACCAATTTCATATTCACTGTCAAAGTGAAGTACAACTAAAAGAAGGATAATTAATTCTCAATCGATCTACAGGAAAAATGAAAATAATCGTTTTTTTAGAAATAAGAGAAAGATAATTGATTATACGCAAGGAGAGAGTATAATGTGATCCACAGAGTTCTGCTTAAACAACCAAAAATAAATAAATAAGTTAAGGGATATAGAATTTACAAAGGCAGGATTGGCTATGAAGAACAAGGAAAAGAAAGTAGAGGCTTAGTTTTTTTTTTCTTCTTAAATATTTTCTATATAGTTACAAAATAGGTGAATTCTAAGGTATCCCTAGTGGTACCAAATCCGGAGTGGTGTGGTAAAATACAGGTCATTGGACGAGATTACTAAGTCAATGACTTGTATTTTGTAAATAATTAATGGTTTAAAGCATTACATTAGATCACAAATTTTTCCTGCATTTGATCCATAAAATAGGATTTATATAAATATGGGTCGATCATCAGAGCGATCTTCAATTAACCGAGAAATGAGAACCATTTTCTGTTATATCCTTCTTTGTCTTCTTCACTTAAGCTTCTGCACTTCCCCCGACCATGATGCACTGCTCAAGCTCAAGGCTGCCATGAAGGGAGCTAAAGCCAAACACTATGCGCTCCACAACTGGAAGCCCTCGCCGTCTCCGTCCGCTCATTGCTCCTTCGCCGGAGTAACGTGCGACGGCGACTCACGCGTTACTGTTCTGAACGTTACGTTAGTTCCTCTGTTCGGTTACCTTCCGCCCGATATCGGACTGTTGGACAAGGTCGTCAACCTCACCATTACTCAGAACAATCTCACCGGTCCTCTTCCCATGGAGTTAGCTAATCTTACTTCTCTCAGGGTCTTGAATATCTCTCACAACGTCTTTAACGGCCACTTTCCCGGAGAAATCGTTATCGGTATGGAACAACTTGAGTTTCTTGACGCCTACGACAACAATTTCTCAGGACCACTTCCTCAAGGGGTCGTGAAACTAAATAAACTCAAGTACCTCCGGCTTTCAGGAAATTATTTCTCCGGAGAGATACCGGAGAGTTATTCAGAAATTCAGAGTTTGGAGTTTTTAGGCTTAAATGAAAACGAGCTCACCGGCAAGATTCCCACGAGTTTGTCCAGACTGAAAAATCTCAAACAGTTGTGTCTTGGTTACTCCAATGCTTATGCCGGAGGAATCCCGCCGGAGTTGGGCTCTATAAAATCCCTGCAATTGCTGGACTTGTCTAGCTGTCTTCTCACGGGGGAGATTCCGACGAGCCTTAGCAACTTGAAGAACTTGGATTCGCTGTTTCTTCAAGCGAACAATCTCACAGGCAGCATTCCGCCTGAGCTCTGTGGTTTGATCAGTCTTCAACAGTTGGATTTATCAATTAACAAGCTCACCGGAGGGATTCCACAGAATTTCTCAGAGCTCAAGAACCTATCGCTGATCAATTTCTTCCAGAACAAGCTCAGCGGCCCCATCCCGGAATTCATCGGTGACCTTCCGAATCTGGAGGTGCTTCAGCTTTGGGGAAACAACTTCACGTTTTATTTGCCTGAGAATCTCGGCTACAATTGCAAACTGAAGATGCTGGATGTTTCTACAAACCATTTCACTGGATTGATTCCGCGGCATTTGTGCGAAGGTGGAAACTTGGAAACTTTGATCCTGATGGAGAATTTCCTTTTTGGCCCGATTCCAGAAGAACTCGGTGACTGTAACTCTCTTACAAAAATTAGAATAGGAAAAAATTTCTTGAATGAATCAATTCCACCCGGGTTTTTTAAATTGCCTTCTCTTACCATAATGGAACTCAACGGCAATCGCTTTTCTGGAAAGCTTCCATCCGAGATTTCAAGTCACTTACTTGGAATCCTTACATTATCTGACAACTCATTGACCGGAACAATTCCTCCGGCAGTTGGAAATCTCATGAGTTTGCAGACTCTGTCACTTGATCTGAATCAATTCGTCGGTGAAATTCCATTGCAATTATTTAATTTAAGGTCTCTGTGGAAGCTTAACGCAAGTGCAAACAATCTTACAGGTCAAATTCCAGCTTCAGTTACTCAGTGTACTACACTGATGGCTATTGACTTGAGCCAGAACATGATCAGCGGTGATATTCCAAAGGGAATTTCATCCATGAAAATTCTGAGCATTCTGAATCTCTCCAGAAACCACCTCACGGGACCAATCCCAGATGAAATCCAAAACATGACGAGCCTCACCACACTGGATCTCTCCAACAACAATTTCGTCGGAAAACTTCCCACTTGTGGCCAAATTAATATCTTCACCGAGAGATCATTTGCCGGGAATCCCAACCTCTCTTGTCCATCACCTCACAAGCCACTCGGTTCCAAATCAACAAACACCATCGTCATAGCAATTGTACTGACCACAGCATTGTTATTGGTGCTCGTCACAATATTGTTATACACACTGAGAAAGAGAGAACTCCAGAAATCAACGTCTTGGAAGCTCGTAACATTCCAGCAGCTTGACTTCAAAGCCGAGGATGTTTTAGAGTCCTTGACGGAAGAGAACATTGTAGGCAAAGGAGGTGCTGGGATCGTCTACCGCGGGTCCATGCCAGACGGTACAGTCATAGCCGTTAAAAGATTGGTTGGGCAAGGCAGTGGACGAAAGGACTACGGATTCAAAGTTGAAATCCAGACGCTCGGACGAATCAGGCACAGAAACGTAGTTCGTTTACTTGGGTACGCATGGAACAAAGACACGAAATTGTTGCTATATGAGTATATGGCGAATGGGAGTTTGGGAGAGTGGCTACATGGTTCGGCGGGAGGGCATTTGCGGTGGGAAGCGAGGTATAGGATTGCTGTGGAAGCAGCTAAGGGGCTTTGTTATCTGCATCATGATTGTTCCCCATTCATCATTCATAGGGATGTCAAATCCAACAACATATTGTTGGATGGTGATTTTGGGGCTCACGTCGCTGATTTCGGACTTGCAAAGTCCTTGCATGATCCTGGGGCTTCACAGTTCATTTCCTCCGTGGCTGGCACCTTTGGTTACATTGCTCCAGGTTCCTTGTCTCTCTTCTTGTACTTCCTCTCACTTTTAGCTGTGAACCATGAAGCATGACACGGGCACAGTAACAATATAGCTTCAAATTCATTTCATGGTTCTTGGTCCCATTTAAAAGAAGAAAATGTCTTGCTTCAAGGATAAAATAAATTTACTTTATTTTTTCTTTATATTTCTTGGTGCTAACTATAGTCTACTGGGCAGAATATGCTTATACATCGAAAATAAGTAAAAAAAGTGATGTGTATAGCTTCGGAGTGGTGTTGTTGGAGCTGATAACAGGAAAGAAGGCAGTGGTTTGTGAGTTCGGTGATTGGACGGACATTGTAGGATGGGTGAAGAAGAAAGCATTAGAAGTTTCTCAGCGGTCTAATGAAGCAGCGGTGCTGGCAGTGGTGGACCCAAGGCTCACCAGTTATCCATTGACAAGTGTGATACATATGTTCAAAATAGCAATGCTGTGTGTTGAAGAAAAGGGCTCAAGACCTACCATGAGGGAAGTTGTTCATGCGTTAGGCCAATTCTCATCATCAGTCCACCGCTCATAACCTTATAGATAGATAGAGAGTCTGTAAATCGGGGTTGTGTAATTAATTATATAATTATTATGCGTGCTTTTTCTTATTTAAGTATCAAATTTGAAAGGTGTTTGAAATTTCACTTGTCATTAAATAATTTAATTACATAATAATTATCAAGTTAAAAATAATCTCTTTTTTTTTTAATTTTGAATTGCTACATTGACAGCCTCATTAATTATATATCATATATTTTGATTTATAATTTATATTTATAATAAATTTATATGAGAATATTTATCATCATCATCATCATCATTAAGACTCACACTTTTTAGTATACAAATGATGAAAATTCTTATAACTAAGCAAATGTATTTTTTTTTATTCTATGTCTCAAAGTAGCACCTCTATTGCTCATATTTGAGTTAGACTTGTCAAAATGAACTAATCCGACCTTACCAAACTAATCGAATGAATAAAAATTGTACAATGAGTCAGTCTCAAATCGGATTACTTTTTTATCAAGTTAGGTTTAAATCAAGTTACTACAATATTAGTCTTAATCTTAATCTCACTTTCACTCCTAATCTCAGATCGATATTTAACAAATAAGTTCAAGTAAATTTTATAATTCATTACATTTTATTATAATTATCATATTAATTATTTATTATTAATTTGACATCATTAATTAATTAAAATCTATTATTATTACACATAATTATATTTTATTATTACTTAAAATTTTATTATCTATATTAGTGAATTATATATATTATATATGAAAATAAATATATATTATTAAATATATATTTAATAAAATAAATATAGATTATTAAAATCTTGTAAATGTGTGAATTTGCATTCAATAATATATACATTTAATAAAATAATTTAAATTTTAAATTGATCAAGAACTTTATATTATATATTTATTTTATATAATATAATAAATATATATTATTAAAAATATATTGATCAAGTCGAAAGTATTATATACATAAATAAATATATTTAATAATTTATATATTATTAAATCTATATAAATAAATAATTATATAAATAGCATATTAATAAAAATAATTTTAATAATTTATATATAATAATAAATAATAACGTATTATATTATATTTATGTATATAATATATTCAAAACTAATATCAAAATTATTTATTTAAAATTTTCAAATAATTTAAAATTTTAATATAAAATTACTAATTCAAATTTTAATATAGTTATTTATTTTAATAAACTTATATAATATACATTGACAATATTAAATATATAAATTTATTAATTTTAATATTATATATATTAAAGTATAATTTTAATATATCAAAATTATTACTTTAATATATATATATATGTATATATATATATATATATATATATATAACTAAACATACAATAATAAATTAATGAGAAAAATTATGTCAGTACCATTTGTTATAATTTATTGCATCAAGATACCACACGCCTACTTTCTTTCATTTAAGTTTAGTTGTAAATAGTAATTTATCAGAAAATGTAGAAGACAAAACAACATACTCAAAGTACATCTTAAGAAGAACAAAAATACCGAAACAGAAATCTCTATTATCACATATTAAAATTAAAATTTTTTTAATCTTATAAAAATAAAATATAAAAGATTGAAAATTTATAAAAATTAAAATTGAAGAATTTTTAATTTTATAAAAATTAAATTAATATAAATTATAAAAAAAATTAATAAAAAATATTTTTTTAGAAATTAAAATAAATTTTTAATTAAGATAAAAGAATAAATAAGATTTTTGAAGTACATAATCTTACCTAAAATTATAAGATAAATCTTTCTTTTACCCTCTTTTTTACAAAAAAAAAGTTATCCTAAATGAATTATTATTTAGAGACTAAATAATAACATACTGTTATTTGATAATTTGATTATTAATGGGATTTAATTTATTTATTTATTTTAAAATTTTAGTCTATATTACTATTTGGAGACAAAATAGTAACATCCTTTTCTTTAAAAGTTTGATTGTTAATAACACTTAATTTATTTATTTATTCTAAATTTTTAGTCGATATTATTGTTTGGAGATGAAATAGTAACATATTATTATTTGGAGATAAAATAATAACATGTTACCGTCTAAAAATTAAATAATAATATGTTATTATTTGAGAGTTTAATTATTAATGAGACTTAAATTATTTATTTATTTTAGATTTTTTGCCAATGATACTATTTGTAAATGAAATAGTAACATATTATTGTTTGGAGACTAAATAGTAATCAAACAGTAACATGTTATTATTTGACAATTTAATTATTAATGAGACTTAATTAATTAATTTATTTTAAATTTTTAGTTGATATTACTATTTGAAAATGAAATAATAACATCTTCTTTTTTGATAATTTAGTTATTAATGAGACTTGATTTATCTATTTATTTTAAATTTTTAAACGATGTTACTGCTCAGAATTGAAATAATAACATGTTACTATCTGAAGACTAAATAGTAACATGTTATTATTTGACAATTTGATTATTAAGGAGACTTTATTTATTCATTTATTTATATTTTTTAGTTAATGTTATTATTTGAAGATAAAACAGTAACATATTTTATTTGGTTTATAAATAGTAACATGATATTCTTTGATAATTTTCTTATTAAAAAAGTTATTATGACACTACTGTATATTAAAAGAATTGGAAAGCAAAAGTTTAATATGGGATTTTAATGAATTTTAATTAAGAAAAATGAGGTCAAACTTAGCAAAATAATAAGAAAATGAAGAAAAATTTAAGAAAAAGTCATTGCAAGTACATAGATTTTAAAAAGTTATACAAAATTAACATATACTTTACCCCAATTAGGTAACCGAGTGTGTAATTATGGTTGTTCAAAATTTTTAGTTCAATCTAAACATTTCCAATTGACTGAATTCCATTGAAATTAAATTTTCTTATTTTCTGTTGAAAAATTATAAGAAAACTAATGAAAATGAGTTATCTTTTACAAAAATTGGTTAACTAATCATTGAGTTATGTCTTTTCAAAGTTCCTAATTCACGACCACCTTCTCATGATCAAAAAAGGATATTTTGAAAATATAAATCTAATAATTCATCAAACTGGTACCTATTTGAAATAAAAATCAGTGCTAGCACTTCTTTAAAGGAAGTTTAAGGCATGATACTATAATATAATTTATCATAAATTAATTATTTATTAGTTACTATTATTATTGGACTAATGAACTAACTTAATAACCCAACAGGCTCACACTTATTAGTCCTAATCTTTTATCAAGTTAAACTAACAAATCCTAATCTCTTACCAAGTCAAGTCATTATTATCGTTTTTCGTATCAATCTTAATCATAGGTCAGATAAAATTATATCAATCTCAAACTAATTCATTAAACTCAATCTATTTTAATACCTCTAATTTGAGTAGGCCATCAAATCTAACAAGAAAATAAGGAAATAATGTAAAAGAAAAGAAAACAAACTTCTCTTGACAAGAGAAGGAAAACCAAAGAAAAAATTGCAAGAAAAAAATTTTCATTCTGTCATTGATGGCCGCTGCATTTTATGCTTCTTAAAACGAAAGAAAAATGTACTATGCAAAACCCGAATTTTCTCTCCACTAAACCATCTTTTGAACTCGTTGGGTGGCAGGTTGAAGGCTCGAAGGACAATTCCCTTGCTAACTTGGGGTCAACGGTCTACGTACTATCACGAACGAAAAGCACTATCGTAGAAAAGAAAAAGAGGCGACGATAATGCAGGATGTAGTTGGCACATGAAAGCTGCTTAGGTTGTTTTATTCATAAATTGGAAACGTGCAATGCAATATATCAAAGAGAGAGAGAGAGAGATGCAATGGATTTATAGCTGAATTCTGGGCGTGCACTACAACAAAAAGCAGTAATAACGACGACACTTTTAGCGGCAACAAAATTTCGGTCGTCGCTAAAGGTATTTTCGGCAACTATTGTCGTCAAAAAAAATGGAAAAAACTTTCAGAGGGAACAGAATTGGGGGGCGGGAAGAAATAGGCTTTTAGCGACGACAAAAGTCGTCGCTAAAAGCCTAAAAAAATTTGGGTGGGGAAATTTGGCAATCGGACGGGAAATTTTACCTTTCAGCGACGATAAAGTCGTCGCTGAAAATGCAAGGCTTTCAGCGACAACAATGTCGTCGCTGAAGGGTGCACAATCAGTGACGACGACGTAGTCGCAGAAGGCTAATGGCTTTCAGCGACGACTATGTCATCACTGAAAAACCTAATTTTCAGCGACGACAATGTCGTCGCTGAAGGCTGACCCTTCAGCGACGACATTGTCGTCGGTGAAAAATTAACTTTCAGTGACGACAATGTCGTCACTGAAAAAAATTCAGTCGTCGCTGAAAGCTTCAGCGACGACAAAAAAAAATTCGTCGCTGAAAGCAGGCGGAGGCTATTTATTCTCCGCGCCTGGTCCCTCCTCATTTGCGCGTTTGAAATTTCTGGACCTGAGGTAAGTTCCTGAATTCTCTCTCTCTTTTAATTTTTTTTAATTTTAGTATATTTATTTTTTATATATGTTGATATGTATTAATTTTGTATGTTATATCTTTTAATTTGTTAGTTATTATTAGCACTTTGCTTAGTTCGTGGAGAGTATTCAGAGTTGATCAGTAGATTTTTACCATTGAGGTACGTAAATAGAAAAATATTATTTTTTATGTACTAATATATTTAATTTATTCAAATAGTTTACAATGAATTAATGGAATTGATAGTATGTTTAATTTAATATGAAATTTTGTATTATTTAATTTTGCATATTGTAAATTTTAAATTTATGTATGTAAATTTAACTTAGCATTAATTTTATAAATATAAATTTGATTATTATTATATATGCATCTCTCAATTTACAATTTTGAAGTATACAATATATGTGTAGATTATTCATTTAGAATAATGTAAGATAAAATAGTTATGATATTTTATTCACAAAATTTAAAATTTGTGATGCAATTTAAGAAACTTTAAACTTACTAGATTTGATGAAATAATGTAAGATAAAAAATTAAAATAAATATATTAATCTATCTTAGAAAATAAGAGATTACGATAATATAATCTCTTTTTTAATTGAGATTGAAACATAACAATTCAAATTGCATTATTTACACCACATACTAAGAAAAATTCAATTAAACTAGAGACTACATAAAAATAAAATCCTAACAATCGAAATTATAATATTTACATTACATAAAAATTAAAAATTTTAAAACACTAGGAAGTTCGCATGAAAATCACCCCCCTCTTGGATAAAATAACATTTACTTAAATAAAGAAGCTGAATTGTGCATCTTATAAATAATATATACCTTATAAAACTAAACTTACTTAAATTTACAACTAGGAAGTCCGTACACAAAATATAAAATTTATGATGCAATTTAGGAAACTTCAAACTTATTAGATTCGATGAGATAATGTAAGATAGAAAATTAGAATAAATATATAAATCTATCTTAAAAAATAAGAGATTACAATAATATAATCTCTTTTTTAATTGAGATTGAAACTTAACAATTTAAATTGTATTATTTACACCACATACTAAGAAAAATTCAATTAAACTAGAGACTGCATAAAAATAAAACCCTAACAATCCAAATTATGATATTTGCATTACATAAAAATTAAAATTTTCAAAACACTAGGAAGTTCACATGAAAATCACCCCCCTCTTGGATAAAACAACATTTACTTAAATAAAGAAGCTGAATTGTGCATCTTATAAATAATATACACTTTATAAAACTAAACTTGCTTAAATTTACAACTAGGAAGTCCGTATTCATAGTATACACCTCTCTATAAAGAAGCTGAATTGTGCACCTTATCAATATAGTAAAGTAGATGATACTTTTGAATTCCCAGAAGCTTATTATAAAACATAACGGTTGTTATGAATATTTAGAAAAATTAGTAATCTACATAATAAGTTACGTAAATAACAGTACTGACACTTAAACAACGATACTCATAAAATATTGTATTGTTAATTTTAATTATTGTAAATATATTTTTACAATAATTTAAAATAGAACTGCATTTGCATTTAAATTATAAGCTTAGACCCGTTCAAGGGTTGGATATTTTCTGAACATCAATCAACCCTTGAATTGTCCTGAAAAGTTGGACAGTTTGAGATATTATCATGTTATTATTAACAATTTATCGGGCTCTTGTTTGATATTGTAGAAATATCTTAGCATCCTAACTGTTCTCCAGGTATAAACTATACACGTGTATAGTTTAGGCACTTGGAGAACCATAGGGAGATGCTGCCGAAATTTCTGCACAAGTCAATCGATGAGCGTGGATAAATTGAAAAAAATAATAACTATAGAAATATCTCAAATGGGATAGGATCCTACCCTTTAAAATTGGAGTGATACGGTGCATTTAGGATGACTGTCAAATATTAATCAACATACTTTATTTCACCTACAGTAATTTCCTTCCTGTTCAGTGATACAATGTCTGTCGATAAAAGTTGGATACATCTACCAAATCGATTGTCGGATGAGTATTGGAATGGTGCAGTAAGATTTGTTGAAATAGCAAAAAACTTTGCCGATGAAAGGGGTATAGTAAGATGTCCATGCAAAAAGTGTGTGAATTTAATATTCTAGCCATTATTAACATTGGAGGCGCATATTATAGATAATGGATTTCATCCATTATACATAAATTGGGTACATCACGGTGAAGCAGATGTTTCGACTTCTAGAGGAACTAGTGGGATATCTCCTAACAATAGAGACGAGCTGGCAGATATTATATATGATTTCATTGGCCCTGAGGCAACTGAAGTTGATTTTCACAATGATGAGTACAGGTGTGAGAATGCGGCTGACGAAGACATTGGAACAAAATATAGTAACTGTGATAACCTATTCGAGCAAGTAGAAACAGAGTTGTATCCAGGTTGCACAGCATTTTCAGCATTGAACTTCTTGGTCAAACTTATGCATTTGAAGGTTCTGCATAAGTGGACAAACAAATCATTTGATGCTCTTCTTCGATTATTAAAAGAGGCACTTCCAAACGATAATAAATTGCCTGATTCGTACTATGGTGCAAGGAAATGGCTCAACAAGTTGGGGTTGGGGTATGAATCAATCCATGTATGCAAACATGATTGTGCACTTTTTTGGAAAGATCATGCTTCTAAAGATAATTGTCCAATTTGTGGGGAGAGTCGATGGGTAAATAAAACTACAAAAGGAAAGAAGGTGCCCTAAAAAGTGGTTCGATATTTTCCTCTAACTCCTCGACTACAGCGTCTATATCGGTCGAGACATACTGCCAAAAACATGATATGGCATCACACTGAAAAATCAAAAGAAGATGGAGTAATGCGACATCCCGTGGATGGAAAAGCTTGGCAGGAGTTTGATAAGAGGTATCCTAATTTCTCCGCTGACCCACGAAATGTCAGGTTGGGTTTAAGTGCAGATGGATTTAATCCTTTTGGTGATAGGAACCTATCTTATAGCATGTGGCCAGTGGTTATGACTACTTATAACTTGCCACCATGGATATGCATGAACCAATCTTTTTTCATGTTGACCCTATTAATCCCAGGGCCGCAATCGCCTAATAAAGATATCGATGTGTTCTTACAGCCGGTCATAGAAGAGTTGAGGGATCTCTGGGAGAGAGGAGTTGAAACTCGAGATGCAAATACAAATACGGTGTTCAATATGCGGGTAGCATTGCTCTGGACTATTAATGATTTTCCTGCTCGAAGTAGTCTATCCGGATGGAGCGGACAAGGATACAAAGCATGTCCTACATGTAATTCGGATACTCCGTCGATTCGAGTTAGAGGAAAAACAGCTTATGTGGGTCATCGTCATTGGCTTCCAAGAAGTCACACATGGAGAAATATGAAGGAATTCAATGGAAAGTCGGAGAGGAGACCCCCTCCTCGACCTCTTACCAATAATGTTATCATGGAATAGTTGGCCAGAGTGCCACAGAGACTTCCAGGAAAACATGCTGAATTTGGTGGTGTAAAGCGAAAGAGAGGTGCTAACGAACTTAATTGGAGTAAGAGAAGTATATTTTTTAATCTTCCTTATTAGCCAACAATGAACTTAAGGCATAACATTGACGTCATGCATGTCGAGAAAAATGTATGTGATAGCATCTTGGGTACATTATTAGAGATTGAGCACAAAACAAAGGATACAGACAATGCAAGACGAGATTTGGCAGACATGAAGATAAGGCCTAACTTGTATCTGTATGAGCAGAGGGGTCAACTTTTCAAGCCACATGCTGGATATACGCTTAACCAAGAAGAGCGGAAACGATTTTGCCAGTATATAAAGAATGTGAAATTTCCAGATGGCTTTGCTGGGAGTCTTAGTAAGAATGTCACAGATCGTGACCTGAAGTTAAAGGGGTTGAAATCACATGATTGTCATATTATTATGCAAAGACTGTTAGGACCAGGTGTCCGGGCTTTTTTGCCAAAGGAATTATCATATCCACTTGTCGAGTTATGCAATTTCTTTAGTCAAATATGTGCTAGAACTCTTAACCGGGAGGATATTCTGCAAGCCAAACAAGACATTATCATAATTTTGTGCAAGCTTGAGAGGATATACCCCCCAGCATTTTTTGACATAATGGTTCACTTGGTGATGCATCTGCCAGACGAAGCATTGGAAGGAGGACCCGTTCATTTTCGGTGGATGTACCCATATGAGAGGTATATAAAAAAGTTAAAGGATTACATTCGAAATCATGCTCGACCGGAGGGTTCAATTGCAGAAGGATATATTGTTGATGAGGCGTTAACGTTTTTCTCCATGTATTTGGAAGGAGTGGAAACTAGATTCAACCGCTCTGATAGAAATCAAGATGTAACACCTAGTCAAACAAGAAGGACATTGTCGGTGTTCCAGTCCCAATGTCGACTGATAGGGAAGAAGACAATTTCTCATTTCGATAGGAAGGATCGGGATATTGCAGTATGGTACATCTTGAATAATTGTACTGAGATTGAAAAATATCTCCAGTGAGCATCTTAAACTTCAATTATGTTCTTATCCCTTTTGTGATTACAATAAACTAAGATTGTTATGTTCAACAGTGAGCATCGATTGGAACTCGAACGAAGTGGTGCTGAAGATATTGATAACTTACAGAGAACCAAATTCCCCTCCTGGTTTTACTCGAAGGTAAGGATTTTTTTCTTCCCATATCCATTGAACGGATATGCTGAATATTGTTCATTTCTCTTATTGATATTTTAATTTAATTCTTGGAATAATTGCTACTTTTGTAGATGTACTATTTACATAGGAACGGTTCCCCAGAGGCCACCGAAGAGTTACTGTCATTAGCATCTGGTCCCAGTTTCACTAACATGGTATACTCTGCGTGTATTGTGAATGGAGTACGTTTTGTAGCCAAAGCTCGGGATGAGAAGCATAAAACGTAAAATAGTGGCATTTCTGTTCCGGGGATTAATGACAACATGTTTTATGGTATATTGGAAGAAATAATTGAGTTGACTTATTTAAATAAGTACAATGTGACTTTATTTAAATGCAAGTGGTATGACACTGATCCTACAAAGAAGAAACTTTATACTGACAAGAATATCACAAGTATCTCCATCAACGGACAATGGTACAAGGATGATCCTTACATACTTGCTACTCAAGCAAAACAAGTGTTTTACATCGAGGATCTCCTTAATGGACCAAATTGGAGGGTTGTCCATAATATGGTGCATCACAATATATGAGATCTACCCAGTGATGGAGATAATGCACAAGACTTGTTATTTCTGCAGGATAGTAACTTGTCCAACTTCAACCTCACAGTTGATCTGAGAGATTTCGATCTAGTACATCTAGGTAATGAAAGAAATAGTCCTTCAATCGTTCCAACACACATGAATGTTGGACCTGGTGCTCATGGAGAAGACACCTTCATCGATGATGACGAGAGCCTTGAAGACAAAACAATTGATGATTATATGGATGAGGAGCCCACACAATCTGATAATGAAGGAGAATCCGATGACCATCAGTCTGTTAGGTTCACCGACACTGATTCTGATTAGGAAAAAAATAATATATTCAAACTAAAACTACAACTCATAATTGTGTAAGCATGATTATTAAAATAATAAATGTGATTGTAAGAGATTGAACCATTTCATCCTTCAACTGGACATTAAGTTCTTTTTAACTACTTATATGATGTGTATTATTTTAGTTATGGCGGATGTCGAGGCACGATACCACGGAGGTGACGCTAGAGGCAACGCACTGGAGCGACCCAGCCGTATTCCATCTCAGTGTGAGGGCTCAGGTATTTGTTATTAATTGTGCATACCTAAGCTTGATTAAATATTATGTTTATTTTGTTAATATTTTTCTTTATTAAATAAAGTAGCACCTGCTAAGAAGAGGGGGCCGAATAGGTCCCTAAGACTGCATGAGAAGATTGGTAGGGGTGGAGGCAGACCGGTGCCTGTACAGTTTGATACGAATGGTACATGGCATGCAATTAGTGAGAATGCCAGTCATCTCCCTCGTGATATTGGCAGCATGATCCGTGCCCACGTGCCGCCCTATTATAAGTCATGGCGGGCTGTACCTCAGGAGATTCGAGATAGAGTTGTGCAGGAGGTTTGCGTAAGTATCCATTTCCTTTTGAATTAATGTCTTTGAGATTGAAAATCCTAAATATATGACTTATAAATTTATTAAATGTCTTATAATGCAGTCCCATTTTGAGTTCGAGGGCATCTCCGAGGGTGATCGGGATAGAGCACTCTCTGGTTTGATGCGGACTGCTGCCGACCTGTACCGAGATTGGAAGTACAGGTTGAATAAGCATTTCTTAGAGCATGGAGGTGATCAATACGAGGAGTATGACTTGGATCAAGCTCGACGTTGTGTGCCTCGGTCTGTCTCACCGCAGACATGGCAAAGGTGTGTGAATTTCTTTGATAGTGACGAGCACAGGGTAAGTATGATATTTTATGATATTATGTCAGTATTTCATATTTAGTAGATTGTGAACATTAAAATTTAACTTTTTTCTCTTAATTTGCAGGAGTTGTTTGCAAGAAATACAAATAATAGAGCACAGAAGGTCGTGAATGACCGGCATGGGTCAAAGTCTATTGCTGCACATCGCTTTGATAAGGTAATTTAAATTTTTTCTATCTTTTTTAAATATATCCATTTGTTAAATAGCATTACTACCCTTCATCCTTTTTTTTGTTGCAAAAATTGAACAGAGAAACAAAGATACTGGTGAGCTGCAGTCGGTGCCCGATAACTTTAGGGACCGACACACATACAGGTCGGGGGAGTGGGTGCATCCGATCCCTCAGGGGCAACATGTAAGTTGTTTGAATTTCATAATTTAAATAAAATTTTACGAATATATCTTCTAAGATAGATTTCTTATTACTTTTTTTTAATAATTTAAGGCGAGGATGACTGAGCTCATGACTCAGCATGTACAGTCTAGTGTATCATCCACTAGCTTGCCTACGACTCCTGTACAGTTAGATGAGGCTGCCATCGCCGATGAGGTACTTGGCACTCGTCGAGGGTACAGGAAGGCTGTTGGGTGTGTACTTGCTGGTCAGACTTATCGTTCGATGGGGACTTCTAGCATAGCGACGAGCTCACAGACTGTGTCTCAGGTTGGTGAGTTGCAGGAGCAGTTACACCAGAGTCGGGAGCAGGTTGAGCAGAGCCAGCTATTGATTCAGCAGCAGCAACAGCGGCTTGATCAGCAGCAGCAGCTTGATCAGTAGCAGCAGCAGATGATACAGCAGCAGGAGATGATGTAGTAGCAGCAGCAGATGCAGCAGCAGTTTGGGACTTATCTCACTGAGATGACCTCGATCCTTAGACAGCAGGGTATCGTCCTACCGCCGCCTCCATTTGCTGCTGCTACACCGCTTGGGCCGAGTAGATTTGCGCCTGCACCTACCGCTCAGTCGCCACCGTCATTTTATCATCCTCGTAGTCAGGATGATGATGATGATGATGATGATGACGATGACCACGGTGCACTGTGATTTTGCACCTCCCTACTTCCCCATAGTATATTTTGTTTATGTATTTTTATATTTTCTATGTGTGCACATTTACATAGATGATGTATATATATTAGTTTATTTATATAAATATTATTTTTATCATTGCTTTATGAGTATTAATTTTTTATGTTGAATCAAATTGTTAAACATTATTAATAATACTATTGATATATGATAATTGTATAATTTATATTAAAATAAATTATTAAACGGGTCAAGTAAATTAAAATAAAGAACATATAATTTGAAATATACGACAATTTGATTTTAAATTTTAAAAAAAAATTTTAAAAACTTTTTAGCGGCGACAATTGTCGTCGCTGTAGGTCAAAAGTCGTCGCTGAAGGTCAGGCTTTCAGCGACGACAAGTGTCGACGCTGAAAGCCTGACCTTCAGCGACGACTTTTGACCTACAGCGACGACAATTGTCGCCGCTAAAAATCAAAATTCAATTTTTTTTGAAATTTGAAATTCACAAAAGGTCCATCTTTTAGCGACGACAAATTGTCGTCGCTAATGACCTCTTCAGGCATGAATCTACATCGACGACATTTTTAACGACGACTTTTTCTTTTGCGACTACCGAGAACTTTTTAGCGACGACAAATGTCGCCGCTAAAAGTCTTTTTTGCTGTAGTGGTGCTTACAATGGTTTAAAGTAGAGCCATTAAAATCAAAGTGGATATTAAACGAGTTCTTTGAGATTTCTAGTTTAATTGATGAGTTATCAATTTCACTACTTATAATATGAAAAATATTAACTTATATAAATAATTGAAAAAATATACACAAACAATAAGTAAAATAATAATAATAAATTAATATTATAATTCATCAAAATATGATAATCGAAAGAAAATAATTCAAATTATATAAAATCTCATAATTAAATAAATTAAATTTTTTAAAAATTTAAATTTGACTCACTATCAATATAAATTAATTTTAAATTATTATCCATTCATGTATTATCATATCATTAAAAAGTTATTAAAATTCTTTTACTATTGATATTGATAAAATTTCTTGATAATATTAATTTTTTAATGAGGTACCATCTTTTTTTTTATTGATAGTGTAAAAAAATTTGCATTAATAATTAATTAAATCTAAATTTTTTATAGTTACCGATTTAATATAATACAATAAGTTCAACCGGATTAATTAATTAAAAATTACTAAAAAAACTAATTTTTTATGTATTCGCAAGTAAGAGTAGTTTGATGGTACAATTCAGATCAAATCAAGCTTTGATTTATGGATTAAACCGATTGATTCGATACAAATTTAATAATAATGGGTTAAGGATAGTTGGGGAGACGAGCTTTCAAAAAATTATCTAAGAAATTGATTCTTAAAGTTTGGCAGCTGATTTATCCAACGTAGAGCATAATAATAATAAAAAGATCCCAAATTTGCATATACTACATAGCGACTCAGATTTTGATAATCAATGTTTATAAGGAAGTGAATTTTGTGTCATTTTTTAAGTCTCAAAATTTAAAGTAATGTAATAGTATTAAAAATTATTAAATTAAGATTATTTGATCTTATTCATTAAAAAATAGATAATTATAATTAAATAATTTTAATTTAATAATTTTTAAATTTATCATATCAATCCAAATTTTAAAATTTCAAGAGTAATATAACAAACACTCTACAAGAGAGGTTACATATTGGATGGCATCTTTTAATTTTTCTCAAGGTTTGGATTATTCTAAGCTTATTTTTATTTTGTCCTAGTAATTTATTAAATGGTGACATAATAGAAATCTTTAGCGAACATTATTATGTAATTTTTCTTTTTGGACTTTTGGCCCTTGTAATTACGACAAAAAAAGGGAAAAGGAGGATAATTCACTTTAAAAATTTGACAGACCATAAGCAAACACCGATGAAAAAGGAATGTATTTGGTAAACAAAAGTTATATAGAAAAAGTTGCCAGAGATTTGGTTGACTTCAAATCATCAGCACCTTTACGTCCTATTCATTCATTTGAAAAGAACTTTACCATAAAATTAATGGAATCTATCCTAACAAACAATTTTAAACAAAAATGTCATATGTAATAAAAATAAAATTTAAAATTAAAATTAAAATTTTTTATATTTAATAAATTAACTTTTATAAATTTATTTCAGCATTCATTATTTTGTATCTATTAACCACCTTCAATTCATATCTGAAATTTAATTTTAAATTTTATTTTTATTACATATGTAGCATCGTTGAATTTAAAATGAGTTAACAATGGTTACTACAAATGACCGGAATCTTTCCCTAAAATGTTAATACTCTAATCCTCTTTATCAAAAGCCTTTCCTTTTATTCGCCAAAAGAAAGCCTGGGCAAAAAGATGTTGCTGGCTTTTGCTGATCGACAGAAAATTTGCAATTGGTAGGTGAATGTGAAAGGATTGGAGCTGTACGAGGACATATTCATTGATTCTAAACATTGATTGACTGATTTTGTGAATGAGATTCATGCTGCCGCCCGGAATGAGAAACTTTCTGGTAAACCAATAATCTGTTACATTGTTGCGTTATTTGTTTATTTCATTTTAGTGTGCAAGTTCCATTTGTTGCTGATGTACTAAGCTATTCCCCCCCCCCCCCTTTTTTTTTTTTTTGGTTTTTGAATATAACATGGGGTAGGTAAGGGGTCCAAGTTCTAAGTTAACCAGTCTGAATAATTTCCAAAATGATCTTTGTAAGTTTTATGATTTTCTGTTACAAAAGCAATTATATACGTACCTTCAGTAGACTTGAGCTATCACTGCTGATTGTATAGCAGTCCTCTTATATACCTTAGTTGTTATGGATAACGGACTTGCCCCTCTAAGGAGTTCAAGTAAATCATAAGGATACGATGAGGTTAGATAAAAGGACTTCCACTCTAAGGAATGCAAGCAAATCACAAGTGTGGGATGGAGAATAATCATGTCTAAATTGTGGACTTTTACATTTATGCACATTGTGAAAGTGAAAAAACATAGGACGTTACTATTGCCAAAACATGTCTAGTTCTATAGAACCATAAGAAGAGTCGAAAGGATCATTGGTGGGAAACACCCACTAGGTGCATGTTTGCGATTATCTAATCGTATATTGATACCCGATATCATTTTGGGAATTGAATTGCTACTTATCAGAACAGGAATATTACATTCATGATATAAATTACATCGACAAATTCTGTAATTCCATATAATAATTTGGGTGCATGACCGAAATTTTATTTGGTGGAAAAAGCTTTTCATGTTTGTAGCATTTTCTATACAAATAAATGTAAATATTAACGGGCCAAGATTGGAAGGTATAACAATGTGCACAATGGCATTCATTGACTAATTAAATAGAGGAAAAACTTGGGGACTGATTTTGTTCACCAGAATTATGTAGAATATTAGAACTAATAAATCATTTTGTTAGGTTGTTTTTTATGCCTAAAGATTGGATAAATAAGTTATCTTTGTGTGATATTAAACAAATTTTCATCCGTGAAAGTCTCTTAACTCTCCAAAAGTATAGTATGTGTATCTTCTCAATGCGTTAATAATTCAATAAACTGTAGTATCTATCCAGGGAGTAAAAGGTGAATATCTGTACCACATGGTCTTGCATTCTTAGTTGAGTAAATACACTGTAGATGTACTTTGATTTCCAAATTCATATAAACATGGCAGTCGAAAAAATATGATAAGTTTATAATTGAAAATCTTGATTTTTGTCAAATATCTGACCTATATTTTCAATTTTGTAGCAGTGAATATTCCATAAAGACAAAAGTGAAAAAAAAAAAGATGAATTTCATGGGAACTATAAAAATTAATAAAGTGAAGTTGAAAAAAATATGATAAGTTTATAACTGAATAATTGAATGATATTTATATTTTAGGAAAGTAAATTAAAAAACATGATTTTTTTCCCTTTAGAAATTAAATATTAACTGATTTAATTAATATCATGATAATTTTGTGAATAGAAAGATATCAAGATTATCATTTGATTTACCACATAGTGTTTTAAATTATTTGAAATCTGGTGTTTCTAACTAAATATCCTAATGCAAATCAAGTAACTCATGGGAAAACAAGCACTAACATTTTAGTTGTAGGTTCAAAGAATGTTTGGCATGCCCTATTCACACATTTTGTAAGATTTTGGGTTATATATGTGTACTTCGTAATTTGATTGCTTTCTGTAGTTTGTAACATGGATATTGTATTGTTAAGGTCATAAATCATGAAGTATGGTCCACACTATAGCAAAAAAGACCTTTATTAACGACATTTGTCGTCGCTAAAGAGTGTTCAATCGTCTCTAAAAGAAAAAGTCATTGCCGAAAATATCATCGGTATATCTTCGTGCTTGAAATAACCATTAGCAATAACATTTTATCATCACTAAAAGTACAGCCTTTTATAATGACAATGTCGTCGTAGAAAATCATTTCAAATTTTATAAAATTTAAAAATTTAATTTTTAGCGACTACGTTGTCATCGCTAAAAGTAAAAAAGTCATTGTTGAAAGTCAGCTTCAACGATGACAATGTTATCGCTGAAGCCCGACATTTTAGCGATGACAATTGTCTTCACTAAAAGTCCAAAGTTCAGCAACGACAACTGTCATCGCTGAAAGCTTGAGCTTCAGTGATGACATTGTCATTGTTGAAAGTTGTCTTCAACGACAACATTCTGCCCTATAGCGACGACAATGTCGTCACTAAAGATTTTTTGAATTTTTTTTAAAAAATTTAAATTCAAATTGTCATTATGGTATATTTCAAATAATATATTATATTTAATAATTATTATCTGAAATATTCTTTATTTTAATTAATTTGAATTGCTCAATATCTTTTTTAAATTTAATTTAATGTAAATTATACAACTATAATACATCAATAGTATTAATAATAATGTCTAACAATTTGTTGCACCATAAAAAAAATTATTACTCATAAAGCAATTGTAAAAATAGTATTTATATGAATAAATTATATATACACCATCCATGTAAATGTGTACACATAAAAAACATAAAAATACATATACAGAATATACTATAGGGAAGGAAGGTGTAAATATACCGATGTACCATCATCATCATCGTTATCATTATCATCATCCTGACAACAAAGACGATAAAATGACGGTGGTGGCTGAGATGGACCAGGTGGCTGAGTGGCAAGTGCAGGCACAAATCTACTCAGTCCAGGCGGTGTAGCAGCAGCAAATGAAGGTGGCGGTAGGACAATACCCTGTTATCTAAGGATCGAGGTCATCTCAGTAAGGTAAGTTCCAAGCTATTGTTGCATTTGCTGCTGCTATGTAATCTGCTGCTACTACTGATCAAGCTGCTGCTACTGCTACTGCTCCTGAATCAACCACTGGCTCTGCTGGAATTGCTCCCGACTCTGCTGTAACTGCTCCTGTAACTCACCGACCTGAGACACGGTCTGTGAGCTTGTCCCTGTGCTAGAAATCCCCATCGAATGATAAGACTAACTAGCAAGCACACACCCAATAGCCCTCCTATACCCTCGATGAGTGCCAAGCACCTCATCGACGATGGCAATCTTATTTATCTATACAGGAGTCGCAAGCAAGCTAGTGGATGATACACTAGACTGTACATGCTGAGTTATGAACTCAGTCATCCTCACCTTAAATTATTAAAACAAAATTCAATAATAAATCTATCTTACAAGATATATTCGTAAAATTCTACTTAAAATATAAAATTCAAGTAGCTTACATATTGCCCTTGAGGGATCGGATGCACCCACTCCCCCAACCTATACATGTGTCAGTCCCTAAAATTCTCAGGAACCGATTGCAACTCACCAGTATCTCTGTTTCTCTATTCAATTTTTGTAAGAGAAAAAAAGGATGAAATAAATAAAGCTATCTAACAAGTGGATATATTTAAAAAAAGAACCAAAAAGTTAAATTACCTTATCAAAGTGATGTGCAGCAATAGACTTTGACCCATGTCAGTCATTCACGACCTTTTGTGCTCTATTATTTGCATTTCTCACAAACAACTCCTACAAATTAAGAAAAAAAAGTACTAAATTTTTATGTTTATAATTTAAATATGTGAAATAATGACATAATATCATAAAATGTCATACTTACCCTATACTCGTTATTATCAAAAAAGTCCACACACCTCTGCTTTGTTTGTGGTGAGACAGATCGGGGCACACAATGTTGAGCTCGATCCAAGTCATACACCTAGTATTGATCGCCTCCATGCTCTAAGAAATACTTATTCAACTTATACTTCCAATCTCTATACAAGTTTGCAACAGTTCACATCAAACCAAAGATCGCACTATCCCAATCACCCTTAGAGATGCCCTGGAACTCAAAGTGAAACTACATTAAGAGACATTTAACAAATTTATGAGTAAAATATTTAGAAATTTCAATCTTATAGGAATCAATCTTAGAGGGATTAATTCAGCAGTTCCAGCACATATTTAGAAATTTCAATCTCAGAGGAAATAGATACTTATGCAAACTTCCTGCATAACTTTATCTCGGATCTACTGAGGTATAGCCCGCCATGACTTATAATAGGGTGGCACATGGGTACGGATCATGCTGCCAATATCACGAGGGAGATGGCTGGCATTCTCACCAGCCGCATGTCATATACCAGTCGTATCAAACTATACAGGCACCCGTTTGCCCCCACCCCTGCCTATCTTTTTGTGCAGCCTTAGGGACCTATTCAGACCCTTCTTTCTAGCAGCTGCCACTTTAATAAATAAAGAAAAATATCAATACAATAAACATGATATTTAATCAATCTCAGGTATGCATAGTTAATAATAAATTCTTGATCCCTCGCACTATGATGGAATATGGATCGGTCGCTACAGTGGGTCACCTCCAACGTCACCTCCATGGTGTCATATCTCGACATCCATCATAATTAAAATAATACATATTATACAAGTAATTAAAAAAGAATCTAATGTCAAATTGAACGATCAAGTGGTTCAACATTTTACAATCATATTGATTATTTAAACAATCATGCTTGCATAATTATGAGTTGTAGTTCGAATATCTTATTTTATCCCTAGTCTAAATCAGTGTCAGTGAACCTAACAGATTTATGGTTATCAACTTCTCCTTTATTATCAGATTGTATGGATCCTTCATCCATATAATTATCAATTATTTCATCTTCGAAACTCTCATCATCATTGATGAAGGCGTCTTCTCCATAAGCACCAGATCTAACATTCTTGTAAGTTAGAATGATTGAAGGACTATTTTTTTCATTACCTAGATCTACTAGATTGAAATCTCCAAGATCAACTATGAGGTTGAAGTTATATGAGTTACTATATTGCAGAAATAATAGGTCTTGTGCATTATCTCCATTACTGGGTAGATCTCATATGTTGTGATGCACCAAATTATGGACGACCCTCCAATTTGGTCCATTAAAGAGATCTTCAGTGTAAAACACTTGTTTTGCTTGAGTAGGAAGTATATAAGGATCATCCTTGTACCATTGTCCATTAATGGAGATGCTTGTGATATTCTTATCAATATAAAGTTTCTTCTTTATAGGATCAGTGTCATATCACTTGTATTTAAATAAAGTCACACTATACTTATTTAAATAAGTCAACTCAATGATTTCTTCCAGTACAACATAAAACATATTACCATCAGTCCCCAAAATAGAAATGCCACTGTTTTTCATTTTATGCTTTACATCTTGAGTTTTGACTACAAACCGCACTCCATTCACAATACACGTAAAGTATATTATGGTAGTAAAACTGGGACCAAAGGCTAATGATAGTAGCTCTTCGGTGGCCTCCAGGGAATCGTTCCTATGTAAATGGTACATCTAAAAATGTAGCAATTGTTCCAAGAATTAAATTGAAAGATCAATAAAAGAAATGAATAATATTTGGGATATTGGTTTAATGAATTAAAAACCCTTACCTTCGAGTAAAACCATGAGGGAAATTTGATTTTCTATAAGTTGTCAATATTTTCAGCACTACTTTATTCGAGTTCTAATCGATGCTCACTATAGAACATAACAATGTTAGTCTATTATAATCACATAAAAGAGAAAAACATAAATGACATTTACGTTACTTATTGGAGATACTTTTCAATCGCAGTACAATTATTCAAGATATACCACATTGCAACATCTCGATCCTTTCAATCGAAGTGAGAAATAATCTTCTTCCCCATTGGTCAACACTGAAATCGGAACACTGACAATACCCTTCTTGTTTGACTAGGTGTTACATCTTGATTTCTATCAGATTGATTGAATCTAGTTTTCACTCCTTCCAAGTACATAGAGAAAAATGTTAATGCCTCATCAACAATATACCCTTCTGTAATTGAACCCTCTGGTCGAGCATGATTTCGGACATAATCCTTCAGCTTTTTTATATATCTCTCATATGGGTACATCCACAAAAAATGAACAAGTCCTCCTTCCAATGCTTCGTCTGGCAAATGTATCACCAAGTGAACCATTATGTCAAAAAATGTTGAGGGGTATATCCTTTCAAGCTTACATAAAATAATGATAATGTCTTGTTTGGCTTGTAGAATATCCTTCCTATTGAGAGTTCTAGCACATATTTGATTGAAGAAGTTGCATAACTCAACAATTGAATATGATAATTCCTTTGGCAAGAAAGCCTAAATTCCTGGTCCTAATAGTTTTTGCATAATAACATGATAATCATGTGATTTTAGCCTCTTCAACTTTAGGTCACGATCTGTGAGATTTTTACAAAGACTCCCAGCAAACCCATCTGAAAATTTCACATTCTTTATATATTAGTAAAATCATTTCTATTCTTCCTAGTTAAGCGTATATGCAACATGCAGCTTGAAAAGTTGACCCCTCTGCTCATATAGATGTAAGTTAGGCCTTATCTTCATGTCTACTAGATCTCATCTTGCATTGTCTGTATCTTTAGTTTTGTGCTCAATCTCCAATAATGTACCCAGGATACTATCATATACATTTTTCTCAACCTGCATCACATCAATGTTATATCTTAAGTTCATTATCGGCCAATACGGGAGATCAAAAAATATACTTCTCTTGCTCCAATTAAGTTCGTCGACACCTCTCTTTCGCTTTAAACCACTAAATTGAACATGTTTTCCAAGAAATCTCTATGCCACCTTTCCTAACTATTCCATGATAATGTTACTAGTAAGAGGCCGAGGAGAGGCTCTCTTCTTTGACCTCCTATTGAATTCTTTTCTATTTCTCCATGTGTGACTTCTTGAAAGCCAACGGCAATGACCAATATAAGTTATTTTTCCTCTAACTCGAATTAACAGAGTATCTAAATTACATACAGGACATGTTTTGTATCCTTGCTCGCGTCACCCGAATAGACTCCTTCAAGTAGGAAAATCATTTATAGTCCATAAAAATGCTGCCCACATGTTGAACATCGTATTTGTGTTCGCATCTCGAGTTTTAACTCTTCTCTCCCAAAGATGCCTTAACTCTTCTACAATCGGTTGTAAGAAGACATCAATATCCTTATCTAGCAATTGCAGCCTTAGGATTAATAGGGTCAACATGAAAAAAGATTGATTCATGCATACCTATAGTGGCAAGTTATAAGTAGTCATAACTACTGGCCACATGCTGTAGGATAGGTTCCTATCACTAAAAGGATTAAATTCGTCTGCACTTAAACCTAACCTAACATTTTGTAGGTCAGCAGAGAAATTAGGATACCTCTTATCAAACTCCTGCCAGGCTTTTCCATCAACAGGATGATGCATTACCCCCTCCTCTTTTAATTTTTTAGTGTGATGCCATATCATATTCTTTGTAGTATGTCTCGATCCATACAAATGCTTTAATCGATGAGCTAACGAAAAATATCGAATCACTTTTTGAGGTACTTTCTTTTCTTTTGTATTTTTATTTACCCATTAGCTCCTCTCACAAATTGGATAATTATCCTTAAAAGTATGTTCTTTCTAGAAAAGTGTGTAGTCATGTTTGCATACATGAATTGATTCATACCCTAATCCTAACTTATTGAGTCATTTCCTTGCACCATAGTATGACTCGGGTAATTTATTGTTGTTTGGAAGTGCCTCTTTAAACAATTGCAGAAGAGCATTAAATAACTTATTTGTCCACTTATGCAGAACCTTCAAGTGCATGAGTTTCACCAGGAAGTTCAAGGCTAAAAACGTCATGCATCTTCGATACAATTCTATTTCTACTTACTCGAACAGGTTATCACAATTACTATAATTTATTTCAATATCTCCATCAGTCGTATTCTCACTCCTGTACTCATCATTGCAAAAATCAACTTTAGGTAATTCAGGGCCAATGAAATCATGTATAATATGCACCAGCTCATCTCTATTGTTAGGAGATACTCCCCGAGTTCCTTTATAAGTCGAAACATTTGCTTCATCATGGTGTACCTAATTTATGTATAATAGATGAAATTCATTATTTATAATATGTACCTCCAACGTTGGTAATGTCTGAAATATTAAATTCACACACTTTTTGCATGAGCATCTTACCAAACCCCTTTCATCAGTAAAGTTTTTAACTTTTTGAACAAATGTCACTGCAACATTCTAATACTCATTTGACAAGCGATTTGGTAGATGTATCCAACTTTTATCAATGAACATTGTATCATTGAATAGGAAGAAAATTGCTTTAGGTGAAATAAAATGTGGTGATTAATATTTGACCGTCACCTTATATACACCGTATCACTCTAACTTTGAAGGGTAGGGTTTTATCCCATTTGAGATATTTCTATAGTTATTATTTTCTCCAATTTATCCACACTAATTGTTTGCTCTGTGTAGAAATTTTGACAATATCTTCCCATGATTTTCTAAGTGCCTAAACTATACGCTTGTATAGTTTATACCCAGAGAACAGTTAGGTTCCCATAATATTAAACAAGAGCTAGATAAATTGTTAATAACAACTGTAGGATAATATCCTAAATTGTCTAACTTTTCAAGATAATTCAAGGATTGGTTGATGTTTAGAGAAAAATCAACCCTTGAATGGATCTAAACTTATAATTTAAATGCAAATGTAGTTCTACTTAAAATTATTATAAAAATATATTTACAATAATTAAAAATAACAACATAACAATTTATAAGCATCGTTATTTAAGTGTCAGTACTGTTATTTAAGTAACTTATTACATGGATTATTGATTTTTTTAAATATCCATAATAAGTGTTATGTTTCACAATAAGCTTGTGGGAATTCAAACGTGTAACCTATTTTACTATATTTATAAGGTGCACAATTCAACTTCTTTATAGAGAAGTGTATTTTATGAATACTATAAATAATCAAGCATAGGAACTTTTCAAATTTCTATTATGGTATGGTCGTTTTGATTATTTTACTAGGAAGTCTTTTCATAAGAATTAATATATATATTTTTATACAACTCCAATATGTCACATGTTATTATAACTAAATAATAATATTTATCATTATAACATTGAAAGAAAGTAAGAGGATGCTATCACAAAATAAGGAACCATTATTTGTTAATATTTTTTTAATCTAATTTTAAACAAATAAAATAATTTTCATCATTTATATAATTTTCAAATTATATTTTAACTTTAGCTATTAGAATTATGTAGATTGGGCCTAAAAAATATTTCACCGTACATTTTTTTTAGTTTCATAAGTTATTCATTAATGTAATATTATTGTAACTTTAGTTATTAGAATTATGTACATAACATATATTTTCTATACAAATTAAGAAATGTTTCATAATTTTCAAAAATTTACATTTCCTTATTTTGAAAATTAATTTTTAATCTAGTTAAAAATTCAAGATACATAACAGTTGAAATTGTAAATAAAAAAATTAATCAGTTAATGACAAAATTGACATTGAAAATAATAAAATATAATTCAAAAATTATATAAACTATATTTATTTTGAAAATAATTTTAACAAATAAATTTTGAAAATCAATCAATTATAAATTTTATAATTTTAAAAGAAAAAAGTAAATTTAGTTTTATCCAAAAAAGGGGTGATTTTCATGCGGACTTCCTAATTTTTTGAATTTTTTGTTTCTATATAATGTAGATAGTATAATTTAGATTGTTAGGATTTGATTTTCATGTGGTCTCGAGTTTAATTAAAATTTTCTTATTATGTGGTGTAAATAGTATAATTTGAATTATTAAATTTTAATCTCAATTAAAAAAGAGATTATATAACTATAATCTCTTATTTTCTAAGCTATATTTACATACTTATTCTAGTTTTCTATCTTATATTATTTCAACGAATCTAATCATTTTGAAGTGTCCTAAATTACATCATAAATTTTAGATTTTACGGATAAAATATTATAACTACTTTATCTTACATTAGTCTAACTGAATAATTTACACATATATTATATACTACAAAGTTATAATTTAAGGGATACATAATAATAATAATAAAATTTATATTTATAAATTTTATGCTAAGTTAAATTTACATAAATAAATTTAAAATTTACATAAATAAATTTAAAATTTACAACATGCAAAACTAAATAATATGGAGTTTCATATTAAATTAAACATACTATCAACTCTATTAATTCATTGTAAACTATTTTAATAAATTAAATATAATATTTTATAATTAAAATATTATAAATTTTAGTTTACGTACCTCAATGGCAAAAATTCACTAATTAACTCTGAATACTCTTCACGAACAAAGATAAGTGCTTATAATAACTAACAAATTAAAATATGCAATATACAAAATTAATACACATTAACATATATAAAAAATAAATATACTAAAATAGAAAAAATTATAAGAGAAAGAGAAAGTTAGGAAACTTACCTCAAATCTAGATTCTCTAAGTGCGCAAATGAAGAGGGGAGGAGGTGTCGAGGTTTATATAGGCGGATCCTTCACCGATGATAAAAAAATTTCAATCATTGATAAAAGGTCGTTGCTGAAAGGTCACCCTTCAGCGATGACAAAGTCATCGCTGAAGACTTTTTTTTTTTGGCAAACAAGCCTTCAGTGACATTTGTGTCATCGCTAAAAGGCTAACCTTTCAATGACAATATTTGTCATCACTGAAGCCTTATCTCGAAAATCGGACAAGGCCTTCAGCGACAACTATAGTCATCGTTGAAGGGTTGACCCTTCAATGACAACAAATGTCATCATTGTAGGCTATCCTCGAAACTTGAGGCAAACTTTCAGCGATAACATTTGTCCTCGTTAAAGGCTAGGCCTTTTAGCGACAATTGTGTCGTCATTGAAGGCCTGGCCAAATTCCGAGGCTGGCTCTTCAGCAATGACATTTTGTCGTTGTTGAAGGCTAGCCTTTTAGCAACGACATAGTCATTACTGAAAACCTAGCCAAATTCCAAGGCTGGCTCTTCAGCGATGATATTGTTATCGTTGAAGGCCAAATTTTCCCACCAATTTTTTTTAGGTTTTTAGTGACGACATTTATCATCACTAAAGGCTAATTCCTTCCAGCCTCAGTTTTCTAATTCCTTCTAAAAAGCCATTTCGCTTTTTACCGATGATAATGTCATCAAAAATACTTTTAGTGACAATCAAATTTTTGTTGTCGCTAAAAACATTGTCATTATTGCTTTTTATTCTTGTAGTGCCAATGTTAAATTTTGAATATTTTTTAAGTCTTTTATCTAAAATTGTGTGATGTCTTAAAAAAAGAATAACTAATTTCAAAATTCAATTATATTGTCATATTATTTTACAATATCGGAGGAAATTAGACATTCGATGCAAATTCTAAGTTGGATTCATACTTAGGTTAGGTTTTCAATTAGTGTGATATGTATCTTAAATAAAATGGCAGCTCTAATATATATTTTAGTTCTGTTTATATTTGTAAAAAAATTATTTACAAATATATTCATAAAAAAGTAATATGTAATTTATATTGATGATTTAATAAGAATAAAATCTAAAAATATGATAATAAATAAAAATAGATTTTTACTTGAAATTAGAATGTAGCTCATACATTGCTTGGGCTATAAATCTATTCATTATGAGAATTGAACTATATTATAGTGTGTAATCTAAAAATGAATATAATTTATATAAACATTTATAAACAAGAATTTTTTTAGACATTTAAAGTAGATAAGATGTTGAGGAGTGTACTTACAAACTCATAAATTTTGGAAAACTCATTTGAATACAACATTTGTTAGGCTGTAATTCTATTCATTGATTAATAAAAGTATGCTAAATATATAATAAAAACTAGCATATTAAGCAACATTTGTATAATAAATTGGGCAAATTACAAATAATTTCATCTAATTATAAGATTGTTGGATTTTATCCCTTTATATTATGAAAACTTAGATTTTATTTCATACAACTATATAAAACTTGAATTTTACTCCCATTATTACTAAGTTAATGATTGTAATATTTACCAATAGTTCTATTACACTTAGTGGTGGTTATAAACTAACACTATCATTCTTAGTGGCGATTCGACATCGATTCATAACTACCAATAAGTCAAAAAATTGCCAGTAAGTAAAGTATGATAATAGCAGTTTTCCTAACATATTTCATTAACTTGATAACGTTGGAGATAAAATTTAAATTTTATATAATTATAAAAGGTAAAATCCAAATTTTCATAATTCAAGGGAGTAAAATCCAACAATCTCATAGTTGGAAGAGGCAAAATGAAGTTTTTCCTAATAAATTTATTGTATTGACCAATATGATAATATCATAAAATATCAAGATAAAAAAATTGATATTATACTTACGATTTTTCATACATTATGAGAAGACTTCTTTGAATACAATAACAATAATAATAATAATAATAATAATAATAATAATAATAATAATAATAATAATAATAATAATAACCTTCTTAACATAAATATATCCAATTAAATTATCTATGAAGAAGAGTTGAAATTTAACTTACATTAATTCATAAATTGTACAATGCTTCTTTGAATACCATATCAAGGTGACATTTGAATTTTTACAAACTCAACTCTAACTTAATAGGAATAACAAATCATAAAGAAAGCCATTTATAGTGCAAATATCTTCATAACATGTTGCTCCTGTAATTTATTGAACAATAAATGCAAGTAATATAGTTCTTTCAATAGTAAATCCAAACTTCCTCTTGACCCATTTTCAAATATTCTCTTCTAACCTGTATTTTAATGAAAAATTCATGTTAGTCAACTTTTTAATATTTGGATTTTCTTAGTTTTAATCCATCCATGCAACAAACATTGTATGTTTGTTTGACTTACAATTTAATTTTGCTTTTATTAAGCTACCATCAGCAACAACTAAATGATGTCAACCTAGAAGATGAAAGTTCAATATATTTATTAGAGGTTGCCTATGATGAATATCATAATTAAATATTTTCCAACATGCCTCACAAGTAGATACATATCTGCAATCATAAAAGCACTTGATTTTATTAATATTATGGATGACTCACTTTGTTAATCAACCTAATATAAAGATATTATGATACGATCATAACCTTTATCAATATATTTGAAAGGGCATTTGATGGATATATCTTGATTGCAAGATACTACATTAATGTGGGATTAATATCTCCATAATAACTAAGGATTGTATGGAACAACGAAGCAATCATCCAATTAAATGTGATTTTTGTTAATGGTTCTTCCATTATTGCAACATTTGTATATAGGATAATTATCATCATCAATTGAAGTATGATCAACAAACTTGTTTAGAAAATGCCTATGGCATTTAACATTCTTCATGCATGGAAATTTAAGATTAAAAGTTCCATATAGGTTATGCACCATAAAATTCTTTATCAAATCATACAAAATTAGATCTTTTTGTTGATCAATAATTTCTTATGGATATTGCTCAATAACATGTTATGAATACATCATATATTGTTATTTATAGGATTAAAATTTTATCAAATTCAATTCTAACTTAATATCACTCCCTTAATTCTATTTTATCTATCATTATATATATATATATATATATATATATATATATATATATATATATATATATATATATATATATATATATATATATATATATATATATATATTGTTATTTATCTATCTTTAGAAAGCCATAGATGAATTATTAATTTTGAAAAATTTTATATTTAATATTCTAACAAATACTTAATAACTTTATATATCATTGACTTTTAGTAAAGAAAAATTAGTAAATTAAAATTATTTTTTCTAAAATAGAGCCTATTAATTAAAATAAAAGATAAAAGTAAATAAAGAGAATAAGTAATCATGAATTTGGCATCTATAATTAAAGAAGGAGGTCTTCAAAAAGATTGTATAAACATTAATTTTTTATGCCACATTTTTAAGTGATATAATATGTAAAAATTAATAAAGTTTCGGTCAATTCTCCACATTAATATGTTTATGCTACATTTTTAGATGATATAATAAAAAATTTAATGTGTAATAGTATTACATGAATACTTAATTTATCAAATAATTTCATTGGAATAACTTGAAATTTAATAGTGGATTTCACTAAATTGAATTTTGTGTTGTTTTATCCAACTTAATATTATAGGATATATTAAATGTTTAAAATGTAATTTTATACTGTATTTCTAATTCGAATCCACCAAAGGTCTAAATTCAAACTTTTAACAGTTTCAATCTAATATAAAAAAATGGAATCATGCTCCATAAGATTTGAACCTACAACCACAATAGCTTAACTAAGATAGCAATGGGTTTTCTGCCTCTACAAGGATGGAGTGACAAAAGTTTTGAAAATTTAAGAGAGAGTCACAATGAGGTAAGCTATTTATCATTAATGATAAGTATCAAGCAGAAGTGTAGAGATGTATGCAATTAAAGCATCCTAACAAACCGATAAACTTGAACCTTGTTCCTCTATGACTCGATCAATCCAATTAGGCACTTGCCATCTATTTTCATTATTCAACTCTTTGATAACATGAAAAATGAAAAAGCTCTATGCTCCCTTTCTTTTTATCCAAAGGATGGAAGGGTAGATGCCTTTGGTGTCCTTTCCAGTTAGGAATTAGGGCCTCACAATCAATAGCTAATATGTTTTTCTCTCATGGCTTTTTTCATTCATGGTTTGATATTCTAGTGTGCTAGGCATAGAGGAACCGCACCAATCCATCCTAAACTTAGTAGTTAAACTCTACTATAGTGATAATACTATAGATGAGGTCTTATGAAAAAATAGCTCGACACTAGGATGATAAAAAGCTTAACACCTCTCATTCTTATAACCTTTTCATATTGAAAAAGTAATTAAGAATGAAAAAGGAAAACTCTATCTTATTCAAAACCCCAATTATGAAATCCCTTCTTTCCCACTTCACACCTTGAAACTTTTATAAAGAGAGAGAAAGAGAAAGGCACTTTCATATCTTCTTAAGTTGAAATAGCTAGCAAGCATAAAGGTTTCCTTTTTTAGGGTACTCTAAGGAATGGATCTAGTAAAGATGGGGTAAGGCCTATAACTTAGAGGATGAGAGCATGTAGCTATGAACCATTGAGGATTCAAATCCTTTCTCACCCACAACTGGCCAAAAAGGGAAGGAACCTTCCCTCTAGATATAGGAAAATCATGATTAGGATAAAAGACATAAAGTTATGGAACTTGGGTGTGGATATTTTGTTGAAATGCTTTACCTTACTTCTCTTTATACTTACTTTATATTTCTATTTAAAAGTAATGAATAATATTAATAAATATATTAAATATTAATAAATATATTAAGTAATAAATAGTAATAAAGAAATTATTTTTTTGTAAATGGTGAATTTTTTGAAATAAACTAATCCATATTTTATTTTTATTTTACACCTTGTAATTTTTCCTTAGCCAAATTTGGGTAGAATAGCAAAGCAAGTGAAGTATTGATAACATAGTTGTATTCCTCATCATTAATATGTTTGCTTTCCATAATTGTTGCCTCTTGGAAGAATTGACAACTACATCTTTGATCCACTTGCTAGTATTAATACATTTGAGAATTCTTAATTGGTTGATTTAAATAACCCTAGACTGTGGAACAAAGGAGCATCCCAGACTTAGACTAAGGTATTAATGGCGATTCTTAAATATTGAAGAATATTAAATATCATTGTATTATTAAAAATATGTATTATACAATTGTAGCTTTTTTTTTACATTAGAATATAGCTAACCTAAATATTGTAGACGTTAATTAGTAAGGGAGCTTTTATTTTTATTATTTATCAAATAAACTTGTCCAAAAATTTCCAACTTTATCCTATGTCCGGGGGGGACAACTTGTCTAATAAGTTTTGCCCATTATAAATGGACGCTAAGACTAACGACAATTGGAGACAATTAGTCTCCCTGTCCTGTGCATTCAAGATACTTGGATTTATTTGCCTCATTCCATGAAATAGTAAAAAAAATGCCATATATTTTGATTTTTTTAATTTGTTGATGAAATTAATTTCATCTCAAAATTTAAAATTATTCTCCCATGCACTAATATTGGAAAATTTAGTATGTTGGAAAACAGAAAAACAATTTTATAATTTAAAATTACCTGGATTAAATATGATATATATTTTCTAAATTAGTATAACCAAACTTGATGAATTCCTAAATTAAGAGGAAGCAAATATATTTAAGCACCAAATAATATACCCTGCGAAACAGTGGTCATTTATTTTGATGAAAATTTATTTAGTAAGAATGTACTTATAAAATGTTAAAATAATAAAAAATTATATTTATTCAATATTTAATGGAGGAAATATGACTAAATTAAACAAATATTTTCTATTTTAAAGATATAGTTATTTTTCTCGATTATATAGAATTATACATCATCGTTTTAACCATATTCATGTAATATGCATGTGACATATAATTTCTTATTAATATGATTAAATAAGATTTTTTTCTGGGTAAAATCTCTTTCAATAAATAAAAACGGGGTCGAGTCTCTAGTTGACAATGATACCATGATATCTTGATAATTTTTCTAAAATGTTGTCCTATGTACGTTTGAAAGCTATCGTTGACTAGGCCAGGCATCTTTCAAATGTCACAAGTTGGCCTTGCACACTAGTTGACCTAGTAAATAAGCTCCGTTCAAGCTGAAACTTGACAAATAATTCAAGCATAGGATGGAGACTCTATAGCCCAAATTTGGGGTCATTCCGATTTGTGTACTATTTTTTCCAATTTTTTATGTATTTGCACTTTACTTATATATTTGACCAAGGTAACTTGTCCAGTACGAGTAGGAAAGCACATGGCTGTGATCCTTGCATTATTATCTTTCTATTGGTGTATTTTGGTAGCAAAATTCCATCCGGAGCAAGCCGAAAAGCTCTTATGACGACTCAAAAAAAGTATGTCATCTTAAGCAATTTTCGGTTTGACTTATAATGCTCTTTAGGGGGGAGTGTAAGGTAACCATGATGGGAACCTTGCACTAACCTAGGGAATAAAATGTGCGGCTTGGTACCTCCCTTGCACATTTCTAACATTGTATTAAAGGATTATATGAATAATAGAAGTAGCTCCTTTTCTAATTTTGATGTCCTAAATTTTAGTTGATTTTGTACGCATTTGCCTGAATTGCATATTTTGCACTTGTGTGTGTTATACTTGTCTTTAATATGCTTTGTGTTACGTGTTATACTATCATTGCCCCTACTTGTGCGTGTTTTGGTTGCCTTGAATGTTTATCTTTCGTTGTGCTCTTTATTATCTTGCCGCTCGACTTATTTACCCAATTGAGTGTTGTGGGAATGACCTTTGGCTAGCTTGCTTTTAGGTTGTTGATTGCAAGTACTGCACGATCTAGCAAGTGAAGTTGCCAGCTCATGACATTTGATATCAGAGCGGGTTCGACCCGTTTTAGAAATCACTTGAAATTGTTATGAAATTTAAAGAGCAATAGCAACCATGTCGAACACAGTGCGCATAAATGAACTCGAGAACCAAATAGAGCAGGTAGAAGAATTGTACAAAGCTGTTGAAAAAATGCAAGGTCACAACATTCCTGAGCTTATTGAATGGGCCAGGGAATGGGAAGGGGTGGCCATTCGAGTTGCGGTTGTTAAATCTTATTTAGGCATTGATTAGGAAACTCCAAGTGTTGCCACTGGAGGCAACTTGGGTGACTCTATTAGAGAACTAAAAGCTAAACTAGTTGATGATGTGAAGGCCCAGCTTAGAGTTCTCACAAGAGCGTTGGGTAACCAAGGCCCTAACCATAGAGCACTAGAATACGGGCATATGAGGGTGCCTGAACCCTGCTATTTTGCGGGTGTACGAGATGCCAAAGAGTTAGAAAACTTTCTCTTTGATATGAAATAATATTTTCGAGCCGTAAGGCCATATTCGAAGGAGATAAAAGTTACGATCGCAATTATGTACTTAACTAGTGATGCAAAACTATGGTGGCGGACCAAATATGAAGATATTCTAATGGGAAGATGCATCATTGACACATGGGAAGACTTAAAAAGAGAGTTGAAGTTTCAATTCTTCCTTGAAAATGTTGAGTACATGGCTTGACGCTAACTCTAGGACTTGAAAGAGATTAGTACCATTCGAGAATATGTGAAGAGATTTTTTATCCTAATGTTGACATCCGGAATATATCGGAGAAAGATAAGATATTCTTCTTTCTTAAGGGTCTCAAATCCTAGGCAAAGACTAAACTCCAGAGACAGTGGGTTCGAGAATTGCTTACCGCTTTAGTTGTTGCTGAATGCTTAACAGACTACCACGCCAAAACCTCTAGCAAAAAGTCTCAAACAAATAATGGATCTCCTTCTAGTGGAAGTAGGGGACAGTCTAATAAGTCTAGTAAGGGCAAAAGTAAGGGAGGAGACAACAAAAAAAGTCCCACTAGTGCAAGCTTGGCATCTTCACAGAATACTAATAACACAGGAGGAAAGAGACCCTTGGCTTGTTTTCTATGTAAAAGGTCGCATAAGATGGCTGATTGCCCATAAAAAGCTGGCCTTAATGCTATGCAAGTTTTGATAAAAGACCAAGGTGAAGAAGAGAATGATTATGATAGTAAAGAGGACATAGCTCCAAGAATGGGTGTATTGCGGATCCTTGGTGCCCTAAAGAAACAAGTTGAAAAAGGGAAAAGTAGCCTAAACCATGGCCTCATATATGTAAGGGGACAAATAATAGGAAAGGCCACCTTTAGTGTGATGGTGGATACTGGTGGTACTCACAATTTCATCTCAGAAGCGGAAGCCAAAAGGCTCGGTCTAAAGTTAGAAAGGGACTCAGGTCGTATAAAAGTTGTTAATTCTAAAGCCTCGACCACCATGGGAATGGCAAGACAACAACTATAAAGCTTGATTTGTGGCAAGGAAAAGTAGATTTCGTGGTCGCTAAGATGGATGATTTTAATGTAGTATTAGGGATGGAGTTCCTCTTGAGCCACCAAGTCACGCCGGTTCCTGCAGCAAGCTACCTTCTATTCATTGGGGATAATCCATGCATGGTACCAATCCAAACAAAGCAACCAGAAGAGGTAAAACTTTTATCAGCTATGCAGTTCTAGAAAGGCCTAAAATGAAGAGAGCCATCATCTGTTGCCACAATTGTGGGGGATGGGAAAGGAGAAGCAACACTCGACGGAATTCAGTGCATGTTAGAAGCATATAAAGATGTTATGCCTGATGTGTTGCCCTCGCGTCTCCCTCTTTGGCGAGAAGTTAACCACCAAATCAAGTTGCTATCTGGTGCAAAACCCTCTATCAAAAGTCTGTATAGAATGGCCCCTCCAGAACTGGCTAAATTGCAGAAGCAGTTGAAAGAACTGTTAGATGCAGGTTTCATCCGACCCTCAAAGGCACCATTTGGAGCATCAATGTTATTTCAGAAGAAACAGGATGGTAGCCTTCAATTATGTGTGGACTATCGGGCCTTAAACAAAGTCACAGTGTGAAACAAGTACCCGATCCTTTTAGTTCAAGATCTCTTTGACCAATTGAGCAGTGCTAAATACTTCACCAAATTGGATCTTAGATCAGGATACTATCAAGTGAGAGTAACAGAGGGGGATGCAGCAAAGATCACCTGTGTTACTCATTATGGGGCTTTTGAGTTCCTAGTGATGCCTTTCGGGTTAACCAATGCCCTAGCTACATTCTGCACTCTCATGAACCAGGTGTTCCATGACTTTCTTGACAAGTTTATGATGGTCTACTTGGATGACATTGTTGTATTTAGTCCCACACTAGAAGAACACATTGAACACTTGCGATTGGTGTTTGAGAGACTGAGACAACACCAATTGTATGTGAAGAAAGAAAAATGCTCCTTTGCTCAAGAATGCATCGAGTTTCTTGGGTAGATCATCGAATACGGAAGGATTTAAATGGACTTGGAGAAGGTAAAAGCCATCCAAGAGTGGGAAGCCCCCACAAAGGTAATTGAACTCAAATCCTTTTTGGGGCTCACAAACTACTATCGTCGATTTATAACGAGATACTCAAGATAGATGGCACCATTAACGGACCTTCTCAAGAAGAATGTTGCTTGGATATGGGATGAAAAGCGCTAAGCTGCATTTGAAGATTTAAAATGGGCTATGATTAAGGACCCTGTGCTCGCCTTACCTGATATAGCCAAGCCCTTCGAGGTTTAGACAAACATCTCGGACTTCGCATTGGGCAGAGTTTTACTCTAAGAGGACCATCCTGTTGCCTATGAGAGCCATAAACTGTCAAAAGCTGAACAAAGATATACGACATAGGAGAAAGAAATGTTGGTGATTATTCACTGCTTAAGGGTATGGATGCATTACTTACTTAGGTCAAAATTTGTGGTAAAGACTAATAACTCGGCAGTTAGCCACTTTTTTACCCAACCAAAGTTAACCCTAAAGTAGGGCTATTGGCAAGAATTCCTGGCAGAATTTAATTTCGAATTTGAGCATAAGGTGAGATGGTGTAACCAAGTAGCGGATGTCTTCAATTGGAAGGCCATGCTCACAGTAATGACGTTAATGGCTTGCACGGCAAGAAGCCAAATTACGTCTACCATGCGAGAGCACATACGGGAGAATCTTTTCAAGGATCTGATGGCTCAAACAATTATGAACCTTGTCAATGAGGGCAAAACTCGATAGTTTTAAGTAGAAGATGATCTATTGTGGGCAAAAGGAAGAAGACTTTTCATTCCTAAAGCTGGCAATCTAAGAAAGGTACTTCTAAAGGAGTGTCATGATACTTTGTGGGTGGGTCATCATGGATGGCAAAGGACTCATGCCTTACTGAAGCAGGGTTATTATTGCCCACAAATGCAAGATGATGTGATCAATTATACTAAGACCTATCTCATCTGCCGACAAGATAAGGCTATGAAAGAGAAGGTCGCGGGACTTTTAGAGCTGCTGCCGATATCCAGCAAACCATGGGAGAGCGTATCGCTGGATTTCATTTTCAATCTTCCTAAAGTTAGGGATCTATCCACTATCTTAGTGGTAATAGATCACTTTTCGAAGTATGAAACATTCATCCCTGCTCCAAAATATTGTTCGGCAGAAGAGACAGCTTGTTTTTTCTTTAAGTTCGTTGTTAAGTATTGGGTAGTGCCCCAGAACCTAGTGAGTGATCAAGATAGCCATTTCACTGGGATCTTCTGTTCAAAAGTTTTCAACATTCTTGGGTCACAACTTAATTTCTCGTCTAGCTATCATCCTCAAAGTGATGGCCAGATCGAAAGATTCAATGGCCTGTTGGAGAAGTATTTAAGGCACTTCACTAATGCTAATAAAAAGAGTTAGCCATAACTTTTGGATATTGCATAATTTTGCTTCAATGCTCAGAAGAGTCCTGTGACCAACCAAAGTTCATTCAAGATTGTAATGGGTCAGCAACCACTCTTGCCCCACATGGTGTCCGAAGTATAGAGAGGTGTGAATCCTAGTGCATACCATTTCACCAAGGATTGGAAGGTGAACATAGAAGTTACCCGTGCTTACTTAGAGAAAGCCTCTAAAAGAATGAAGAAGTGGGCAGATAAGGGACGTCGAGAGTTAGAGTTTAAAGTAGGCAATCTTGTTTTTGTTAAACTGCTACCAAAATAGAAAAGTGTGAGGGCCAAAGATAGCAGATTGCTTCGTAAGTATGAAGGTCCAATTCCAATCATAGCCAAAGTTAGGAAAATAGTATATAAGGTTGCTCTACCTAAATGGCTGAGGATTCATCCAGTCATCCATGTCGGCAACTTAAAGCCATATCATCCAGATGCTGAAGATCCAACCTGCAATCAGCCCACCAGGCCAGAAGTCAACCCCACTAGTAGAAAGCAAAAGTTTGTGGAGGAGATTCTAGCAGAGCGTGTGGTGATCATGCGAAGACACCCCAGAAAGGAATGCCTAGTGAGATGGAAGGGCTTGGAAGATGAGGAGATTAGTTGGGAGAAGGAAGAAGACTTGTTAGAATTCAAGCAGTAGATATAAACCTTCCAAGCAGCAGAGTCTTTGAAGACGTCGACCAACTGAGTGGGGAAAAATGTCACAAGTCGACCTTGAACACCAGTTAACCCAGTAAACAAGCTCCGTTCAAGCTAAAACTTGGCAGATAATTCAAGCATAGGATGGAGACTCTATAGCCCAAATTTGGGTCCATTCTGACTTGTGTACTATTTTTGCCAATTTTTTTATGTATTTGCACTTTACTTGTATTTTGACCAAGGTAACTTGTCCAATGTGAGTAGGAAAGCACATGGCTGTGATCCTTGCATTATTATCTTTCTATCGGTGTATTTTGGTAACAAAATTTCACCCGAAGTAAGCCAAAAAGCCCTTATAACGACTCAGAAAAAGTATGTCATCTTATGCAATTTTGGGTTTGGTTTATAATGCTCTTTAAGGGGAGAGTGTAAGGTGACCATGGTGGGAACCTTGCACTAGCCCAGGGGATAGAATGTGCGGCTTGGTACCTCCCTTACACATTTCTAACACTGTATTAAAGGATTATATGAATAATAGAAGTAGCCCTTCTTCTAATTTCGATATCTCAAATTTTAGTCAATTTTATCCGCATTTGCCCGAATTGCATATTTTGCACTTGTGCACGTTATGCTTGTTTTTAATATGCTTTATACTACATGTTATGCTATCGTTGCCCCTACTTATGCATGTTTTGGTTGCCTTGAATGTTTATCTTCCGCTGTGTTATTTATTATCTTGCCGCTCAGCTTATTTACCCACTTGGGTGTCGTGGGAATGACCTTTGGCTGGCTTGCTTTCAAGTTGTTGATTGCAAGTGCCGTACAATCTAGCAAGTGAAGTTGCCACGAGCTCAGAAATTTTCGTGGTGGACCAAACACAGTGCTAAGTCTTCTACTTGGTGGATCGCCTCTATCAACTTATTGGCTGCTTCTGCCAAATGTTTCTAAGCATGGCAGGATGCCACGGGTATTCCTTAAATTATGATGAAATAGTCGTTTGGATTTTATATAACAGCTTATAAATATTTCTTTTTTGTAAATAAAACCACGAATAATTTTAAGCAAGTTATTAGACTACGATCTAGCTTTATACTTTTTCAAATTTTAAGAAGTGGAACCATCAATTTTGAAAATTAATTTCATGAAATAGAGCCGAACCATTCTGTGTTGTATCTTACAAGTCAGTATCTGCGTAGTTGTGTTCTTTCATGATTATTTTGCAAATTTAATTGTTCAAGCTGATAACTTCAGAAAAAGTTCGTACTTGGCAAAAAATTTAGTGCTCCACTGGTATTAAAAATTCATTATTACTCCTGTAAAAATTAATAAATATTATTAAATGTATTATTTTTAATCAATAATTTAATTTAATAAGAAATTAATTATTTTCCAAAAAAAATCAATTGTTATAAAGAAATCAGATTATTTGATACAATTGTTACAAGAATTGTGCTCAGTATACAGGGCATTAAGATATATATGTCAAATCTAAGAGTTTAAAAGAGACGCTGATACTAACAGCAACTTAACAATAAATTCCAGGATGAAAAATACTTATACTCTAAGGAAGTAATGGTAATTATTTAATTATTTAATAATTATTTTTCAACCATCCTATAAGGAATATATAAAATATATATTACTTTTATTACTATTCTGATTATTCTTTTTTCTTCTTACTAAATTACTGATCCTCTCCTTATTAAATTACTGATTTGAACGTTGGAGTTTTTCCTAAGAACCCCAATCCACTTTTTTCCCCCTATTTTACAGGTATATTAGAGAGAGAAAAAATCTAACAAACGATATATTAATTTCACTCTTCAACGTAGTTTGATTTATTTGTCTCGTTATATTAAATACGGGAAAGTTGAATAAATACGGCCAAAGAAAGAAAGAGAAGTCGAACAAATTGATATACATATATTTTGATCTTTTTTAATTATTAATTATTTCAATTTCAAAAATACTAATTTTGTTCTCCCATAAACTCAGGTTGGAACGTTAGTGCGTTAAAAAACAAAATAGCACAACATTTTTTTTTTAATTTAAGATGAGAGGGATTAAACTTGACATTTCAAAGTCTTCTGCCAAAAGTTTCTTATCTGGCATGTGAATAGTCTAAGTTTGCATTTTGCAACTAGTTTATTTACGTCCTTTACTTCTATTAATTTCCTTTTCTGCAAGGCTTCTGGATTCCTTGAATAGTGATGGAATAGTTGTATGGACTTTACATCACAGCTACATAAACCACAAATATTATTTTAAGCAAGTTATTGTACTACTTTTTCAAATTTTAAGAAATGATCACACAAATCAATTTTGAAAGTTAATATCATCGAATGGCAAAATTTTCTATTGATACATTAGTACCGAAAATTTAGTATTATTTCTCTATGAATATTATTAAACATATTTTTTTTAATTTTCTGTAAACACTAATTTATCGATGTTAACCTCTGAATTAAGTCAAAGGACACGCCAGGCACTCATTTTGAAACTTCAACTCCTCATTTTGAAACCTAAAAAAAATTAAAATTTAATTTATTTAAAATTAAATTCATGAATAATTTTTTACAGAAATTTAATTTTAAATAAATCAAATTCTAATATTTTAAGTTGTAAACGAGAAGTGATATGTAAAAAAATCTAAACCTACGTTTCTTAAACTCACATCTAACCCACAGGTAATAAGTTAAATGCGAATATAGACCCAAATTTGTGAGTGGAAGTGAGTGAATTGGGTATAGGAAGATATATAATTTTAAAGTTTTTATATACATTAAAATTATTATTGATTAGAACTCGTTTTGAAGATGTCTGTTAAACTTTTCAAGTATATATATGATGAGGTCCTGTTGACATCCTTTCTTAAAATTTTAGCATAATAAATTAAGTGTTGATCATTTTCACCTATATAGGTCGCAGAATTGGGATAAATTAAAAGTAATTTTATTTATATCACAAATTAAAAAAAAATTAACTTACCTTTTTCTTTTATTGTGCAAACCGCTGGTGAGTGATCATATGGTTAAATAGAAAAAAATGCCCCAAATGTTGTAAAATTATGTAAATTCTGCTTATTATTAGTCCTTATTTTGATGGATTATATATATATAGCAAATTCCATTTTTAAACTCAGATTACTTAATAATTGCTTTTTATTCATTAGAATGGTAAGATTCAATGAATCTTCACTGATCATTTTGAATTAAAAGCGCAGCTATAAAGAGGAATGTTCAAAATTCTTTTTCATTTTTATCATTTATTTCTAAAAAATTGTTTGAATTCAATTGATTTGAAGCCAAACCGTTAATTAATCACCTTTTTTCACTTTTCTAATTGTCTAAAAAATTTAAAAACATTCTTAAAATTTTGATTTTTCACAATATTAACAATCACAAAAGTCGGCAATTGCCTTTTATTTATTTAATTGGGTTGAGTATATAAAAATTTCAATACCCTCTCTTTTGGAAGAAATTCAAACAAACTTTATGAGTAATTAAATACTTATTTCATTAAGAGAATATACAAATGCATGCAAATCAACCCAGAGAGTAATTAAATACTTGCTTCATGATAATGTTTGAAAAATAGGAAAATCGGTCCAGATCAGGTGGTCCGACTACTAATCATTATATCATTCAATTTAAGTTGAGTTAAAGAATCATTTTAACGGTTGAACTGGTAATTGGTATGAACCAGCAAGAATCAAGAAAAAAATGAAAAGTCAGTCTGGTCTTTGAAGCCTTTAGACTTTTGTTTTTGGTTGTATTGATTTAATAAACCTATATGTAACTAAAAAATAACAAAAAGATTTAACATCTAATTGATTAAAAATTTACTAGTTTATTTTATTTTTATGTAAATTATGAATTTATATATATATATATATATATATATATATATATATATATATATATATATATATATAATAAATTAGTTATTATTTAAATTCTTTATAAAATTTATGTAAAATTTTATTCATGAGATCATCTGGTTAGACTATTAATTTAACCATTAAATTGAGTTTATGGATAATCTTTCCAATTTAGAATCTGATTTGATTTTTAAAACATTGTCTTATGAATCTCCTTTTTAAAATTTGTGTGTCTATCTTTATGAAATTAATGAAAATTTTAATTTGATTACTCATTTCAATCAAAAATGGATATCGATTTAGGGTTTTTGTGTTGCTGCATCTTAAAAGTCAAACCTTTTACTTCCAGTCTTACCTATTATACCTTTTACAAGCATCAAGTATCAACTGTTAACTCGCTATAATAATCTATCATCAATTGTGTTAGGACTGTTGACTTCTGACAACATATTTACACATAAACATCCTCATAAAGAGTCACAAAAACTTCCAGATATTTTTCGTCAAGGAAACCTAATATGAGAGAGAAAAACTGCTTACCAATGAAATTGGGTTTCTCCAATGTTTCAATTCTTATCCTGACAATAGCCATTTTCATGATTCATGTTTCCATAGCCCAAGATTCGCCACAAGATTATGTGAATGCTTACAACGCAGCAAGATCACAGGTGGGCGTTCAGCCCGTCGCTTGGGATAATTCTGTGGTATCCTTTGCCCAGAACTATACCAACCAACGTAAATTTGACTGCCAACTTATCCACTGCGGTGGCGGCGGCCGTTACGGCGAGAACATTGCTTGGAGCTCCGGCGACCTCAGCGGCACCGATGCTGTTAGAATGTGGGTGGATGAGAAACCTTACTATAACTATGACACCAATTCTTGTGTTGGCGGGCAGCAATGCCTTCACTACACTCAGGTGGTTTGGCACAGTTCACTTCGTATTGGTTGTGCTAAAGTGAGGTGTTACAATGGTGGCACATTCATTATTTGTAATTATTCTCCTCCTGGCAATTACAATGGGCAAAGACCATATTAATTGAAGTTCCTGATGATGTTTTGGATTAATATCATGAATTTATAGGTGTTGGGTCCGGTAATACTTCCTGATGCAAGATCATTGTGAATCTGATTTAATAAAAATTATATAGAAAACAAATATCACATTTTTTTAATATAATTTTACAATTTGTTTATAAATTCCAACTTAAAAACTCTACATCTCTCCATGGCAAATGCTAAGGTGGCTAAGGTGGATTATTCTAAAAAAGACATGGGGTTGTTTGGTGGAGTTTAATAATTCACCTCGCTATTTTTTATCCATTTGAACTTGCAAGTGCAAAATACTATTAATGCTAGTTGAAAAATTTTTAGAATATAATATCTACCTTACCTATAAATGAAGGAATAAATATTAAATATTGATGCTAGGAGAAATTTTTAGTTTTACTAAACACATTTAAATTATATGTATTAAGTAAAAAAATGAACTTATCAATAAATAAAAGAGAAAGATGTACACTAAAGTTCAACAAAAATCAGTGCTTCTTTGTCTGATTGGCTGAGTACTTGCACAAATTAAATGCCCTTAATGCAACTAAGAATTGCTATAATACTATATACTCAAGTTTGTACTGATTAATATGGATGCTATAGTTGACAATTACAATTACATTATTTGCTCCTTATATTTGATATAAAAACAATTAAAGCATTCATTATTATTAAAAAAATCAAATAGCAAGACTTTATATTCAAGTTTTATGCCCTGCCAAGTAGACCTTTTAAAACAAGCTAACTTAATCCAATAAAACAAATTCAATGGGTAAAAATTATACGTCGAGTCAGTTTTAGATCGGATTACTTTTTCATCAGATCATATTGTTATAATATCAGTTCTAATCACAGTCCCAGGTTAACATTTATCAGATGAATTTTTATAATTCATTACATTTTATTATTATTATTATTATTATTATTATTATTATTATTATTATTATTATTATTATATTAGTTTTTTATTTATTATTAAGTTCATATTATTAATTAATTAAAATATATTATTATTTATTAAATATAATTATATATTATTATTATGATTTAAAATTTTATTATATATATCAATGAATCATATATATTATATATGAAAATAAATATATATTATTAGATATATATTTAATAATATAAATATATATTATTAAGATTTAATAAATATGTGAATTTACATTTAATAAAATAAGTATATATTATTATATATTATATATTTATATATAATAAAATAAATTTTATATTATATATTTATTTTATTTAATAAAATAAATATATATTATTAAATATATATTAATTAATGCCAAAGTATCATAAAAAATTAATATACTATATAAATATATAATATAAAATTTATTTTATTATAAAAATAAATATATTTAATAATTTATATATTATAAAATATATATAAATAATTATTTATATAATATATTAATAAAAATAATTATAATATTTTTATATAATAATAAAAATAGATAATAATGTGTTATATTAGATATATGTATATAATATATTTAAAATTAATACCAAAATTATTTATTTAAAATTTTTAAATAATTTAAAATTTTAATATTAAAGTATTAATTTAAATTTTAATACAATTATTTATTTTAATAAATTTACATAATACATATTGACAATATTAAATATATAAATTTATTAATTTTGATATTAAAAATTATTTAATATTGTTCATATATGTAATTTTAATGTTATATATATTAAAGTTTAATTTTAATATAGCAAAACTATTATTTTAATATCTATATAAAAATTAAACATGTAATAATAAATTAATTATTCATTACTTAGTACTATTATCAGGCTAACAAACTAATCGAATAAACTGATGAGTTAATATTTACCAGTCTCAATCCTTTATTTCAATATGTAATTTAAGTATAGTCTAATCATTGGTTATGTTGTTTCAGCAACTTCTGTTGTAGCCTTTCACGTGTCATGTTGTGTGCCCCGGAAACGATGTATGCAGAAGAAGCGGAAGAACATCACAAGGAAGGTTCAGAAGATATGTGAATCATTTTCTTCCATAGCTGTTCAGATGCGTGAGTTGCTGCCTCTGCGGCTGCTAGATGAAGGAAACAAAAAGGTACGTCTCTTTCCCTATCGGCACATAAAACTACTCTGGAGTCAAATATTGCTGGTGTTCTTACCAAGTTTGCCGGTTCAATAAAAAAACCTTATTGGATTTAACTTCAATCCTTATATTTTTCAGGTGAAATATAGTACTTACACTGTGAATCATATGCTGTCATGTATTAAATGACGCTTAAATGCTGTCCCAAGTGGTGAATTTCTAATTACCCTGAAAAATTATAATGACTTGCTTTGGTAGTCTTGGGTTTTAAAATTTAAAATGTTGAAATTATTCTATCACAATTATTCATGATGGATGTAATTAAACAATTTCAATCTAATAATTTTTAAAATCATCACATCATCTTGAGTTTTGAAATCCTTGAAACACCATAAAATTCACCATTTTATTGACTGAGAGTACGGTGTTTGAATTTCATCAACATATTACAAGCTCTTGTTAGATTTGAGAGTTTGAAAGCTCTTCCCAAAAAATAATTCAAGTGGTATCAACTTGTCTCAAAATTGGGTACATGATGCAGGGCTCGGTATTCAGTCCCCCATATATCCTGTTCCCCCCCCCCCCCACCCTGTAAGCTCCGGCTTCCCACTATGTTTAGCAAAAATTAGAAGCCTCGTGTATTTGAACTTGTCATCTCCATTTGCTTTCATAGAAAGCATCAAAATATAGTTATAAATTAATAAAAAGATGAAAAATATTTTATATGTTTAATATAAAATAAAAGGAGTTTGATAGAACTTCATTTTTATAACTTTAGATATCCCTTTTTTTTTTAACAATATATAAAGACGATATGCTACTCTTTCATTTATATAAAAACAAATGAGATATTCTCACAAAAATATTCTTTCAAAAAACAAGCGAAACCTTGATATAAAAAAATTCAACTTTCTAGGAAGTTAATTCACTTGTAAACTTCCAATAAAGTGTTCAAAATTATTTGATTCACAATGAAAAATTAAAAGTTTTTGAGCAAGTTTTTCTTATCTAAGGGAAGATAGATAAGTAATTTCTTATATTTTTTGCAAAAAGTAAAATTTTATGAAAAGTCCTGCATTCTCCATTTTACTGATAGTAGCTAACCAAACAATCCTCTTATCTTTTACTCCCTCGAAAGTTGTGCTTCTAATGCAACTTATGCCAACCAAACAACTTCTAGATATTAATACTTGTGGCTTGCTGCTACAGGTCTTCCCACTAATGGAAAAGATGACTTCAAGGATGAGTTTTGCAGAAATCTACAATGCAACCGAGTGCTTTGGCGTGAACAACATCATTGGGTTTGGAAAAATGGGAATTATGTATGAAGCAAAGCTTCCCAACGGTTGGTTGCTAGCAGTTAAGAGACTATCTGATCCACAGCAATTCGAGAAGCAGTTTGCAATAGAAATAATGATTCTGGGCAAGTACAAACACAGAAATATAATTCACCTGCTTGGTTTCTGCTCAGAAGGAGATGAAAGAATTCTAGTGTACCAGTACATGTCAAATGGAAGACTTGCCAAGTGGCTGCATCCCTTGGAAGGAGAAGCAGCCAGATTGGAATGGCCTGTGAGGTTAAAAATTGCACTTGGAATTGCAAGAGGCTTATCTAGGCTTCATCATATCGGGAATGTGCACATAGTACATCTGAACTTGAGCTCAGAGTGTATCTTGCTAGATCAAAAATTTCAGCCCAAAATATCCAATTTTGGAGAGGCCAGAATTTTGAATCAAAACAGCGGTAACTGCTTAGGCATGAGCTTTTTGGGACCTAATTTGCCTGCTTTGGTCAAGAAGGATGTTTCTGATTTTGGAAGGGTGCTTTTTGAGCTCATTACTGGGAAAATTTCTGATGAACAGGCTGACTCATCAATTTGTGCTGACATTTCTGGCAATGTTTTAGATTTTTATAACATGATTGATAAGTCTCTGGTTGGAAAAGGATTGGAGGATGAAATCTTTTGTTTGCTCGAAGTTGCAAGTGAGTGCGTTCAGCCAGTCCCGGATCGAAGGCCAACGATGCTTCAAGTATATGAAAATATGAGCAATATTTGGCAGAGGAAAAGGTTCTGTGACAATTCTGACATTATTTCAAAGCATTCTGAAATTGGTTCACCTGCTAGTAGTGATGAAATTGTAGAGTTTATAGTAGCCTAGCACCTGGGCTAGTAGACACAGATTGTGCTGCAAGAAAAAGTAGTATTTGTCTCTTCTTTTTTTTTTTTTTCAAGAGTAATAGAGTTTAATTACAAGTAGTGCTATTTTCAATTCTTCGATTCAGTCATTCTTCTTCATAAATACATAAATGACACTGTTACAAAAGTGCAACTGCCATTTTAATTTGAGTTATCCAAATGGAATGGACGCAAACAAAATTTTCTGTTTTTAACTCTGGAATGGAAGAAGAAAGACCACTCTAAGCATGGAAATAGTTTGTGCGTCTATTTTTCAAAGGCTTTCACAACACAGTATGGAAAGCTTTCGGAGACTTTTCTCTCAACTACTCAAAAGAGGAAATTTCTTTTAAACTTATATTTATCTTATTAGATTCGACTGCTACTTGCAATGAGCAGAGTTACAAACTAATAGAAAAAAATCCCTTTATTAAGCATATTTAAAAAATTGCCCCCTTTTCACACATATTTGAAAAAATGACTCACTTTTGCTAACTGTATTTCAAACCAACGCAATTTACAGCTTTCTCAGATTCCCCCCCCCCCTCCCTAAATTGTTTGGGAAGGCAATGATGTCGTACTTGAAATTATCAGAATTCAAAGTGGAATGATATAAATTGCACAAAAAAAAGTGAATGACCAAAATCCTTCAATGCAATGGTATTATTACTTGATATTAAGACAAAGTTAATAACACTCTATCAACAAAAATACATTATATAACTTTTATTGTATTAGAAAAAGGAACCCTTTTATTTCGTTTCGTTTCATTAACTTGAACTCAAATGAGTGATACGTTAATCATATAAATCAGACATGAACATATTATTACTTTTAGACTTAAAATTTGTGAATATAGAAATAACACTTATCACAAATGAATAGATTTAAATTTTTTTATTTTGATGTTAGGTGTACACTGTTTTGCATGTAATTTTTTTTTTTTTTAGAATTCTTTACATAGACATTAATAAGCGAAAGTTGAAACTGCAATATTACAAATGAATAATCGATTGATATTTATACATTAAAAATTAAATACAATATACAAATAAGATTTATATTTTGAGATTAACTTATCAACTAATTTAATTTTATCAAAATTTTGAAAATAGAAAAAATATCAGAGTTATCATTTGATTCACCAAATAGTATTTCAATTTGTTTGAAATTTGGTGTGTCTATGAATGGCCAACGTTAATCAAGTTACTCGTGAAATCACACAGACTCTAGTTTTTGTTTCAAAGGATGTTTTGCATACTCTGTTCATGTATTTGTCAAGACAAATTGGTTATACATGTATGCACCTTATAATTTGGTAAGTTATTAGTTTATAATATACATATCATATTGTTGAACTTATTAAGTGTTGCTTAATATATAGTTAAAAACTTGATAATTTTTAAGTATAACTTCGCTTTTGACATATTATTTTAAGTTATTGGGGAAAATTAAATGTATCATGTAATATCAAGTTATATCACCACTAAGATATCATGCATCTAGCCTGAATTTTTAAAGGATAAAATCATCTTACCTAAAGAATATGAATAATTACATTGTTCCAACTTTACTTGTTGAGCAATTAAAACCCTCGCAAAGTGGCAACATGATGAGATTGACTCAACTATGTAGCAATTCCTTTTGTAAATCATTTCAGAGTTCATAACAAAGTTACTACCTCCCCAATTTAGTCCAATAATATATATATCTTGCATTCAAAACTAGGAAAAAATGAAGGTGAAAGCAAAATATATAAATAATACATTATAACTTTATCAAAGAACTTGTAATTCAATTCTCACACTTCCTTATTCCTTCTTTTTCCTTTGCATGTGTGTATGTGAAGGGAGCAGCAGAACTAGTTATCCTTAGCCAACCCAATCCCATCAGAGGCATGGACCGCAAGGCATCAGAAATTAAATATAAAGTAGTTTATCCAAAGTTGATGACATTGTTATGGAAAGGTAAATCAAGGCGTGGCCAACCTAGATTGAATTCAATATCATAAAGAAGCAAGTTGCAAACAGGACTGCACATTGAAAAATTCAGTTGATTCTCGACCAACACTAGTGCTCTTTTGTTCCCATTATTTATTCTTTAGATAAAAAAATAAAAAAACTGTAACTAGGAAAGAAAAATGCTGCACTAATCAGAAATACATCACGGATTTGAGACCATCAACGTTATGTTCATGCTATCTCAAAGCCTACAGGCCAATGAACTGATATTATCAGTCTCCATAACCTCTAATCAGGGCCCTAGAAATACCCTTTAAATACAAGCCATTTCCTTTTTGTGAACAAAATGGCATACAAAGGATATGAAAAATAAGCATCTATTTGTTGCATAACATATTGCATATTTTCATTCATAGAGCTCACATATATACTGTTACAAAAGCATGGACCAACAAAGGGTGGTTTACAAAATATACTAACTTAAGTTAACATAACCTTACAAGCAACCCATTGGTTTTTTATCTAACACAACAGCTAAAGTTAGTTACATTAGACACAACATAATGAAATAATTAACTTAGAGTATTTTAGGAAAATCTCAATTATCTAACACTCCTCTTTGAGATTAGTCTTAGAGACTCGAAGCCTTTAGTCTTTGAAATCTAAATTCTAGTCTAGATTTTTAGAACTTGCTTGATGAATTTTCATTCCAACAAAGTATGTTTTTTCTAAAGTTTTTAAACTCCTCCTTCATATTTTGCTTCAATTGCTTCATATACTTTAGATCACTTCTTGAGATCAGCATATCCTCATCATTCAAGCACATAGTTGTCTAAATTTTGCTACGCTAGACCTTATTTGTTTCTTCCTTATTTAGTTTGTTCACTAGCTAATAAGTGCCATCTTCCTCAATCTTTTCCTCCTCCTCATTTACATTAACTGTGCATTCATCTTTATCAGTTGGTTTGTCATAGTTAGCATGTCTAAGTGTAGCAACATTGCATTTGTAACAAATTTCTTCCATGGGCCTTATTTCTTTATCTTGAAATTCAATATTACTAGTTGAATTTAAATCTTCATTTGGGACATCTTACATAGGTCTTTGGTTCCATTCAATTTGAAAATTTTTACCTTCTGTCTTAGTAGACATCAATTTACAACCACAAGGATCATAAATTATGCATGACATATCTTTAAAATACAAGGTATAATGCTTTTCAAGCATTTAAGCCACACTTAGCAGATTTTGATTAATTTCAAACACATATAAGACATCAGTAATGACCTTTATAAATAAATAAGTCTCCACTAAAATTACTCCTTTTTCTTTGACTTTAATGCACTCTCTATTGCCAAGCTTTACTTTTGAATTGTAAGATTTATCCAATTTTTTGAAGATACTAGCATCATATGTCATATGGTTATTGCAACCATTATTAATTATCCAAACATTTGATTTATGATTTCTTGCATAACAAGTTGCAACAAACAATGTTTCTTCTTGTTCTTCTTCCTTCTTAATAACTTGAACTTGTCAAGTCTACTACTTTTGTTTGTCTTGGCAAACTTTTTTCACATAACTAAATTTCGTGCATGCTTTGCATTGCATTCTAGGCCTAAACCAATAATATTTCTTAGAGTGGTTGGTTTTCTTGTAGTGTGAACATGGATTGAAGTTTCTTTTCTTTCTATTATCTTTTGTCATTCTTTCTAGATTTGCTTAAGTATAGCCTTTGTGTTTGGTAACAAAGGCTCCTTTAGTATTTTCCTCCACCTTTAAAGATCTTCTATGTTCTATAACTTTCAAAGCATTTACCAATTTTGAAAGAGCGATCTAAGTTAGGTCCTTGGAATCTTTAAGAGAGGAGATTTTTTACTTAAACCTCTTAAGTAGACTTACCAAGATTTTCTCTATCATTGTTTTTTCATTAAGTTCCTTTCTTAACAACCTTATTTAATTCATAACAAAAAAGAGTCTGTATGAAAAATCCTTGACAGATTATGTATCCTTCATTCTCAAAGATTTAAGCTCCTTTTATAAATTCAAGACTTGCATTTGTCTAATTCTTTCAGTTCCATGAAACTCCTCCATAAACAAGTCCCAAGCTTGCTTTGTAGTTTTATAATTTATGATTTTGATTTTAATGTGATTGGATACAACATTTTTTATGCAAAATAAAGCCTCGAGCTTTTTTGCATATTCTTCACTATAATGCTTAATTTAAGCAATTGTTGGGTTTGATGGATGGATGGGTGCTTTCTTGTTATTTTCCACCACATCCCACAGATTAAAAGTCCTTAAATAGTTTTTCATCTTGGATGCCTAGATTGGATGGTTTTCTCCATTAAATTATGGAGAAGATGGAGCTAAAAAACTAATTGAAGCCATTCTTGAACTCTCAAATGTTTTAGACTTTTTAGGAAAGGAAGCTCATTGGTATTTTCTCTCTATCATAGCCCTTCAAGATAAGAAGGCCTTTGATACCATCTTAATAAAATGGCATATGAAGGATATGAAGAACAAGCATCTATTTACTACATAACATATTGCATATTTTCATTCATAGAGCTGACATGTATAGTAATATAAAAGCATAGACCAACATGAGCTGGTCTACAAAATATACTAACTTATGTTAACATAACCTTACAGGCAACCTATCAGTTTTTCACCTAATATAATAATTAAAGCTAATTACATTGGACACAACATACTAAAATAATTAACTTAAAAGTATCTTAGGAAAATCTCAATTATCTAACACTTTCATTTCCTTTTGCAATTTCTCTGCCATTTCCCTATCCAAAGCCATCAGACAGGGAGACTATATCAATTTCTCATGCTTATTAACAGTGGGTTGGCCACCAAAATCCTTTATCTCAGTAAACAACTCCAAAGCTTTGTCAAACTGCTCAAGTTTGCAATATCCACGATGTTGTAGGACTTAATTTAGAATGCTTCTCTTTGTCTTCTGCTAAGATGTTTGAAGCTTGTTCCATCTCACTACCATATGAATAGCCACTTATAAGAATAGTATATGTATAAACATTTAGTTTTAAACCTCTACTTTCCATGAGTGTCTTCATCTCCAATGCCTTCCCTATGTCTCCAACTTTAGAATACCCTGTAATTATAGAATTAAAAATAGCATTTCCAAGAGTGGGCCCTTTGCAATCATTTTTTACATCAAATCCTTGGCTGCATCAACATCTTGAGTCCTACACAAGGCACAAGCAACAGCTGAAAATAGCTTTATTGAATGTTCCTTCCTCTCCTTAGAGATATCATTCAACATCTCCTGAGTTAATTATACAGTTTTTTTTTATGACAAAGTTTAATAGCCAAAAAGTTAAATGAAGACATAGATAGGTGTTGGTCTTTCTCTATTGTCACTACATAAACTATATAGGCACATCTAGTCTTCTTTGCCTTGCAAAATCATGATATTATCTTATTAACTTTCTTTACATCAGGTAGGACTTTCGCATCAAGCATCTTTTGATGGACAAATCAAGCCCAATCAAGAATCGATCGCCTATAAAGAGCTTCAACTATAAAGTATTAAGTATTTGCATATGGCACACATCCAAATTCTTCCAACTTGTCAAACACCTCCAACACAGCTTTTCCTTTGCCGAATTTTAAAAGTGAAATAATTAATTCATTTAGAATCTCCACATTCAATACCTCCTCCTTGTTGGAAAATGCTAATCTAGAAAAAATATTAAGAAATATGTCATATACATTATGTCTTTTGATATGAAAAGAGTTTATCAAAGTGTGTTATAGAAGAAAAGAATTGTGTGTTAGGTTTAGTTAACTTGTAGAATATAAAATATAATATTTTATATTATAGTTAATATTGATTGTCTATAAGTAGACATTCCTACAACCTTGTGTAAATGGAGCTCTCAAAGAAGAGAGAAAACTTCCCAAGTGTAGCAACACTTGGTAAAAAATATAATATTATAATGCTTTAAGTGTGATACTTTATGCTGTCATAACTTCTCTATAGTTTTGTTGTGTTTCTGTTTCTATTTTTCTTTATGTTTTCTTTGTTCTCTATTTTTTAACATGGTATCAAAGCTAAAATAATTTTAGTGGGTTGTGAAAAAAATAAAAAAAACTAGTACGTCTTCCTCTTCATAAAAAATTTGAAAAAATAGTTTTTGTTCATAGCTTCAAATAGTTTCTCTGCTCCATTCCTTCCTACTTCCATTAGAGTTAACTTCCTTATATGATAGTTAAGATGAAAGTTTATATAGAGGCTTATGATATGTGAGAAGTAGTTGAAATTGGAAGAGATAGCATATGAAGATGAGGGAGAAGTAGCAACAATAGCAGCACCACAAGAAAAAGGAAAAGAAAAATATGATGTTGTAAAATTAGAAAAAAAAATGCAAAGAAGAGATCTTTCAACTAGAAGGATCTATAGAAGATGATGAAGATGTTGATGTCAATATTGCAACTGAAAGTCCAACGAGTCCAATAGCAAAAAAAATCATGAGGAATGGCTATGTGTTTTTTCTAAATTAAGGGAGAGTGTTGGAAAATGCTAATCTAAAAAAAATATTAAGAAATATGTCTCATACATTATGTCTTCTGAAATAAAAAAAGTTAGTCAAAGTGTGTTATAGAAGAAAAGAATTATGTGTTAGGTTTAGTTAATTTATAGAATATGAAATGCAATATTTTATGTTGTAGTTAATATTGGTTGTCTATAAATAGACATTCCTGCAACCTTGTGTAAATGGAGCTCTCAAAGAAGAGAGAAAACTTCCTAAGTGCAACAACACTTAGTAAAAAATGCAATGTTATAATGCTTTAGGTGTGATACTTTTTGTTGCCATATATAACTTCTCTGTAGTTCTATTGTATTTCTGTTTCTGTCTTTGTTTCTATTTTTCTTTATGTTTTCTGTGTTCTCTGATTTTTTAACACTCCTCTTAGTAGCCTAGAATAGATCTCTTTCTTTCTAAAGGCCACTACATACTGCCATAACAAAAGACTCCACAACACGGGATGTGACCTTAAATGATTTCTCCTTCCAAGCCCATTTCAAAAGCCTGATCAGATTATCACCCAAAACAAGTGGGGTTTCAACTACTTTCATCATAAACTCCTCATGTAGAGCCAAATCCATGTCACCAATAATTGACTCCAAGGACCCATCAGCACTACTTTTGGAGAATGGACAGCAAATTCTTCAACTTTTCCTCGTCTATATCATAAACCGCCTCCTCCTTTTCATCAAAAGCATCCATTTGTAGATCACCATTTTCTTGAATGGGTTAACATCATTCTTCATCTGAGTATTATCATTTTCATCATTTCGTATATGGGTATTATCATTTTCATCAACAATCTCGGACAAATGCACTAAAACCTCGTTATTCTCACCGTGAGGAAGTGTATAATCAACACTAGAATCAGTAGTTTGTGATTCCAATTGCGAGATTTCAGCTGAAGTAGAATGCTGAGAGAAGAAACGTAGGCTCTGGTCGAGATACATATAGATACGTGTACGTGCACACACGTATACATGCAACCTACCCTCTATTCCTTTTTATTTATTCATCTCGTATATATTAAAACAATGATTTAATTTATTTATTTTTAATAAATTTTTTAAAATTATTTTTTATACATAAAATTTAAAACAGTTAAAAATAGATAGAGAGAAATGTAATAAAATAAATATAAGAAAATTGAAAGTATAAAAGAATGAAGTATTTATTAATAAAAAAGAAGGATAAAATTAAAAAATTAATAATATATTGGAATTCTAAAAAAATAGATAAAAAATAAAAAAAATCTTTAAAATATGATAGATAAAAATAATGAAGAAAGAATATATATATATATATTATTACAATTAAAATGGAATATAATTTAAGTAAAAAAATATCAGTTAAATAATTAATACAATAAATTATTAATTTTATTAAATTTATATATAAGAAATAATAAATACACAATTTTTTATTTTTATAATTGAATATTAAATAATAAATATAAAATAATATAATGAACATAATTTTATTTCTAATTAAATTTTTATTATAATTATATTTATAATATATATTTATTTTATATGATGCTCATTCTTTTTATTATATAATTAATAATTATAATTATATTTTATAATTAATAAATTATATTTATCATAATTTTATATTTCTCTTTATAAATGACATGAAATGTTATTCTTATTAAAAATTATAATAAACAGCTTCGTATAATTTATAAAAAAAAAGATATTTTTTAAAAATTTTGCTTCCTTTATTTTGATAACCAACCATAATTCAAGCATTTTTTTATTTTTTTAAATTATTTTTACTGATCAAATAACCTCTTAAAAATGTTAGCCGTACTTAATTTCGTTTTCGAACTTTCACCATTTATCTGGAAAAAATTGAACAGAGCCCTGTGTGAAAGCAAGTGATAGTGCGCTGCCAACTGCAAGAAGAAATAAGTGCCATCTAACATTAGTGACTTAAAGTTATTGTCATAACTGGATTTGTAAACAAATGTACAATAAAATTAGTAGGTTCTGTCAACAATGGTGAACCCTGCGGGAGGAGGACGTTGAACCAGTTTACCAGCTTTGACTCCAGAAAATGAAAACAAATGACATATTCAACCAAGGCTTTTGGAAGTCTCTGATAGCAAATCTCAAGAGAACTGAATTTTCAATTTTGGAGAAGTAGAAAAAAGTCACACTGGGACTGTATAGCCTATCATATCTTGAAATTAAATACACTGTAGGTGGTTCCTGACTATTCTATACTATAATATCTTTCAGCTCTGGAAAATTAGAAAGAAAAACTTTTGAACATCATATCCTGCATTTTTTTTTTCTAAATTTCAATTTCACCCGTTTTCTTACTCATTCATATTTTGCTTCTTATATCTTGAACGAAGATGGCAACCAACACAAGAATCTTAAGTTTTCTTTTCCAGACCCTGTTGTGGCCATTAATGGTTGCTTTTGTGGCAGTTCATGGCACTGGGAGCGATATCTACTGCTTGAGATCCATCAAGGATTACTTGGAAGACCCATATAACTATTTATCTTCCGGTTGGAATTTCAACAACAATACCGAAGGTTTCATATGCAGATTTACAGGGGTTGAATGCTGGCATCCCCGTGGCATTCAGAATTGCACATCATTGTCAGGTCTTGACCTTTCACTCAACAACCTCTCAGGACCCATACCGTCTAACATATCAAGTTTAGTCCATTATGCAACGGTAATTGATCTCTCAGATAGCGCTTTCAGCGGTCAAATTCCATCAGGTATTGGAAACTGCAGTTACCTCAATACCCCCAAACTTGATAACAACAGATTAAGTGGTCAAATCCCTCAAGAACTTGGGATGATGGCCAGGTTGAAGACATTTACTGTAACCAACAATGATTTCTCCGGCCCAGTTCCCAGCATCGCGGGTGTTACTGTTGATAGCTATGCTAATAACAAAGGGCTTTGTGGAGGGCCTTTGGCACCGTGTAAGATTAAGAAATCATTTGATCAAGAATTTAAGGAAGGTGCTGTCGTTGGTTATGCCTTTTCAGCAACTTCTGTTATTGTTGTTTATATGTTGTATTGTGTTCCTTGGAGACAAATGAGGCAGAGGAGAAAGAAAGCCAAGTATGTTGGAGGGCGTTTCTCTGGAATCAGAAAGAACAACAAGGAGGTGACACAAAAAGTAGTTAATCAGATGATCAAATGGCTACCTCTGCAGTTACTGGAGAAAGAGAGCAAAGAGGGACTCACTCAACTTCTTTGAGATCTCACTTAATTATACTCACACCCCAATTTTTTATAAATACATGCTCATCTCCTTCATTCTTATATTTTATAATTGCATTCACCTTTAATGTCATGGAAAAATAAGGGAATTGGGAGTACTTTTTTATAAAAATAGAAAGGTGCAATTGTGTTAAGGTTAAACTTTAGGAGAATTGAGTATAATTTGCCCCATATTTAGTGTTCACTTTCTGTTTATGCTATTGATGATAATTACGGTTTGAATTCACAGATCCTTACGTTATTGGAAAGGGTGGCTTGTAGAATGAGCTTTGCAGAACTCTATGATGCAACTGAGTGCTTTAGTGTGAACAACATTATTGGGTTTGGAAAGATGGGAATTATGTATGAGGCAAGGCTATCCAATGGTTGACTCTTAGCAGTTAAGAGACTGTCGGATCTTCAACAGTTTAAGAAACAGTTTGTTTCAGAAGTAATGATTCTGGGTAGGTACGAACACAAAAATATTGTTCATCTTCTTGGGTTCTGCACAGATGAAAAGGAAAGAATTCTGGTATACAAATACATGTCAAATGGAAGACCTTCCAAGCGGTTGCATCCATTAGAAAGTGAAGCTGCCAGATTGGATTGGCCTTTAAGGGTTAAAATTGCACTTGGGATAGCAAGAGGCTTATCTTGGATTCACCATAGCAGCAAATTGCATGTAGTTCATCTCGGCTTAAGTTCAGAATGTATCTTGCTAGATCGAGATTTTCAGCCCAGAATATCCAATTTCGGAGACGCCAAAATTTTGAGTCAAAATACACTTGGTGGTGAAAGTGGTGGTAACGATGATGATCTGAGAATGAGTTTTTACGAAAATAATGAGTCTATTGAGATTGGTTATTTGAAGAAGGATGTGTATGACTTTGGGAGTGTGCTTCTTGAGCTTGTTACTGGGAAAAAAATTTGATGAAATGACCAACTCATGCAACAATGCTGGCACTTCTACTTATCCCTTGGATTTCTATGATGAAATTGATGAATCTTTGATGGGGAAAGGCTTTGAAAATGAAATCATCAATCTGCTCAAGGTTGCATGCGACTGCGTTCAGCCATTTCCGGAACGAAGGCCAACAGTGCTTCAAGTGTACAACATTATAAGCAGCATTTGGGAGTGTCGTGGATACAACGATCATTCTGAAATTGGCTTTACTACAAGCAGCAGTAGAGGCGAGATTGTTGAGCTGTAATTGCTTTAGAATCAGCTCTTGCATTAGACTCTTGCTGTTAAGAGTGATAAAATATATCCAGTCGCATTAGTCACTTTGTTGAGGCAGAAAATATATCAGTATTTAGTAGTCATTTTTGTTTTCTTTTTTTTATTTTTATTTCTTGACAGTTGGAATATCAATATATGATGGGTTGGACAATATTTTATGTTTTAACAATTCAAACACCAAATTTTCACATATAGGAAGAGGAGCAACATGTTATACATCAAATTAATATCATTTTAAGTAAACAATCATGTAAACTAGCATTAGAATTGAATTTGACAACTTTGTATCAAAGTAAAAAACAACCAGACATTTTTAAGATAAACCAGTAAATTAAATTTTATTGTCTAGTGCCTATTAAGCATTTTATGTTTTTGCACTTAATAATTAAATTAATGTTTTGAAATTTGGCCCGGTTATTGATCTAAAAAAATGATTGGATCAAAATTGGACCAGTTGAATTAAATAGTTGAATTAGTTAAGATATTTTTATTTTTTAATTTATAAAATTATTTGTTATACATATATATAAATTAAATGCACTTCACTTGTACAAATATATTTTTGAAGCACAATAAAATAAATATTAATCTTATTATAATTAGAATCATCTAACATAATTTTAATATTATTTTATAATATCAAAGTTATATATTATTTCAATTGAATGAAAATTTTAAATTAAACATTTACTAAGAAAGATTTAATTATATATGACATAAAATATGAATATTTGATATATTGCGGTTTATATATAATGAATTAATGGAAGCCATCCAAAGGATTAAAGAAAAACTGGCTTGGGTGATGGTATTGTTCGGGTTGCGGGTTGCGGGTTGGATGCTCCTCCATTAGACTATTATTTTATCATTTTTTATTGAATATTGTCTAATGAACCGGATGACATCGGTTCCGCGAATGTATTGGCGTAAACCGATTTAACCTTTTCACCAAGTTTCAGGCATCATTCAAATTAGATCAGGATACAATTCCCAGTTGAATCAGACGGTTTGAATCAATCTATGGAGATCTTACATTTATAAACTTGCCATGTCATTTTTTGAAGAGAATTTTTTTTAGGAAAAAATTTGGAGAAAGATATCTTTTTAAAAATCATTTCAACTAAAAATCCATTTTAGTTCATATAAAATTAAATTTTTATTAATTTTATTTCTAATTAAAATTTTATATTAATTTAGTATTTAAAATATTAAAAACTATCAAATTTTAATCTTCTCATACATAAGATGTAATACTAAATTATTGTATAAAATAACTAAAATTTCAGAATTTTTAATTTTACAGAAATTAAACTAATCCAAACTTTTAATTAAGGATAAAATTGATAATAATTTAATTTTATAAGAAATAAAATAAGTTTTTAATTAGTGGTTTTTTAATTATAAAAAAACTCATTATTAAATTAAATTTCTAAAAAATGATAAAATTGTAAAAAAAAAAACATTCTAATTATTTATATATTTTTGTTTAACTTCCATAATCTTTTTTTATATAATTTTAGATATTTAAATAAGGGGAGGAGAAGTCATTATTTAACCATCCATTCCTTATCTTCAATTGTCTCCATTGTCCTCCCATTCCTTTTCCTTTTAATTCTTAATCATAACATAAGTAGCATAATAGCTGAAAACCTTTGAAAGTTCTGTCTTTTGTTATATTCCAAATTCGATATCACGTTTTCAAAGCTAATGAAATAACTACTCTTAAAGACAAAGGAAAAAAAAAGTAGCATAGTAAATTAGGTTATATAAAATTTTCTTTATTGACTCTAATGCAAAATTTTATCTTTTAATTTTTTTAATTATTTAATAGTTGTATCCGTGCTAATTTTACGATCCATTTTCTTACGATTCAATTATATATGTTATGCATGCATGGCATAACTTATTTAGAACTATTTCTTCTTTTATTTTAAACAAATATAATTAATTAATATTATGGTTCCAAATCAAATGAAAATGGCATGAGTGAAGTTTCTAACTAATTTGGATGGAACCAACGAGTCTCTCGGTGCATAAAGAAGTGAATGTAGTCCTTTGCAGCTGTCTGGAATAAATGCTAAAAGAAGTCCAGCCAAGGTACATGAGAGAAGGTAATTGTACTAAAAATTTAAATATTGCTACTTTAATTTTATGATAAAATGAGGATTATTATATTTTCATGATATAAAAATAAATAATTAAAAAAAATTATTAGAAGGTTTATTTAATAAGTAAAAATTTAATGACATGAGAATTATATTTTAAACTATAATTCTTTTAATTTTAGATTTGTCAATAACTTGAAATAAATAATTTTAGCTAATTGTCTATATTAATTTGTATGTATATTTTTACACCTCTTCATTATTTAATAAATCTAATTTAATGATTATTAATGTAAATTTATTTATAATATATTATAATTTAAAGCTTTCAAAACTAAAATATTTCCAAAAAATTACTATATAATTATTTTGAAAATATAAAATATAGTTAGCAACTTAAAAAATAAAAATCTAAACTTTTACTTCATGAAGTTAGTTTTTTATTTCTTCTTCTTTTCTTTTAAAATAATCTCATTTATTTATTTCTTACATATTAATATACAAAATAATCTTTTAAAATACTTAATTTTATAATAAAATTTAGTATTATTTTTTATCAAAAGTTTAATATTCATTAACACTTTTGAAAGAAGTGATACTTATACATATTATTTTTTCTTACATGTCATCATCTAGAATTAAATTCTCTAAATAGGTTTAAAATACGTTAACTAAGTTTTATTTAAAAATTAAAGTATTACATGCATATTTATAAAAATATAATACGTGCATTTTTTACTTTTCTTATCTTATAAATTATATTAAACAAAAATATTTTTTTAATATGCATACTATTATTTTCAAATAAAATATTTATTTTATTAATTTAATTTATTATTATTAATGATTTTTGTATACTACAAAATAAATGAAAAAATTGAGTTTCTCTTAGTAATATATAAAATTGTGGAAAAAATAGATGTTAACATCAAGAAAAAAATACAATCAATAATCTAATGTATCAAATTTGAAAATAAGCTATTTGTATAAGGTCAAAATTATAACAGTAAATCACCTATATTTGTTGGTCTCAAATTTTTAGGTGAACCATATTTAAACTTATACACATAGGTATGTGTGCATGTATTTTAATTTTTTATTAATAATTTCTTGGTATTAGTCAATTTTATATACAAATCTAAATAATTTGAAAGAATAAAAAGTAAAAATTATTATGTTATATTAAAAAATAATAATAATTTGATTTCTATTAAAAATTTTAATTATTTAAAATAAAAAAATTCTAAAATCATTTGGATGTGGTACATTAATGTTCAAATTTATTTTTATTGCATTGTATATAATAATATTTTCTTCAATAAATTTACATCAAATAAATATTTTATTGTTGAAAAAATAATCTTACCAATAAAATATTTAAATAAATATTTAAGAATATAATATACAAGGTTTTCTTAGTTTTCTTGATAAATAACAATTTTCTTCATTTAATGTGAAAACACCAAGTTTTATATACATTTATTTTAACATAAATGAATGGTTCTATACAGTGAAAAGTATTTTTTTCGTTTCAAGCAATGTTTAAATAATGAATAGTAAACTTTCATTAAATTTTGATAATAATAATTAATATATTATTCTATTTATTAAATTAATAATTTTATTTTATATTTTTAAGATTAAGTACAAATATGAATTCTAAAAATATGCATGTTAAGCAAAAAGGGAGAGGAAAAATATTTAAGGTAAGAGCTTTTTAAATTTTTGTAAAAAAATCTATTTAGCTCAACTTATTTTTTATTTAACTATTAATTTATTAAAAAAAGATATGAGATTAAAACAAAATTAGAATAGATTTAAGGTCTAATTTAAAATATTTATAAAAAATAATTAACTTGAAAATCTCTTTCATACAAAGTAATGTATCATTATTTTATTAATTTACTAATCAAGGTATTGATACCCATAATTATAATATACGTATAGAAGAACTATATTTAAATTTAAGGTAATTCTATAATACCTAGAATAAAAGTCTCAATATGAATACCTTAACTAATAATAATTATAATTATTTGTTACTTGTATTATTTTATGAGGTCCATGCTATTTATTACCTAAATAAGACAATAAAGTAAAATTATTTTTTGCCCCACTAACATTTTATATTTGCTAATCTCACACCATAACAAATTAGATATAGTATTTTTTTTTCCTCAAATAGTTTACATAAAAAAAATTTCTTAGTTTACATTCTACCAAACACTAGTTGGTTTGTGACATAAAAATTATAAAAATATAATTATTTAGTAATATTAATATTAGAATTTCATACATTGTATTATTAATTAAAAAAATTATATAAAAGATATCATGTTACTAAAAAAAGAAAATATGATAATAAATTGTTATCTTCAGTAAAAATAATTTAAAAATTTTTAATAATATAAAAATACATGATAAATAATAGTGTAAAATTATTTTCCTTATAACATCAATAAATCAATTTAAATTTTGGAAATTAAAAATCAATTTACTCAATAATTTTTTTTTTAACATGTTAAAATAATGTAACAAAAATTTTAATATCACTTATCATGTTATTAAAAATTGCTATGATTTTTCTACACTTAATAAATTTTTATTTGTTTTTATATTTCATAATTGAACTTCTTGTTTATTAATAATATTAAAAATATATTATATGGTTAATGTAAAATTTTATAAAATAAGTTTAAAAAATAACTAAAATATAAGACAGAAGGTAAAAATGAATGCATAGGCACATTATATCCAATATGATATTTGAAACTTCATTTACAAGCCATGTAGTTGACAATGTAAAATCTTATAAAATAAATTAATATTAAATTTTAATTAAAAATAATTATTAAAAGTACTCTTATCCTAATTTACGGCTTCATAGAATATCTATTTAATTTAAATTTAATTTTTCTAAAATTTATATTTGATTAAAAATTTTATATTTTCATTTTCAAGCGATTGTGATATTTATTAAATATTTGATTATAGAAGAACTAGTTTGGTGGACAAATAAATTTGAAACTAAATAAAAATGAAAATAAGGTTTAATCGTGTCTCATTTATTGTCTAACAATAAATTATGAAGATATATGTAATAATTTTATTTTAACCTAAACAATATTAATTCATATATTTACAAATATTTTCATATATTGATAATATATTAATATAATATGATAATTATATGAATATTCATGATTATACAATAAAATATAAAATAGGCATGAATTTTAATATTTATAGAAATTAATTAAATTTAAATTTCTTTATTAGTGCGTTGGATAATTTTTTTATGTATTGAATAAAATTCAAATTATATACTTAAAAATCAAGTTAAATAGCTCTTTAGTGAGATAAAATAATTACTTTTAATTTCTATTAAAAATATAATAAAAATAAAAATAAATTATGATAGTTATAAATTTTAAAAAATAATTATTAATTTTAAAAATAATAATTAATTATTATATCTTATTTAAATATAATTTATCCTTCTTTATTTTTAAGAAAAATGAGGTTTGGGGGAGGGTTCATGTATGAAAAATAAAATATAAAAGTCCTTTATAAACTTTACTACTCTTAAAATTATTATAAGAATTAGTTATAAAATAGTAAACGCTTTATTTGATATTTAATAATATTTTAAGAAATATGTTTATGTTTTTTAATTATATTAGTATTTGATTCAAATATAGCAAAAAAAGAAAAATATTCTTCTAATCTTAATAAGTGAAGCAAAAATTTGAATAGATAGATAACATACAATAAAAGATGAAAAAATTTGTTAATGATGAGACATTATAGGCATTTTTATAATATATATAATTAACTAATTAAATAAGTTATCAATCAAATTACTATAACCCTTAAATTTAGTGACTAAAAAATTGAATAGTTTAAAATTTATCATCTACATAAGGTATTCATATCCCAACTTTTACTTTAGATGGAGAAGAACTATTCTTAAGTTTATTTGAAAAATCAAATTTGACACACTTTACAATAGAATTGATAATTTCTGATATAACATGATAACCCAATATTTAGGTTCAAATTAATATACTAATTTATTTAAGAATTTATTTTAAATTTTTAAAAATTTTATTTAAAAATAATCAATAATTTAATTATAAATAAGTATATATAATAAAGACACAATATTTTTAATTTAATAAAATTATAATAAAAGTTTAAAATAATATTTTATTAATAATTAAAAATATTTTTATAAAAAAATACTAAGTAATTAAATTTAATAAATAATTTTATAATATAAATTTTATTAATTAAAATTATTAAATGAACTAGATGGGTAATCCATTTTAATATGTTTAATAAACATAAATATATATATATATATATATATATATATATATATATAAAATAAAGATAAAACATTTTTAATCCATTTAAGAATTTTATTTTAAATTTTTAAAAATTTTATTTAAGAAATAATTAATAATTTAGTTATAATTAAGTATATATAATAAAGATACAACATTTTTAATTTAATAAAATGATAATAAAAATTTAAAATAATATTTTACTAAAAATTTAAAATATTCTTATAAAAAATAATAAATAATTAAATTTAATAAATAATTTTATAATATAAATTTTATTAATTAAAATTATTAAATAAATTAGATGAATGATTTATTTTAATACATTTGATAAACGAGTTGACCTGAGTAACAAAAATTGCTACTCCTATTATATAATAATATATTAATAATTAAATTTAATAATATACTAATATATATAATATGCAATATAATCATCTCCTACGTTGAAAGGAAGCATTTTGGTATGTGATATTAATCCGTGCGGACCTAATCCAAGCAAAACACACAACACACCCAACCGTGTCAAATTTTAACAATCCTTGAATCAATGTTTAGGCGGCAGTGGTTTAACGTATTTTAAAAGTAGTATTTGATCGTTATATGCCCTTTCTTAAATTTAGAATTTGATTTGATTCTTGTTTAATGATTTAATTACTTTTAGTATTACAAAAAATAATTATCTTTTTGATATTTTGGGTTTCAATTTTTTTGTGTGAATTTCATTGATTTAATTGCTCCAACTATTAAAAGAAGTATTTCATTAAATCATATTAATTAAGAAATATTAAGAGGGCCACTACACACGACAACCTATATGAAAAATAATGACTCTCAATTTCATAATAATATCTAAATTCCTATATTTTTGATGGGTTATATGTTCATGATAAGTTTGACAAATCAAGTCCCTTGATTAAAAATTATCATTTCTTAATGTCATTCAAATATTATATATTTTTCCATTTGAATTTCGCATCGATACAAAAAGAAACGAATGGAAATTTATTGCTAGAACTATAGAAGAAAAAAATGAAGTCACTATTTTTTAATCTATACAAAATGAAACATATGAAAGTCTACGTTGCTTGAACTGTTTAAAAAAATAAAAGCTTTCTGATTATAAATAATCCGTGCTCGCAGTTCCTATCTGCGCCTTCTAGCGTTCAATCTCCACTTGAATTTGACTAGTCTATTTTACCAGCGAAATATGAGAAAAAAAAAAGTAATGAAAGACCCTCTTTTTTGCTTGTTCATGTTGTGATCGTGAATATATTTTTATTTTTATATTTTTAAAAATTATTTTCAGATCAAAGAAAAACAAAGAATAGATTATGATTAATGTTGTTATAAATAAAAAAATATTTCATTTAATTACGAAATTAATGTCAAGAATAAGATAATAATTTTTAATAATATTTAAAAGTTGTTTCTATTTTGAAGTTACATATTTAGAATTTTAATTTTTAAAAATAGATTTTGATAATCAATTGTCAAATAAATTTTTTATATTTTAAAAATAAAAATTATTTTTTAAAAATAATAAACAAATAGATACGAAGTTACTTAAAACAGGGTGTCATGGCTTAGTATGAGTATTATATTGGGATATTTTTACAAGTCTTCTCAAAAAACACAAATGATAGCCAAGAAAAATTTAATGGCAAACCTATGATCCAACAATCAATTAATGTTATTCGCTACTTCAACATTGAAGTGGTAGTTTGTTAGATTTGAATTACTTGACTTAAAAGAGGTACAATATTCCATCAATTTCGCCAACAAATTAAAACTTAATATTGAAACATTTTTAAAGAACAGCTTTAAAAAGTTAAAATCACAAAAATATTAAAGCAGTTAAAATCGCAAAGTTATCCTAATTATTTAGTTTGGTGGATTGGAAGAATTCTAATTACAGGCATGTAGTTGAGATCCAATTCTTCTCGAGTGAAAAGCGAAATCATGCAGCAATAAACGCTAACAAATCATATGAAAAATTTAATCATATAAGATGTAATGAAAAATTCATAAGTATCATATTAATTTTAAAGTTATTTTATGATTTAGATTTAATTTTTCATATTTTATGGTATTTCATGCCAAGTAGAGTAAGAGTTGACAGTTTAAATATTTAAGTTCTACTTACTTAAATCTCGTGAGTTATATACACACCCTACTGAAAAATTTCAAACAATTCAATATTCATTCAGTAATTAATTTAGTATTTAACTTCAATTTCTCATCGTTGTTTCTAGTGTCCTCTTGCCTTTTAAAATATTTTTAGTTCGATCATAATACTAAAAAATATAGTATTATTACTTATTATATTTTAATAAATTAGGTAATTATCTTTTTTAATTTTATCATAATATCAAAATATTTAAATAATTAATATAATAAATAATAGTATTAATAAGAACATAAATATAAATAATATTAATAAATAATAGTATTAATATTACGTTTAATAGCACGAAAACAGTCATAAAATTCTATTTGGCAGATACTATGTCCAAAGAAATTCTCGTTCCTAGAACAAATTAAACTTGGACACCGAGAAGGCATGAAAAACATTTAGGCCGGCTTACAACAAAAGTATGAACAAGAAATTAAGATTCTTATATTCATTTTCATCTTAAAACATTCTATTCTTCTGTATTTTTATATTTGTATGGGTAGAATTTTGAATATTCATTTCTATTTCCGTTAAATATCTAAATTCGCATATCTATTTTTATTTCTTTAATTTATTTAAATGATATATATATTTATTTGTATCCTACAATTTTTAATAAAAATAAAATATATCTAATTATTTTTATCTTATTTTTCAATTATAATTTATTTATATATTATTGAATTTATCATATTTATTTACATTTTATCATTTTTAATTAAATAATAGTTATTTTAAAATTCTAATAATATTTAAAGCCTATTTTAAATTTTTTTTTTATATTTAAATTGAATAATTATATACATAATTCAAAATTTTTTATTATATAATCAAATTTATACATAAACATATATTATCATGTATTATTTAATTATATATTACATAATATAAATAAAGGAAAGGTTTGGATGGTATAATTTCCATACCCATATTTATATCCAATAAAATTCTCACAAAATTTTTTTTATCTATACTTATATCTATTTTCAAAACTCTATATTTATACCTAAATGGATAAAAATTTAAAGCATTTATTAAATATACATTAAATTACCATCCCTAACGGCAAGTAAGTAATAATATCTTAATCTAATCCTGGCCGTAGTCCTCGTTTGGGCCCACCCTTACTTGCCGCTCTCTTGGAAGTTTCCGATGAAGCTGCTTTCGTCATGTTGCTGACGTATGTTCCTCGTCGTAAGATGTTTAAGTGGTGGAAAATATTTTTAATAAAATATAATTATAAATTAATAAAATAAAAATATTTTATATACTTGATATTAAATATAAAAAATTTAATAAATTTAAATGAATAATTTTTTTATTATCATACTTCTAAATATTACTTTTTATAATGATGGGATGTAGAAGCATTCATCCGCCTACAGTAAATGAAATTTTTCTACAAATGTTGTCTTCAAAAAATAACCAAATCTTTAGACTCTATTTATTTTAGTAAAAAATATTTATCATAAAAATATGATTATAAATGGTTAAGATGGTAAAAAATATTATATATATTTTATGTTAAATATAAAAAATTTAATAAAAAATAACTTCCCCTTAAAAATTATTTTTTTATTATTATAATTTTAGTTATCACTTTATTTTTAAATAAAGTATAAAAATAATATATTATTTTTATCTATAAAAAATATAAATTTTTTTATGAAAAAATCTATTGAAAAAGACAAAAATCGGATCCTTGGTTGCCAATCACCTTTGGACGGGGACTGGTTCTCTCAGTTCGATCTTCACGTTTGATTCGGTCTTCCAATTTGCAAATGGGTACATGCATTTCCCTTCGATTGATGAACTTGTTTTAGTCCGTTCCTTGTTTTGCATTTTAGCTGACCAAGTCATAATTTTGCATATGTTAGTTTGTTAAAAATATTTTAAAAGTAGAATGTTAAATGAAATAAAGTGTATTTTTCAAAATTATAGAGAAGGTTAACCCTCAGTTCATTTAGAACATAAAAAAATAAAATTTAATTCATTTAAAATTATATTTATGTATAAAATCATTCATCAATCTAGTTCCAAATGAATTAAATTCTAATTTTTTAAGATCCAATAGAAAGAAAAGCGTATCGCTTCAACTTAACTTGAGGATAAGAGTAATGTGCTGTTTAGATTTTATTAGAAGGCAAATTACTACAGGAAATATGGGTTAAAGTGAAGTTACATATGTTGTTGCTTTGTAGGGCAAAAAAATATAAGGGAAAGGAATTTTGGATTTTTTTTGCAGGCGGTTCTTTAAAATAATGACAATATCGTCGCTTTAGAAGCTTGAGGGAAAAAATCTAACTCCTAAAACGATGACATTATTAACAAAAATTATAAGATGACAAAGGTGACTTCTTTTTTCCAATTATATAAAATGACAACACATATCATGACTTTAGAGTTTAGGGAAAAAAGTCTAAACCTCAAAGTAATCGTATATGTCATCATTTTATCTCAATTAATTGCTACATGAGAATCAAATATGCCTTTTTTTAGTGCCAACAACTCTTTAACAATGATATTATTATACTTTAAGATTTTTAGTTTACGAAGCAATGCAAGTTAATAACCTTTCCTTGTAGCGATGATAATGTTATCAATTATGTGAAAAATATCGTCACTTTAGAGTGACAGGAGAATAAAGCACTACAATTAACCTACACAAACTTATTACAATAATTTCATTAAACTTTAAAGTGACAATATTTAAAATGTCATCGATTTAGAATCCCTTATATATTAGTTGTGATGTCATCCCTTTCCATTTTTTTTTTGCATGAATTCCTTTATTTCTTTTAATTTCCCTTTCTTTCTTTGACAAACTAAAGTAGTTTCTTTCACTTTTTAACCAAATCTTTCAATATTTTCACTTTCCCTCTCTATTTTACTTTCATTTGTATCATTCTTTTTTTTTTTTCAATTTCTTTCTTCATATTTTTTTCATTATATTAATAGTAATTTGAGGTAAGTTTATCTTCATTGTAATATATTATTTTTATATGAATGCAATAGTGGCTATGCTTGTGAATTTGCTATTGTTAATTTGTAAGGCAATATTTTAAACTTTGAATATATAGTTGATATGATTTAAGATATGAAAATGAATTACAATATTGAGGATCATTTTGCTTCACCTATTGACATAAATTTCTCTCATTTATGCTGATATAATAATTTTAGATTTTGAATATATAGGTAAGTTGATTTGGGATACATAGTTAATATGATTTGGGTGATTTTGATAGTATAAAGTTCCTTATTCAATTTTTATTTCTCTAAAATTTGTGATGTACTTTAAAAAGTAAAATGGATAATGACAATCATTAATGAAAAAATTAAAGATTAAGAATTTAATAAATAACAAGTCATAAAAAAGTAATTTCTTAATTTATAATTATTTTATTCCTTGATTTTCTCATAAACAATTATAATTACCCACTTTATTTTTTAAAGTGTATTTTACATTTCAGAAGAATTAAATCCTCCTTTTTTGAATTTATTTGATAGGAAAAAATTTTGCTGCTTCTTGAGACACTTTTTTAATATTTTTTCTTCTTACATTTAGTTTTCGACTTTAATTTTTCAAAAACATCTAAGCACAATAAAATTTATTTTATATCTTTTTTCTTCCCATATTTTTTTCACTTTTTTTCTATAAATCTAAATAAAAGTTAAGGGAAGGGAAGAGTAATTAACTAACGGCGTGTTTGGTTCCGTAGAAAAGTAGGGAGAAAAGACAGCTTGGGGAGAAAACGGGTAGAATTTACTATTTTCCCCTATTTGGCTGTTGAAGAAATAACGGGAGAATAGAAAAAAAATTTAAAATAATGGCATGGGTCCCACTGATTATTTTTCTCCTCAATTATGAGAAAAAAGGAGGAGAAATTTGATAGGCTTACCTGAACTTGAGTTGCAGAAGAGGGGAGAGCTGTTTCTGAAGCAAGAAGCACCATTGTCTGGACTCTTGGTTACATAGGCCAGCGACGACCGCTGCAGTGAGTTCCTTCCACCGTCATCCTCCATTTTATCTTGTGCTATTGTGTATTATTGCTGGACTAGGTGATGGCTTCATGTGCGGGTGTCGGTGCTGCTTTTATGGGTTGAGTGCCGCCTTGGGTGGTGCCTATTAGGTCACATTAGTGCCAGTAGCAGCTACGCCTGCCTTCTTTACTCTGCTGCTGGTCCGATCTGCAAGGGTGCCAGTTGTTTGCCAAGCTTAGGACTTGTGAGTCTGGGTGACCCACTACCAAGTTTGGGCATGGAACTGAACTGAGTTCTAGTCCGACCCGGTTAAGCTTGGTCACACAGACTCAGTTCCCATAGGTTTTTTCTTAATTTCTAAAAATTTATATATTTATATATATGAAAATATATTTACATAAATTATATATGGAAATATATATTTTGCATGAATTATTTAACTAGTATTGAGTTTCTTAATTTTGGACATTTACAATAATAATTTGAAATTTTGGAATCTAAATATATTTGAACAAAAAGCTAAGTGTATTATAATAAATTTGGAAAAAAAATTTGTGGAAGGTTTTTTGAATCATCCATAAAAAATATATGTGAATTGTTTTAAAAGAAGAATAAAATTCAAAATATATGGGAATTGTTTTAATTTTTAAATGGTATCCTAATACCTTATTCTTTACGGTTAGGAAACACAACATTGAGTATTTGTAAGGATAGCAAGCTTTGTCCATTGTTCTTATTTATTTAGATTTCGATGTCGATAATTTATATACATATAGGTATGCTTTGGTATAATTCAATAGAATACTAATAATGAGCTACTTAGTTTTAGATTTAATGGTAACCTTGTGTTTTCAATAATGGGTAGCTTATGTTTATCTTTTTCTTCTATTGTTGCAAGTTATCTTACCACCAGCCATATTACACTTATTACTAATTGTAGAAATTTACTTTCAGGTAAAATTTTAGTGTATTATAAGCTTATGCAGTATGCACCATGTTGCATTACACTTTATTATGTTTATATCAATTAATATTTATTTGGTTGGTTCAATAGCATAACAGTACTGTGTGGTGTTCATATATTAGGAGACTGATGAAATTTATCCGTTTGCATTAGTCATTTTGTTACACACAAAATATTGCAGCAGTGTCGTTGTTGTCTTTTTACTTGTCTATGTTTTCATTTTATTTTTCAATTTCGATAAATTACATTTACCTTTTTTAAAATTCAACCTATTTACACTTATACATTTTCTATTTTGAAAAATATATACTCACCCTCCTTTTTTCTAAAAACAGAAAAGGTGAATATATATTTAAAATAGAAGGGATATAAATATCATTGTATTGAACTTCAAGAAAAACGAGTGTAATTTGCTCTTCAAATTTTTTTTGACATCAATTATAGTTGATTGGATAACGTTGAAAAAGCACAAGGCAGCCCTGTAATGGGTTTATGTGATATCTTGTTTGATTTGCAACCATTTTCGTATACAACAGTGTCACTGACATTATTAATACTAATTGAATTTAATATAGTCTAAGTAAGCGTGTACTTTTCTTACGCGGTAGAGTAGTGCACAGGAAAAATGATAAGCAACTACAACTATCATTGTCATGAATTTCCTGGAGGCTGCTATCTTTCATTATTGTGCAATAAAATCCCAGAGTTAATGTTCTGCAAATTACAAAATATATATATTTACATGAAATATATATATCTACTATTCATAATGTCATCAAAATATATGTATCTAATTATATCTAATTACTTCACCTCATTATTAAAATATATATATTCACATGAAAGTTATATTATCTACTATTCATAATGTCATCAAAATAATTAAAAATTTCACAGCACTTCTAGCAAGCTACCTATCTCATATCCATGACTGCTTCTAACACGACTTTAATCCTATTGGTGACAATTGATGGGTTTTGACTTGAGCAAATGAAAACATTTAAGGAAAGTAGTAACACCTAAAATCTTAATAGGCCAATAATTTACTTATCTAATTATTTATGTATCATAATTCAAAATATAATCCATATTTCAAACCAACAAGATAGCATATCACATTTAAACATGATTCTAATTCTTCATACTTAAAATAAATGGAAATCAAATGATAATAGAAAATAATTAGCCAGTAATAGTTAGTCTATCTTTTACATCCCGATCCATCTTATTGATCATAATCCCTAACTTATTTATCCTATTTTTTATCAATTACATTCAAAAATTTACATTTGGTATATTAATCTCAATTCAATTTCATCTTATTTCATCATCACATTTCATTATCATCATTTTACATTTCAACATTTCTCATCCCTTCTCAATTCATTATTGTTCATTATCTCACAATTCATTAACATTTATCAAAATCACACAAATGTATTAGAAAATAACAATTTATCATTCAAGTTCACAAATCAATCAAATTTAACACTTATGTTAATTATAGCATTTGGTTATCATCATTAGATCTTGATATAAGGTTTCTAAGTATTTAAGTATAAGACTTAAGTGTGGTTCCTTTGAAATAAGACAATGCTTGAGTATCATACTTGAGTATACAAAGGCAAAGATAAGGACCATTTGATATTCAAGTATAGTATTCAAATACAAGGTCCCGAATTAGCAGACTGGTATTTAAATATTATACTCGACTAGTTGGAGGTAGAGAGAAAAGGCTCTCTTAGTATCTAAGTATGGTAGTCAAGTATTTCCTCTTAATATGCAATACCTAATTACTATATTCAAGTACAAGACCAAGAAATTCTATAATTCATCCAGAAATGCAAGAAAAACCTAGTTAACTTCTTTCTAACTTATCATTTAGCAATATTCAACCAATCTACCTTATTTCAATTAATGATCTTGGATTATAACAATTTATTCCTAACTCACTATCATTATTCTAACTCAATTTCCTCAATATTCATAAAACCTGTTCAACAACACAATCAATTTAACAATTTAATTCACTTGACAAGTAAGTTACTTTAAATGGAAGAAATGGAGGAGATGATTTGAGCTTAATTTATCTTAATCAACATTAAGTTAAGCCAAGGATTAGGTTAAGGTTCCTAAAACATTAATTCTTTTACTAATCAGAGGATTCTCTAATCTAAGACTAGAATTTAATTAAATCTTACCTTTGAAAAAGAAACTTGATAGAAATTGAAGTTCAATTTGCCAATTAAAGGAGATTACGAAGAGGTGTAGAAGGAGAAAGGAGTTCGGTATTACCAGCTGAAAGAAATGAAGTTAGTAGTGTTACTATTTAGGTTTTAACTTCCCAAATGGCATTTTAATAAATAGCGGGCCAATTAGAGGCATTTTTAGAACTAATGATCCTGAATTTCCTTAACACATCTTATTTCAATTCTAACTTCATATAATTTTATTTTTAGCTTAATCACATTTATTTTCATATTAAAGCTCTATTTCCTATAATTAAATATCTATCTTAAATCCTTTAATAACTTTTCCAATTACCATTACATTTACAAACTTACTGGTTATGTAATTTAAAATAAAATTGTAAAATTCTAAGGGTGTAACATTTTGGTTGCCACAATGCTATATTTTTATAATCCAAATATTGAAAGCTCACCTCTTTTCCAAACACTTTCCCACTAAGTGTAAGGTTTAAGGGCTTATAGAGTTTGCTCTTCAAACTATTTAGTATAGTAAGTACCACTTCATTTTCATTCGCCCTTTGACATTGCACCTTCAGGATTTTTGTGGGAGTCATTAAAGAATAACTTCTAATATGTTCCAGGAATTATCCTAGCAAGATGATCTCTATAACTTCTCACACTTCTATTTCCTAGCTACCTTCAGGACCTATTACGCCACGATTATTTACATGAGAACCATCCCATTAAGCTTTTGGTTGCTATGAAGCAATGCATGCTTTTCCTTTGTTGAAAGTGATTTTTCTCGTCATACTCTCTTTCTAAACCTAACCCATTCTTTTAGGTGGCAATCATTTGGCAGTTTGTAAAAACTTGTTCAAGTTTTCGTAATTCATTTAGAAGTCTTTAATTCAAATTACATTCACATATCCCTTAAAGCTTTTGTCTCTTTTTTATTTTGGATTTAATCTTGATTATATATGCATGAGTTTAATACTCATCTATTCCTATTATTATTAAAAAAATGAAATTCAATTTATCCTATAAAAAATCGAGCAACAATGTAAGATCTATTATGAATTAGATTAGATTGGCGTCAATTAATCCTTATTATTTACAATAGAATAGAAGAGGGATACATAAACTAAATAAAAATTAAATAGGAAGTATGAGAATGGATAATTAGTGGGAAGTTATAAGATTTAGTTTATAAAACTATCATTCATCGATAATGGAAAGTTACAAGAGTTAAATTTATAAAATCATCGTTTGTAGCAACATTAACATGACTTATTTGTCCTTGAAATATTTGGAAGTATCATTTCAATATTTGGTCTTTTGGGAATAGTAAAAGTGGAATCCAAACTCATTAATTACCTTTACAGTAGTATAGATTATAGAAAGTTTGAAAGTTTGATATTTTTATTTGCGTGCACAATTTTCTATGGAACTTCACCATTGCCTTTTCTAATGAAACCTATTTCTTATTAATCACCATTTTCCCCTAAACTCTGGCCACTCATTCAAGCCATTCTTTTTACATTTCATCATGTTACACTTATTTTACCAAGTGAATGTGGATGAATGGAGCAAGACAAGGAGGGGTGTCTAATAGGTTGGAGTCCATGAGCCAGTCCTTGTTAACATGAGTTTTGGTAAATCTAAACTCCTTAAAGAATAAGTTCTTTTTCATGTAAGTAATATAAATCGGATTTGATTTGTCATGGATAGGCTAGTATGCAACTAATCTATAAACTTACAATCAAAGTCTATGGATTAGTTTATGTTCATCGTGGATTTTACTGGATTTATACTCCTCAATTGGATTTTTTTAATGTGTATAATATGAATTGGTTAATAGATTAATTCGTATTTGTAATAGATTGCCCGTTTGACACCATTAGAGGTAAGTTCGGAGTTCTTTCATGTTGTAAGCCGCTGCTGACTGTCACCTAAAGTCATGACCGGGCAGTAGCAGAGGATTGAGGGCACGGCCCAGCTAGGTTTGACCATTCTCATTTTTTTGGCTCGGGCAGATGGAGCTTGCTTTCAAGTCTTATATTGGATGGATTGAATATGGCTTCTTCAAATGCAAACAGAAACAAATTAAATTGAAAGTCTTGGGAGGTTATTTAGCAAAATTAGTACTAATAGCAAAAATTAGAAATAGTATATAAAGAGGCTAGACATTAATATTCCATTGATGAAGAAAGTAGGGTAGGTTACCGTAAAGCTTGTGTTTGGAATGGTAGAAATGAGGGGAGAGAGAAGTGGGGGAGAAGAAGTTGGAGGAGAAATAATGAACTTCACCCGTTTGGCTGCCCAGGAGAAATGGGAGAAGAAGGAAGTTGGAGGTTAAAAAGTGAAATGGGGCCACGGTCAAATTTCTCTCCAAATGTGGGGAGAAGTGGAGAGAAGTGGCCAGATTTTTTATCACTTTCCAAGTTTTACCCTCGCGTATTCTCCTAGTTGCAGGCATCCTTCGCCTGCTTTCTCTGTTCGCTGCTTTCTCCAAATTTCTTTGTCTGCTGCTTTCTTTGTTCGCTGCTTTCGCTGTCCGCATATTCTCCAAATTTCTTGCTTTCTTTGCTGGTTCCTGGTGCGCCAACCTCCCGATCATTCTCCTATTTGCTTCACAGACAAGGAGAGCTGTTGTCGTCCCCTAAACAACAGATCATTTCAGGTAATGGAGTTCCGTTCGATCTCCATTTTCGCTGCTTTCTCTGTTTGGCTGCTTCCTTCCTTCCATTGCCTGGTCGATGTGGAACTCGTGTCACCCTTGAGAGTTGAGATGAGGGATTTTTGTATTTTGTAATTATTTCACGTATTCTCAGTTCTAGTTAATAAAAAATAGAATTATTATTTTTATGACAAGAAACAAATTTATTATTTTGTATTTGTATTTGAAAATCAAAATTGTTAATTTAATTACTGAAAAATTTAAGGTATATCTAGATATATCTTTATTTTTATATATTTAAAATTATTTTTAAAAACTATTATAAAAAATCATTTTCTTATTTTCAAAAATTATTTTCAAATTTAAATGAAAATAAAAAATAAATGGTGATTGATATTATAAAAAAATATTTTATTTAATTATAAATTTGATAAAAATAAGTAAAAATTATTTTTATTTTTTAATTATACATTTGAAATTACATTTTTAAAAAATAGATTCTGAAAATATATTATTAAAGGGGCTCTCTTATTTTTTTAAAAAAATAAAAAATTATTTATAAAAATAGTAAACAAATGGATCCTTAAGTTTTATAAATTAAAATATTTTATTTAGTCATAAGTAAATAGAATTGATGAATTATTTAAACATTATATGTGAAAATTTTAAACTATAAAATTTGATTATTTAAATTCAACTAAAATAAATATCATTCTACAAATTCTATATTAAGTTTTAGAATACCATATTGATTATCATTCATCATCTATAAAAATTAAACAAAGTTATTCCTTTTCAATTCAATTGTTTAAATTAAATTGTGTAAAAATTTAAAATTTTTAATATTTTTAAATATTTTATCCAAATACAATATTAGAGAAATTATTATAGAGGGAATATTTCAAATACACATTGCAAAAAAATTGTATTTAATGACAAAAGATTTGTGACAAATTTAGTAATAGAAATTTCATGGCTGAGCTGGCAGAGGCCCGCTGCTCTGTATGGTTTGGAGCGTCCGTTTGGCTGACCCATTACGTTTTCCATGTGATCACGTTCATCCCCAATGTTCAACTTCTCCCCCATCTACAACAACCAAACAGCTTCTCTCCATCTATGGTTTTAACTTGTGCTACCTATATTGATATTAATATTAATATTAATACACTATTATTTCTCACTATCCTCTAACGAAATTGCACATGTTTAAAATATTTATTGTGATCATTAAAAATATAATTTTTGAAATATTACAAAAATTTGATTTAATTAAAAAAGTAAAAATTTTGTAATATCATATATTAATAATTTATATATTTAAAATTATTTTTAAATTATAAAAAATGTTCACATTATAAATTTAGTAATCATTACTCAAAAATTGACTAATTAGCAGGTGATGATATAATGACGTGTAATGATAATAAATAATAATAAGCATTAATTAATAATAACAAGTGATAATAAGCAATAATTACTAATATTAGTGCCATAAAATTGCTTTTAATTGACTGTATGAATAAAAACAAATGTAATACTGACAAAAAATAACTAAGAAGTAATTTGCGAAAATAAATTTTTTAACAAAATGGTACAAGGCTCAAAGAAGAAAAGAAACTACTACTACTGCCTAGTAGTATGAGGGGTGGTAATTTTAGGGTTATAGTCAAATAACTAGGCACTTAACCTTCCAAGTGGTTTGCAATTTTTTGTCATGATGCATTAAAATATTAAAAAAATCACTTTAAAGTTTAAATCAATTCGGGTTTATAAGTAGGAATTTATTTTTTGGAAAATTCTTGGATATTATCTCAAGTTGAGGTGGCATCCATATAATTAATTGTGGATTTTACAAAATTTTCTCATAAAATTTGTAATATTTTATATAAAATGTATTATTTTTTATAATGGCATAAAATATAAAAATATAATTGTTTGTGTAATATTTATAATTTTTTGATAAATTTTTATAACTTTTTTATAATTATTACAACATAAAAAAATTATTATAGTATCAAAATTTTAGGAACTGTTGCAATAATCTATAAAATGATTAATTTTATATAAAATATCACAAATTTTACGTGACATGGACAATTTAAAATAACATAGAAGAATGTTTGTATAAATATTTTTTATAATTTGTTAGTAACCATTTTAAAATAAGTAAATAAATTATATTTTTAAAATTATCATTATATTCATATTTACCATATAAGGATATAATGATCATTTTATATAAATACAACTTTTTTCTTCTTTAACTTCTCTCTTTTCAAATAAAAAAAATTACTCCTCCTCTAAAATTTTTATCTTCTAACTTTTTCCTTTTTAAATAATACAAAAAAATACTCCTCTCCTCCCATTTCTTTTTCCACCCATTTCTTTCCAGCTTCTTTTCCCCTCCACTTCTTTTCGATCCAAAGACACTAATGTCAAACGGCAATAATGTTGAACAAGTTGGACGGTAGGCAGAAGGGCAATAATATCAAAAGACTTCAACAGCTGGCTTGGGCCGACTTCCGCTTCTCTCGTTAACAGAAAAGCACAAAAGCACCATAAACAATGTGAGATAAAGAGACAGGATTGCATTTAGATTTGGTCCGAAAGTTGTTAACCCAAAAGCTCATACTTTTGTCCTCTATATCAAGACTTTGAGTCAATGCTTTTATTGGAGAAAAACAAAAAAACAAAAAAGAAGTTTACGCTGTTATTTCTTTTTACTGAAAAAGTAAATGTCTCAATCCACACATTTATTGCATAGACTCTCACATCTTGAAAAAACTGTGTTGTTCCCGCATATTCTGTTCTGTAATATCTTTCAGCTCTGGAAAATTAGAAAAAAAAAAATTTTGAACTTCATTACTGATCCTGCAACTTTTTTTTTTAGTTAGATTTCTTACTTATATTTTGCTTCTATTCTTGTGATAAAGCTTGCATGAAGATGGCTGCCAACACAAGAATCTTAAGTTTTGTTCTCCAGACCGTGTTGTGGCCATTGATTCTTCTTTTTGTGCCAGTTCATGGCACTGAGAGCGACCTCTACTGCCTGCTATCCATCAAGGATTCCTTGGAGGACCCCTATAACTATTTATCTTCCAGTTGGAATTTCGACAACAATACCGAAGGTAACATATGCAGATTTACAGGGGTTGAATGCTGGCATCCCGATGAAAACAGAGTGCTAAATCTCAAATTATCCAATATGGGACTCAAAGGCCAGTTTCCCCGTGGCATTCAGAATTGCACATCATTGTCAGGTCTTGACCTTTCAATCAACGACCTCTCGGGACCCTTACCATCTGACATATCAAGATTAGTCCCTTATGCAACGGTAATTGATCTCTCATATAACACTTTCGGCGGGGAGATTCCATCAGATATACTGCCATTATCTGAATGTCTTCAAGCTGGATAACAACAGATTAAGCGGTCAAATCCCTCAAGAACTTGGGAAGTTGGCCAGGCTGAAGGAATTTAGTTTGTCTAACAATAAATTGTCGGGGCCAGTTCCGGTTTTCAGCTCCAATGATGTTCCTGCTGATAGCTATGCTAATAACAAAGGACTTTGCGGAAGGCCTTTGGCACCGTGTAAGATAGTGAAATCATTTGATCAAGAATTTGAGGAAGGTGCTATTGTTGGTTTCACCTTTTCAGCAACTTCTTTTGTAGTTGTTTATGTGCTGTATTGTGTTCCTTGGAGACAAATGAAGCAGAGGAAGAGGAAAGCTAAGTATGCAGTGGGGTTTTTTTCTGGAATAACAAGGAACGACAAGAAGCTGGAACAAAAGGCAGTTAGTCAGATGATTAAATTGCTCCCTCTCCAGTTGTTCCAGAAAGAAAGCCAAGAGGTACTTAACTCCCTCTCACGCTCTCTGAACGAACTTAAAACCGAGACACATGTTTATACGTAGAAGAATCATAGGATAGAAGATTAATTGATGACTATGCAGAAGATTAATCATCAAATGTCAATCGTTTTGAATGCACCATTCTGGGTTGAATTTTATTTGATTGATGACTAGATTTTTCTAATTGCTGACATGAAATGTTTTGGATGCTATACTCTGTGTCATGGAAAATATTCAGAGAATGTCCCCAAAAAAAAACTGACAGAATTTTAGTAAAATGAACAATGACAGCTATTTCCAATTTTCTAATAGTTATGTAGTGTTATATATCTAGTTTACATAGTTCCAGAAAGTGAAATTCAATCGCTTCAATGTCAAAAGCTAAAAGAGGTAGTTTGCATTTCTTCCTTACATAAAAATGCAAAATGCCCCCATCAATTTTGGGGTGTTTGCAATTTGCGGTCACTAATTCTGGAAACTTGTCAAACCATTTAATTGTAAAAAAAAAAAAATTAGAATTAACATCCAATATTTACTTATTTTTTATTAATTTTAAATAAAAATCAAGATAATGATGTATGTTGGTTTATAATTCTACCTTTTCACATAACTTTGTAATTTATTTTTATGTATTTAATTAAAATTTAATATATCTAGTTTAAATTTTTATTAATTATATAACATTCAAACTAAATATGAAAAATGATGTTAAAAACTAACATACAATCATATTTTGATTTATTAATTTCAATTTTTTTTATAATTGAAGGATGATTTGTAAGTTTTCAAAGTTAGTAGGGATAAAATGCAACTAAATTAAAATTAAAGAAAGCATTTTGCACTTTCTCTCCTAATAAACACGTGCATCACTCTTCTTTTGTTTTAAAATTGTATTCAGTTCCATTGTTGCAAAGAAATAAGAAAGGAGAGTATATAAGAGAGAGAGAGAGAGAGAGAGAGGATTGTTTATTTTTCAAAATAGAAGGGTACAAATATAATTATACTAAGTTTTAAAGAGGGATAGGTGTAAATTGCCCATATTTTTTCTATTGTTATTGATGATAATTATGGCTTGAACTGATAGTACTTTTTTTTTACATAAAAATAGAAAGATGCGATTGTATTTAGGTTAAACTTTAGGAGAATTTGAGTGTGATTTCCCCCATATTTAGTGTTTATCTTCTGTTTATGTTATTAATGTTATTATGGCTTGAGTTCGCAGATCTTTACGTCATTGGAAAGGGTGGCTTCCAGAATGAGCTTTGTAGAACTCTACAATGCAACTGAGGGCTTCAGCGTAAACAACATCATTGGATTTGGAAAGATGGGAATTATGTATGAGGCAAAGCTATCCAATGGTTGGCTCTTAGCAGTTAAGAGACTGTCAGATCCTCAGCAGTTCAAGAGACAGTTTGTTTCAGAAACAATGATTCTAGGCAGGTATAAACATAGAAATATTGTTCATCTTCTTGGGTTCTGTACAGATAAAAAGGAAAGAATTCTGGTGTACAAATACATATCAAATGGAAGACTTTCTAAGTGGTTGCCTCCAATAGAAAGTGAGGCTGCCAGATTAGATTGGCCTTTAAGAGTCAAAATTGCACTTGGGGTAGCAAGAGGCTTATCTTGGCTTCATCATAGCAGCAAATTGCATGTTGTTCATCTTAGCTTAAGTTCAGAATGTATCTTGCTAGATCAGGATTTTCAACCCAGAATATCCAATTTCGGAGACGCCAAAATTTTGAATCAAAATACACCTGGCGGTGAAAGTGATGATGATGATGATCAGAGTTTTTATGAAAATAATGAGTCTAGTGAGGTTGATTATTTGAAGAAGGATGTGTACGACTTTGGGAGTGTGCTTCTTGAGCTTGTTACTGGGAAAAAATATGATGAATTGACTAACTCATGTTACAATGCTGGCACTTCCAATTATCCTTTGGATTTCTATGATGAAATTGATGAAACTCTGATGGGGCAAGGCTTTGAAAATGAAATTATCAAAATGCTTAAGGTTGCATGCGATTGTGTTCAGCCGTTTCCGGATCGAAGGCCAACAATGCTTCAAGTGTACAACATTATGAGTGATGAAATTGGTTTTGCTACAAGCAGCTGTAAAGGCAAAATTATTGAGCTGTAATTGCTTTAGAATTAATAAGGTCTTGCTTAGACTCATTGTTAAGAGTGATGTAATATATCCATTTGCAATAGTCATTTTGTTAAGGCAGATTATAAATCAGTATTCGGTAGTCACTTCTGTTTTCAATTTTTTTTTATAGTTGAAATATCAATACATGATGGATCCGATAATATTGAAAAAAGCAGAAGGCAGCTCTGTAAACAATGTATGAAATTTCCAGGAAGCTCCAAACTTGAAAGTCTTCAGTTTTGTTGTGCAGATGTTCATTGATCAATCTCTTTTGTGTTAAGTTATGCCAATAATATTGAACTACGTGATGAAGGAACCCTGTTTGAAGAAATTTTCAGATTCATCATTTTGGTCTAACAAATGATACTAAAGCCCCTGTCTACATAATTTGTCACCACCTATATTCTATATTCAACTTGTTTTTCTAGTTCTATGGAAGCAAAGAGCTTTCAAAGAAATTTGTGATTTTTTTCCTTTTTCTTCAATTCTTTTACTTTTATTTCCTTTTTCTTTCTTAATAGCAATTCTTTTCATATCTGCAAACTATGTTCTATCAGGGAAATGCTACTAAAAAGGGGGGAAAAAAAAGAAGAGTTTAACAATTATTTATTTGAAATTAAGCAAATGAAGAAAAAAAGATAGAAGATTATTTTTAATTTAATTTATTTAAAAAATAATCTTATATCCTTTCATCCTTCCTGGTATAAATAGGGAAACATGTCAAATTTAATTTATTTATCTATGTTACTTAAGAGAGGATTTCTTATTGATATTTTAAAAAATGTTAACTATACTTAATATTTATTACATATAAATTGATAAATTTCTCTCCTCAAAATACTTACAATACATAAACACACTATAAGAGGGCAACAAGCGAAGGTCTGCCTTAGCCCAATCCAACACTTAAATCAGTACTCAATAATCAGAGAGAAGAATCTCCATAACAAGGTGTAGTGTATACCATGTATAAGACGGATAGAATGGTTGGTAGGTAATTAGATTATTATTAAGTAACTAATATTATAACTCCTAAAAAATGAGTATTTATCACAAATTGTCATTTATTTTTAAAAAAAAAATAAACTGAGCCAACATATGTGAAAGCAAGTGACAGTGTGTTGCAAACTGCAAGAAGAAATAAGTTTATCTAACATTATTGATTTAAATCTTTAGCCATAACCGGTTTTGTAAATAAAAAGTACAAGCAAATTAGCAGGTTCTGTAAACAATGTGGGAGGAGGACATTGAACCTATATTACTAGTTTTGACCTTAGAAAAAATAATGATAGATTTAACCAAGGGTCTTAGGACTCTAGGGAGACTGATCAATTTCGGAAAAGTAGACAAAGAAAAGCCACACTTTGACTGCATAGCCTCTCACATCTTCAAATTAAACTGTCTATGGTTGTTGACTATTCTGTATCGTAATACCTTTTAGCTCTGGAAAATTAGAGAGAAAAACTTTTGAACTTCACATCTTGCATTTTTTTAGATTTCAATTTCACCAGTTTTCTTACTCATTCATGTTTTGCTTCTTCCATTCTTATGATAAAAGTTGCACGAAAATGCTATCAAGACAAGAATCTTAAATTTTCTTACCCTGTTGTGGCCATTAATGATTCTTTTTGGGGCAGTTCATGGCACTAAGAGTGAAGTCTACTGCTTGAAATCCATCATGGATTCCGAGGAAGACTTGTATCACCTTCCATTTGGAATTTGAATAACAATGCTAAAGGATTCATATGAAGCTTCACAGGCATTGAATATTGCCATCCTAACAAAAACAATAGAGTGCTAAGTTTCTAACTATCCAATATGGGACTTAGAGATCGGTTTCAAGGACATTTTTTTAATTTTACAACAATCATACTATCTAATCCATTTTGAAACATACACAAAACTCTCCTCAATTTTACAAAAGCAATGTCACTAAATTCGTTTTAAAAATTTATTAATTTTAAATATTAGATCATAATTAATTGTCAAAAGAATTATTTTGTGATTAAACTATTCTTCTTTTGTTTATACATGTGCCAAGACTTTTTTTATTTTACCAGAAAACACAAATCCATTAATAAAAAAGAGCATTACAAGAGCATCCAAAGCACCAAGACAACACAAACAAGAAAACAAAACATCAAAAAAGACAAAACAACACAAGTTAGGTTGAGAAAACAAAAGAAGCAAATTCAGAGACAAATAACATGAATGAGAAATTGAAGGTCTAAGGATGCAACTTTTCTTTGAGAACAAAGGCAAGTATATTAGCTGCCATATTGAATAAACTCGAAGAAAAACTCGAAAAAAAATTCTTGAATGGCATTATTGAATGTTTCTTCCTCTCCATAGGGATATCATTCAACATCTCCAGAGCTAATCGTACAGTTTCATTTTCTTGACAAAGTTTACCAACCAAAAAGTTAAATGAAGACATTGATGGGTGCTGGTCTTTCTCTGTTGCTGCTGCATAAACTGTATGGGCACATCTAGTCTTCTTTGTCTCGCATAAACTGCATAAACTGTATGTGCTGGTCTTACCAACTTTCTCTGCATTGGGCAGGACTTTCGCATCAAGCATTTTTTGACAAACAGACCAAGCCCAATCAAAAGTTGATCGCCTACAAAGGGCTTCAACTGTAAAGCAGTAGGTGTCTGCCTTTGGCACACATCCAAATTCCTCCAACTTTTCAAACACCTCTAACACAGCACAATTTTGAGAGTGAAATGATCAGTTCATTTAGAATCTCCACATTCAATACCCCTTCCTCTTGGTAGCCAATATCCTTGAGCAAGTCCCATAGAGAGTAGATCTCTTTCTTTCTAGGGCCACTACAAACTACCATAACAACAGACTCCACAACACGGGATGTGATCTTAAATGATTTCTCCTTCCAAGCCCATTTCAAAAACCTGATCAGATTATCACCCAAAACAAGTGGGGTTTCAATTACTCTCATCATAAACGCCTTATGCAGAGTCAAATCCATGTCACCAATAATTGACTTCAAAGACGCATCAGCGCTACTTTTGGAGAATGGACGACAAATTCTCCAACTTCTCATCTATCTCATAAACCGCCTCCTCCTCTACATCAAAAGCATCCATTTGTAAATCACCAGTTTCTTGAATTGGTTCCCCCAGATCTTCGGCAATTCCATCGAAAGGAACATCATTCTTTCAACAGAGTATTATCATTTTCACAATTTCCTATATGGGTATTCTCATTTTCATCAACAATCTCTGACAAATGCACTGAAACCTCGTTATTCAACATTAGAATCAGTAGTTTGTGATTCAAATTGCGAGATTTCAGCGAGGTAGAATGCTGAGAGAAGAAGCGAAGGCTCTGGTCTCTCCCTCTCTACACACACACACACACACACGCTTCCTCCGTCCTTCTGTACCTGTCCATTTCACAAATATTAAAAAAAATAATTTAATTTATTTATTTTTAATAAATTTTTTAAAATTATTTTATGTATAAAATTTAAAATAATTAAAAATAAAAAACGACAGAATAAATACAAGTAAATTATAAGTATAGAATAATAAAATATTTGTTAATAAAAAAAATAAAATTAAAAAAATATTTAATATTTTATTAAAATTTTAAAATAATAGATAAAAAATACAGATAAAAAAAGAAAAATTCATATATATACATTTAATCATATTATTATAATTAAAATGGAATGTAATTTAAATGAAGAAAAATATTGGTTAAATAATTAATATAATAAATTATTAATTTTATTAAGTTTATATATAAGAAATAATAAATACACAATTTTTTATTTTTATAATTGAATATTAAATAATAAATAATATTTATATAATTTTGTATAATACTTATTCTTTTTATTATATAATTAATAATTGTAATTATATTTTATAATTAATAAATTATATTTAATATAATTTTATATTTCTATTTATAAATGACATTAGAAGTTATTCTTACAAAAGATTATGTTAAGTAATTTTTCATGATTTATAAAAAAAAAATACTTCCTAACATTTTTATTAACCATAATTCAACTGTTTCTTATTTTTTTAAAAATTATACTTTTCATACTATTTTTATTGACCAAATCACCTCTTAAAAATGTTAGCCCCACTTAATATCGAACAAACTTTCACTGTTTATCTGAAAAAAATTGAACACAACTAACGTATGTGAAAGCAAGCGATAGTGCACTGCCAAATGCGAGGAGAAAGAAGTCCCATCCAACCCTGCCGGAGGAGGACGTTGAACCAGTATGCTAGTTTTGACTCTAGAAAATGAAAGCCATTGACATATTCAACCAAGGCTTTTGGAAGTCTTTGATAACAAATCTCAATAGAACTGAATTTTCAATTTTGGAGAAGTAGAAAAAGAAAAGTCACACTGGGACTGTATAGCCTATCACATCTTGAAACTAAATTACACTGTAGGTAGTTACTGACTATTCTATACCATAATATCTTTCAGCTCTGGAAAATTAGAAAGAAAAAACTTTTGAACATCATATCCTGCATTTTTTTTTTTTTCTAAATTTCAATTTCACCCGTTTTCTTACTCATTCATATTTTACTTCTTATATCTTGAACGAAGATGGCAGCCAGCCAACACAAGAATCTTAAGTTTTCTTCTCCAGACCCTGTTGTGGCCATTAATGGTTCCTTTTGTGGCAGTTCATGGCACTGAGAGCGATATCTACTGCTTGAGATCCATCAAGGATTACTTGGAAGACCCATATCACTATTTATCTTCCGGTTGGAATTTCAGCAACAATACCGAAGGTTTCATATGCAGATTTACAGGGGTCGAATGCTGGCATCCCGATGAAAACAGAGTGCTAAATCTCAAACTATCCGATTTGGGACTTAAAGGCCACTTTCATCATGGCATTTGGAATTGCACATCATCGGTAGTTCTTGACCTTTCACTCAACGATCTCTCAGGAGCCATGCCATCTGACGTATTAAGATTAGTCCCTTATGCACCGGTAATTGATCTTTCATATAACACTTTCAGCGGTGATTCCATCAGATATTGGAAACTGCACTTACCTGAATACCCTCAAACTTGATAACGACAGATTAAGTGGTCAAATCCCTCAAGAACTTGGGATGATGGCCAGGTTGAGGACATTTAATGTATCGGACAATGATTTGTCGGGGCCAGTTCCAGTGTTCAGCAACAACGATGTTTTGTTTGATAGCTATGCTAATAACAAAGGACTTTGTGGAGGGCCTTTAGCACCGTGTAAGATTACGAAATCATTTGATCAAGAATTCAAGGTGGTGGCTTCTATGGTTACCTTATGGGTTTAGTACCCACAGGGGTGCATAATGCACACCGTTAGATGAGACTATTAATTTTTACTAAAATTTTTTGTAATCTCATTTAACGATCCAGCTTTTGCCACACTCGTATAGATTTGGAACTCATATAGGTACCGTAGAAGGAAGGTGTTATTGTTGGTTAGGCCTTTTCAACGATTTCTGTTATTGTTGTTTATATGTTGTATTGTGTTCCTTGGAGATGAATAAAGCAGAGGAGAAGGAAAGCTAAGTATGTTGTTGGGTTTTTTTCTGGAATCAGAAGGAATAACGAGGAGGTGACACAAAAAGTAGCTAATCAGATTATCAAATGGCTGCCTCTGCAGTTATTGGAGAAAGAAAGCAAAGAGGTACTTACCTTCTTTGAGATCTCGCCTAATTATACTCACACCCTTAATTTTATAAATATATGCTCATCTCCTTTATTCTTATATTTTAAAATTGCATTCACGTCTAATGTCATAGAAAAATAAGGGAATTAAGAGTATTTTTTTTATAAAAAAATAGAAAGGTGCGATTATACTTAGGTTGAACTTTAGGAGAATTGAGTATAATTTGCCCCATATTTAGTGTTTACTTTCTGTTTATGATATTGATGATAATTATGGCTAGAATTCACAAATCTTTACGTTATTGGAAAGGGTGGCTTCTAGAATGAGCTTTGCAGAACTCTATGCAACTAAGTGCTCTAGTGTGAACAACATCATCGGGTTTGGGAAGATGGGAACTATGTATGAGGCAAGGCTATCCTCTGCAGTTCAGGAAACAGTTTGTTTCAGAAATAATAATTCTGGATAGATACAAACACTGAAAAATTGTTCATCTTCTTGGGTTCTACACAGAAAACAAGGAAAGAATTCTAGTATACAAATGCATGTCAAATGGAAGACTTTCCAACTGGTTACATCCATTAGATAGTGAGGGTGCCAAATTGGATTCGCCCTTAAGAGTTAAAATTGCACTTGAGATAGCAAGAGGCTTATCTTGGCTTCATCGTAGCAGCAAATTGCATGTAGTTCATCTCATGTTAAGTTCAGAATGTATCTTACTAGATCAGGATTTTCAGCCCAAAATATCCAATTTTGGAGACGCCAAAATTTTGAGTCAAAATATACATAGTGATGAAAGGGATGATACAGATGTTAACCTGAGAATGAGTTTTAACGAAAATAATGAGTCTAGTGAGGTTGGTTATTTGAAGAAGGACGTGTATGACTTTGGGAGGGTGCTTCTTGAGCTTGTAACTGGGAAAAAATTTGATGAAATGACCAACTCATGCAACAGTGCTGGCACTTCTAATTATCCTTTGGATTTCTATGATGAAATTGATGAATCTTTGATGGGGAAAGGCTTTGAACACGAAATCTTCAATCTGCTCAAGATTGCATGTGATTGCATTCAGCCATTTCCGGATCGAAGGCCAACAATGCTTCAAGTGTACAACATTATGAGCAGCATCTGGGAGTGTCATGGATACAACGATCATTTTGAAATTGATTTTGCTACAAGCAGCAGTAAAGGCGAGATTGTTGAGCTATAATTGTTTCAGAATAAGGTCTTGCATTAGACTCTTACTGTTAAGAGTGATGCAATATATCCATTTGCAATAGTCATTTTGTCGAGGCAGAAAATGTATCAGAATTCAGTATAGACTACTACTTCTTGTTGTTGTTGTTGTTGTTGTTATTATTATTATTATTCAGTAGTAAGTGTGGTTAAACTACAAAATGTAGTAGTAGTAATAGTTGTTATTGTTGTTGTTATTATTATTATTATTCAATAGTAAGTGTGGTCAAACTACAAAATGTACACACAAAATCTGATGTCTTGATATTGAACCTAAAATGCTGAGGAAAACAAAATATTTAAATAACATTATTTGCCATTTGAATCAAAGAATATCAGCATTCAACAATATTCAATTCAATAGTCATTTTTGTTTTCAATTTTTTATCACAATTTGTAATATCAATATTTGATATATTCGATAATACTGGAAATGCAAAAGGCAGCTCTGTAAATAATTACCTTTCTTACGCTTGGAGAATGATAAACCACTACCACTATCTTAATCATGAAATTTCCAGAAAGCTCCAAACTTCGAGTTTTCAGTTTTGTTGTGCAGATGTCCTTGTGTTCATTGATCAGTCCCTTTGGTAAAAGCTATGTCAATATTATTGAATTAGATGATTAAGGGACAGAAGAAAACTATTTGAAGAAATCTTCAGGTTCACCATAGGTCCATTTTGTTCTGACAAATGAGATTAGAGCGACCGTCTGCATGTTTGTCACCATCTGCATTCTATACTGAACTAGATTTTGTAGTTCTATAAAAGCAAAGACCTTTGAAAGAAATTTTTTATTTTTTTTAACTTTTTTTTCGATATATATTTTTATTTCCTTATGCTTTCTTAATAGCAATTTTTATCATTTCTGCAAACTATGTTCTATCAAGGAAATGCTGCTAAAAAGACAGAAGTTTAACGATGATTTGTTTGTAATCAAGCAAATACAGAAAAAAAATATATAAGAGAATTTTTTATTTTTATTTTAATTATTTAAAAAATTATTTTCACAAAAACGAAACATGTCAAACTTAATGTATTTATCTACATCACTTAGACTCTGTTTGATATAAGTAACTCATAAACTAATTGAATGTATAAGAAGAATTTATTTATTAAAAATTAGTTAAAAATATGAAATGATATAAAAGGACATATTAATATAACTAGATATACAAATTAATTTATATATATTTCCACATCAAATTATATTAATATAATTAAAATATTTAAAATAAGAATATAATTAATTATGTTTATGGCATCATATATTTATTTATTATTCAAAACAATAATATAATAACTTATTGAAGCCTCTAACTCAAGTGGTATTTGATATTCCTTAAAAATTTTATACCTTTTGTTACATTCAGAACTTGATATCTCCTCCTTATATATGCGTGTCTGATGATTTAATCACCCTTACTATTAAAAAAATAATATAGTAATAAAAAATTAATTAATTATATTCTATGATATCACATATTTATTTATATTGAATTAATGTAGATATGTCAAATATTTATATGCATAATTAGGATATAGATTGTAATTTAATTAAATGAAGATGGATAAATTTAAAAAATTATTGAAAAATTATTAATTTATAGTTATAAGCTACCTTACAAAACCTATTAAATAAACTAGCCAAATATTTCTTGCAGTTAGTTTATAATTTATTAACTAAATCAAATTCTATTATAAGTTAACTTATTTATTGCATCAAATACACACTTAAAAGAGCCTTTTTTATTGATATTTAAAAAAATCAACTATGCATAATAGTATATTACAAAATTGATATATGTGTATTTATATCTAAAAAGGAAAATCTATTATCTATGTAACAAGTATATAGATTTTTGTAGGAAAAAATTCAATAAAATTCACCAATAGAGTGGATCTTTAAAATTTAAATAAAAATTTTAACTTATTAAATAGTTAAACAAATAAATCATAAATAAATTTCTTTACATAATTATATAAATAAATTTATAGATGTGCTTGAACAAGGTCAACTTTTTTTTGGTTATATTGGACAAAATCTTTAGTGCACAAGTAATTTATCAAGATCAATTAGAAAATTACATAAATTTAGAGATAATATTAAAAGTAAAAAAATATTAGTTAATGTACTATATATTATCTACTAATTTGTCATTTATTACATACATGTCAAAATTTAATTAATTTATTAATTAGGATACCCATACCTGAACTTTTTAATTTGAGTATAAAATAACTATTTAAAAGATTTACTCACAGTGTTAATGGCAATTATATGTTATGCTTCCTACTAATAAAAGGAAAATTTTCTATTATACGTCGTTCAGTGGTGGTGTTTGATTATTGAATTTTTTTTTTACATTTTCAAAAAGTATTTTAGGAAAATAACAAATTTTATGTTTGATTTAAAATTTTAAAATATAATTGAAAATATTTTTAATTTAATATTTTTTAAAATATTTTCATGAGGTCGATAAATATCCTATATTTTTATAATAGAGAAGTATTTACTAATTAATCATTAACATTTTATATCTTTGTTATTAACTATTAGTTACCATTGTTGAATACTAGCCATTACTAGGGGTACAAGTATACTAGATAGTTTATTTAAAGCTTATGGCCTTACTTATTTATGGCTTAACTTAACCTAATCTATCTATGTAAAAAAGTTAAGTCAAGACTAATATATAGATTTATTTAAATAAATAACATAGGCTTATTTTCTTTAAGCTTGGTTAGTAAGTTTACCAAGCTAATTTATTTAATTATTAATATATTTATAAGTAATATCATATACTATATAATATAAAAGCTCATTTGTTCGTGGATTTTTACAAAGCCAAGCTTCTAAAATAGAGGTCCTAAATATGGACCAAATTCAATTTGATCCATGTAGGCTAACTCATTAACAAGCTAAACTAGCCAATATAATTTTTTTCAATTCTTAAATTTTATATATGTCCAAATTCACAATGTATATAAAATCACACTCCTTTTTCTCACTTTTAATTATGTAGGGTTGTGTTATAAATTATTTCTAGATAATATTTCTATTTTGTAGGTATTTTATAACTTATGTATGCGCATAGTATTTTTGAAGGTTATATGTAGATTTTAAATATGTCATAAGTTATTTATGAATAAATATGTGGTGCTTTGGAATGGTTTTAATTTTTTTATTGTTTCAAAGTTTAAAAATTTAAAATATTTTAAAATTAAAAAAAAAACATGCGAGCATACCTATTTACCCACTGGCTTTTTCAAACCAAGCTAATTTGACAACTCACTTAGTCATAACTAATGTAAAATCCATTTCTAAACTTCCACTGGCCTATTTAACTTTACTTGGTATCATTATGTAGTACCTAACAAGTTGGTTAGTTAACAAACTGATTTCTTATATGTTTTCAAAAATATATATAAATAAAGTTTGTATAATAATAAGCTTATTTTGTATACAAGACTTATAATGTTTCTTACCTACTCTCTATCAAGAATATAGATGCCATCAAAGAACTTTTTTAAAATTATCTACTTTTAAGCTATTGAGCAGAATCAGGGAATTGCAACAGGAAAATCTAGAAAACATTCAAATAAAAACTAATGGGTTATAGATTTAATAAGTAGATAACCTACTTAACCAAATACAAATAACCACACATCATCATCCTTTATAATGTGAATACAACTATAACAATATTTAAGCAAAGCCACATTTTAGCACATACATCATGTAGCATTATTACTTATTATTCTTAGCAGATGATAAACATTGAAAATGAAGACAACAAATACTTGCCCCTTTTACTTAAAATAATAAAACACTCTATTATTGGACATAACAAATAACCCATAAACATAAACATTAAAATTAAAATTAACTAACTCTAATGTTAAGGGTTATTTCCATCTTGACTACTCGACCAACCTCCTTACCATTCATCCTACTTGCTCTCCATAAGTGTGTGGATTGGATATAGCATATGATATGGCATGATAACTTGGTTATGAGGTATGAAATGATGACCTTTAACACCTACAAGGACCACTTTAACTTTTATAAAGAGGAGCCTTTAGATGAAGAGTTATGCTTTGACGCTATTTACATATAAGAGCTCTTAAGGCTTATATTTCAATGCCCATATAAAGAAAGCTTAGATTCTGCTACTACACATGTATCATAACCAAATACCCTATCTGGTGCCTTCCTTAACAATAACACGAAAGTAAAATTCAACCACCATAAAGTAAAAAGAGATAATTTGGATTTTTCCTTGTTTTATAAGGAAAATAAAAAATACTTTCATTAATTTGGGAGTGTATGCAATTTGCCACCACTAAATTTAAAAACATGCAAATCAAGTCTTGTAATTATAAAAAAAATTGTAACTAACACCTAATATTCACTTACTTTTTTTAATTACCTTTCTAAATAAAAATGATAATATTGTCAAAATATTGGTTTATGATGTTATTTTTTTATATAATTTCATAATTCATTTTTAAGTATTTAATTAAAATTATATATACCTAACTTAAATCTTTATTAATTGTATAATATAGAAATTATGTGTGAAAAATGATGTTAAAAACTAACATGCAATCACATTTTGATTCTCATTTAAAAACTTCTTGCAAAAATCATATAACTTAATAAAATAGTTAATTAAGTGATTAATTATAACTAAAGGATTTAATTTGTAAATTTTCAAAATTAGTAGAATAAAATACAACCATCCAAAATTAAAATATATATTTTATATATTTCTATATTTATAAATACAAGCCTGTTTCTCATATTCCTTTGTTCTAAAAATACATTCAACTTCATTGCAACAAAGAAATGAGAAAGAAACATGTATATATAAAAAAACTAAGATAAGAATGTATATTTTTAAAAATACAAGGGTATTAATGTAATTATAATAAATTTTAGATAAAATTAATAATTTTATCTCTAAAATTATAAAACATTGACAAAATAATTCTTAAATAATGATTCGTATAGACAATTTTATCCCAAAGTATTGGATAAAAAAATGAAATTATATAATGGGACAAAATTTTACATAAAGACCATTATTTAGGAATAAAATCACAATTTTACATAATTCAAAAATATTTTTATTAGCATATTCTAATTTTAAGAACAAAATTATTAATTTTTTCTAATTTTTAAGAGGAATAGGTGTAAATTACCACTATTTATTCACTATCCAAGGTCTATGTCATTGTTGTTGATGATAATTATGGCTTGAATTCACAAATCATTACATTATTGGAAAAGATGGCATCTAAAATGAGGCTAGCAAAACCCTACAATGCAATTGAGTGCTTTAGTATGAACTATTATATTAAAATAAAAATAAATAATTTATTACATATTTTTGTATGGATTAGTATTAATTAATTTGTTGAAATATTTATTTAAGTAATTAGTTTTATGTTTTAACATTAAGCATAGAATAAATTAAGCCTTCATTCAATGTATATGATCTGTGATAGGTTGGATCATGCATAAACCCACATGGGTAAAGGTTCTAATCTACAATCCTTTAGTAATCAATAATTTTCTATCACAAATTTGACTTTAAATAAAAATATCAGGGTTATCATTCATGTATGTATAATAAGGATTACCTCTCCAAAACATCTCTATCTATCTAGATAAGGTAAGAGACAAAGGTAAGAGACAAACTAGGTTGTAAACTTTACTCATCACCATCATCCAAATCAATTATGACTTCACTAGAAAATGTATCAGATACACTAATAATTTATTGTGATCAATTTGTATATTTATATTTATTAATCATACTATCAACAAATGGTATGAGAGTAATGTTAATAGTATGAATCATCTGATAACGAGTGATTTTAATTAATCTTGGCAAAATTTATGAAATTCCTAATTTTCTCTTTTTTTCTTACATGGAATTATCGGAATTAGGAATTTTAATTCTGAAAGAATTTAGATCTGTTTTTCTTATAATCGAATCATGAATTTTGTTCTTATATACAATAAGAATATTATACTGATGTTTGATCATATTAAAATTTCATGATTATTATGGATCAAAGTTTAAATTTTTTTAAAAAATTTATGACCTCTGAGTGCACAATTTTGAACCTTTTTCTTCTAATTAATACATGGCTTTATGTTGAAAATAGCATAGATAAATTTTTTCTTGCATTTAGAAAGGTTAAAAATCAATTTTTTGAACCTTTAAAAGTCCATTAATGGCTAAAAAATAACCATTAATGAACGGATAAAGTAAGGTTAAAGATAACCTTATTTTGTCTCGGGTGCGCATGGGTGCCATGCACTTAGAAGTACGTGAACCCTATACACCTATTTAAAGAGCCAATTTTCAGCTGACTATTGCATATGAGTGCCACACACTATAAGAGCACGTGAGCTTATGTGCCTAATTTGATAAGAACTATAGTTGGATTGACTGCATGTAGGGACACGTATGTGAATGCATATGAGCCTCACGCATTGAGATCAGTTGACCAATTCCAAATTACAGCTAAGCCCACTTACAGGCCCACGCATGCGCTGGCACATACAGCTCATGTGTTAGGCCGTTGGGCTTGGATTTTGACCTAATTATATAAAATTTAATTTTTTATTTATATATTATTTTTTTAAAATTTTTTATGGCCATTAAATATTCATTTTAAATTTTAAATGATTTATATTGTATAAAAATACATTCTGTTCATGAAATTTTAACCTGTAAAAATTCATAAACATTCTTCACAATATTTATAGACTTAGTGAAAAGTCATTCTTTTTTTTTGTGAGTATATCTATGTTTGATAAATTATTGAATCCTTAGTTATACAATTTTATATATGTATGGATACCAAATTTTTTTATTCTCATTTAATGATAGATTAGGATTATAATGAAGCTATTTTACATGAAAATATTGTCCTTCGGGAGGTCTAGGAGCATATTGCATTGATAATGAATACACCCTATCGATATGACATTATTAATGTAATTTTAAGGTTTATACTCCTTTAAATAGGTATGTGGCATTTATAATATTTTAATATTTCTTGTACCTTATCAATATGGCTATGTTGATTAGATTCTTGTGTAAACTCTTGTATAAGTCAAATCATATGGTATATATAATTTCATTGATGCCACTTTTGTCATATAGTTGCTTTATTGATTTTATTTTAATTAAGAAATCTTGTATTATAATTATGTTGTGCACCCATAATTAAAATTTTCTAATCTTATAACATTAGTCTCGGCCTTTCAACAACTATCTATGATAAAGACTCTTAATGGAATAAACTATGATGAATGGAAGGAGTTTTTGAATATATACCTAACAATTTCTAAAGAAAATTTAGCTCTTAGAGAACCAAAACTAACTAATCTCTTACTTGAATCTAGTGCTATAAATAAGACCTATCACAAGTAATGTATGAGTTAAATCAAATCTATTTGACAATGATTAAATTCACTATTAAGAAAGGAATTAAAGAAAGTATCCCAAACAAGGACATTATTGTGGAATACATGAAAGCTCTTAGAAAGAGCTTTCACAAGTAATGGTAAGAGTCAAATCAGATATATTTGGCAGTGATTAAATCCACTATTGAGAAAGGAATTAAAGAGAGTATTCCAAATAAGGACACTGTTGTGGAATACATGAAAGCTTTTGGAAAGAAATTCAAAAACAAGCATGAGAAGGAAAGTACATATTCCATTTTTACCCCTTTAGCTCTAGTGTGTTTTGAGTCCAATAATCTTGAGACATCATCTGAATTTTTATGGTTGGATTCTAGTACAACTATTCATGTTGCAAATTCTTTGAAAAGGCTAAAAAATCGGCAAATCCTAAGTGAAAGAAAGAAGACTATCTTGGAAGTAGTAAGGAGTAATGTTAAAGTTCAATATATAGGATTAATTTTTTTATGTTTATCTTCTGGACATATTTTAGATCTAAATAATGTATCTTATATGCCTTCTACAAGAAGGAATTTGATTTCTAGTTCTATTTTGAACAATTATGGTTATTTCTTTTGGTAAGGAAATGAAAAGATTGAAATTTATTATGATTCTACTATTGTTAATACTGTCACTTTACAAACAGTCTATATTATTTGAATTTGAATGATTATCCTATTATGCCTTCTAATGTTCTCATCAATGTAATGATTGGGCATAAATATCCTAAAATTAATAAGAATTTTTCCATTTTATGGCATCGATAATTAGGCCTTGTTTCTAGAGAGAGAGATTAGAAGGATTGGTCAAGAAAGGTGTATTGTCAAATCTAGATTTCTCAAATTTTAAAACTTACATTGACTACATTAAAGGAAAGTTTCTTACTAGAGCTAGAAATAAAAGAGCATGAAGGTCCCAAAACATCTTAGACTTAATACATACTAACATATGTGGACCTATCATATCGATAGCTATTGATGGTTTTAAATACTTTATTATATTTACAGATGATCATTCCAAATATGGTTGGATTGAGCTTATATACAAAAAAGTATTAGTCACTAGATGCGTTTAAGAACTTTAAGATAGTAATTGAATTGAGGACTAATAAAGCCATAAAATGTGTCAAATCAAATATGAGTAGAGAATATTATGGGAGATATATTGAGGTGGGTAGAAATCTTGGTCAATTTACTTTATTTCTGTAGGAACATGATATTGAGGCCCAATATACAATGCTTAGCACTCCCATAACAAAATAGAGTTGCAGAAAGGCGTAACTATACTTTAATGGACATGGTTAGAAGTATGATTAGCCACTCTTCAATGCTAGAATTCTTGTGGAGCAAAGCTTTAAAAATTACAATATATATTTTGAATCAAGTACCAGTAAATTAGTTTTAAAGACTCCATATGAGCTCTTTACTAAAAAGAAGCCTAGTTTGAAACACTTTCAAGTGTGGGCTTATAAGGCAAAGGTGTAACCATATAATCTCTAATTAAAGAAATTGAACTCCAAAATAATCAGTGGATTCTTCATTACGTACTATACTTGTAACGGCCCTGGCATTAATAGGTAACATAGAATCGTTATAACCTAAGAATACGGCTACATAATTTTGATATGAATTTGGGATTACCTTAAATGACCTTAAACTAATTCTTTTTCAACTTGTTGAAATGATTTAATTTGATATATGCTCTTGTTTAACTTAATTTCACAAATAAAATTGAGTCTGTTAGAATTCATTGTTTGAAGTCTGAGTACCTTCCTTGGAGGGCTATATAAAATATTCATTGTTTGAGAATAAAAAATTCCAGTAATTATTCCTCTTGTATTTTTACATCAATGAGTGATTTTTAATGAATTTTTGGAAACCTAAAAAAACCATTTTGAGAAGACGCTATTTTTAAATTTTTTCAAAATTTAGCATTTTGAACTAAAACGAAAATCTAGATTTTTATTCTTTAGAGTTTTGATTTTTTTGAATTTTTTTTAAATCCAAATGGGGGTATTTCCTTATTTATATTTATATCTTAAGTAAATGGAGAGTAAAATATTAAAGGAAAAATATAAATAAGTTGCTGAACCTGTGATCCTGTATGCTGAAATCCTGAACCCGTGCCCAGCAGACCCAGACCGACCCGAACAGAAACCCTAAAATAAACAGAACCGAAACAAATGAAACACAGCAACAGCAGCAACGAATAAAACCAAAAAACAGGACAGACCGCAGCAACTCCTCTCTTCTTCTTCTCCCTCTTCCACTTCCAAATACACAAGATAACTCCCATTTCTTCACATTTCCACACGTTTTCTTCTATTTTCTTCATATTTCTTGCTGTTGTAATGGCTATTTCGTGATTTCCACTATTGACTACAAGTTTTGGGGTTTTGGGCAGAAGCTTCAAATTTTTCTTCTCTTTTGCTTAATAAGGTAATTCCTAAGCTTCATTCTCTTAATTAGGAGTTAGATTAGCTTAAATTAATTAATGGTTAGTAAAGATTAGATTATTTTAGGGTTATGCAGAGAGTATGGATTTTAGGGGTTTTGAAATAGGAAGCTTGATAATGTAATTGGGTGTTGATTTGTGTTTGGATTGTTGTTTGATTGCTTGCTCAAGGTCAAGAAACACTTCCTAGTGGCATTAGTGGTTGAAGAAGTGGGAAGAAATCAACTTGAGCATTTTGTCCATTTTGTGAGTAGATAATGTATATTTTCATATTTTTATATATTTTTCAAATTTCTTTATACTTTGAAATATTAATTTGAATTAATTTGTTAATTGTCATTACTTTTTATGTATTTTAATTTCATTTATGTTTAGAGCTCTAGGTACTCTTGGGACAAATACCTTAAAAATTTTCTTTAGTTATAGTAAATAAGAATGATGCTAAAATGACTTTATGATGAGGAAATTGATATATGTGACTTATTTTGAAATGGTATACTATTGGAATCTTATTATATGATGTTCTTTGAAAGGTTATTGTGGATAAGGTGATAATGTGTTAAAGTTTCACATATACTTATAAAATTTGATTTTTGATGAGTTTGGAATGACATGATGTTAGAGATGTTGAATACCATGATTGAAAGTTTTAGTGAACTACACTTAGTTGAAAGGAGTATGGTTTGAGATTGTTTTAAACTGTTGATGTATGAAATTATTTATTTCCAATAATTTCTCATATAACTGTTATATATATATATATATATATATATATATATGCTTAGTGTTTTTCTATTTTATAAATTTATTTTGAGAGAAGACTAGTTAGAAACTGTAGCTAACGGCAGTGATGACGTTAGCCTTAGTGCACCTTGGTTTGAACCCCAGTTAGCAGGGGAATTGCTAACCCCGTGTGTCGGCCAACACATGTGGATTGGTTTATGGTAGCCTGATAGGTTGCCTTAAAGTTAAAAGCTCTTTGAAATTATCAATTCATGAGTGGAATGCTTATGTTAATCATAACTAAAAATCTCCTACCTCAAAATGTAATTTGATGGTTTATGTATTTTAAAACTTATTAACTTTGATTGTGTTTATTTATTCATCGTGATTATATTATACTAAAGTTTTTTTTTACCATGTAATGTTTATGATAATTTCATTTGATTAAAGAACTTACTACTTATTTCTTAACTTGAAACTTATATTTTCATATTCTACTTTTAATGAACATTTCAAGTATTATTTTAACAAATATGATTGCATAACTTTTGTTATATCTCTCAGTATTGAAAGGTTGTCTAACTATTTCTAGGAAAAAAACTCGTGCCATGGCTTGTCCCATTTTTGTTGAAAATTTAGATTATCTATTCATCGAGTCAACAACTCACTCTTTTTGTTATAATATTTTTTAGATAGAGATTTGGTTCTAGGTCTGTAGCCTGCCGCTCCTTAGAGAGAGAGGAGCATTCTCTTATGGTGAGCCACACTTTGTTCGTGTGGGCTTGATATAAAATTTTATGTATTTTTTTTTAAAGTTGTAAATTTTGAATACTCTTAGATATGCTCCAAACCCACAAGCAGGGCATGCTTCTATAGACTTATATGTATGCATTTTGTTATTATTAAGGAAAGGATTGTTTGGTTACTAAATGACATGAATTATATGTTAATGTATATGATTTAACAGGTGAATGTTGAACAAAATGAGAAAGTCTGTATGGACTAGGTGTATGTAAAAAGTTATTATTTGTGTGTTGGGCATGTATCCACTTGAGTTTGAAACAGGTTATAGGTTATTTTATAATGTGTTAGGCTAGCATGGCCATAAGGTCATATTTTGCCCTAAGGCCATGCGCCAGTCACGACCCCTAGTTTTCGGTCATAACAATACTAAATCCAGAGGCTACAGATTTTATTATCCTACCCATACTACTAAAATCATTAAGTCTAATCAAGCATCCTATTTTGAAAATGACTTATATAGTGGGAATTCAGTACCTAAGGCTATCAATCTGTATGATGATACCACCATTTTACCCATACTTATTCCGATGCCTTCATCCACTAGAGGTGATAATGTTAAAAATCTAAATCAGATACAAGAAGAGCCTCATGTGGTAGAACTTGATAAGCTAACTATTGAATTAAGACGATCTCAAATGGTTTGCAAGCTTGCAATATCAAATGACTATATGGTGTACTGGTAGGAATTTAAATTAGATAATGTTGATGGGATAGATCCCATATCCTTTCAGTAAGCAATGTTAAGTACTCATTCTTCTAAGTGGCAAAAGGCTATGACTGATGAAATTTTCTCTATACATTAAAATCATGTATAGGAATTTGTCGAGTTACCAGATGGATACAAGCTAGTTAGTTGTAAATGGGTCTTTATAACTAAACAGGGTGCTACTAGTGAAATTGAAAGGTATAAAGTCAAACTCATAGCTAAAGGATACAATAAAAAAGAAGGCATTGATTATACAGAAACCTTCTCTCCCATGTCTACTAAGGATGCCTTCAAAGTTATCATGGCTCTTGTTGCACAACTTAACCTTAAACTTCATCAAATAGATATCAAGATTGCTTTTCTAAATGGGGACTTGTACAAAGAAGTTTACATGATTTAGTTGGATAGTTTTGTTGAACTCGATAAAGAGCACTTGATATGCAAACTACACAAATTCATCTATGGGTTAAAACAAGCCTCTAGGCGGTAGTACTTAAAGTTTCATAAGGTTATTACTTCTATTAGGTTCATTGAGAATGCTTCAGACCAATGTATTTATCAGAAGTTTAATAGGAGTAATTTTGTCATCTTAGTGCTCCAATTTGATGATATTTTGCTAGCTAGCAACTTAATCAATCTTCTAGATAAGTCAAAATGTATGTTGTCATGCTATTTTGATATGAAAGATCTTAGCAAAGCATCTTTTATTCTTAGAATCTAGATCCATCATAATAGAACTCGTGGCATTTTGGGTTTATCCCAAACTAATTACATTGAACAAATGCTTAAAAAATTTTAAATGGATATTTATGCTTCTAGTCCTGCACCTACTCAGAAAGGTAATACGTTATCTTGATCATAGTGCCCCTCAAATTGATATTGAAAGGGTTGAAATGGACAAGATTTCTTACGCTTCTATTATTGGTAGTCTTATGTATACAGAAGTATGCACTTATCCAAATATAGCTTTTACTATTAGTATGCTTAGCAGATACTTAAGTGATCTTGGGAGGATTATTGGAAAGCAATAAAGAAAATAATGAGGTATCTTCAAGGTACTAAGAATCACATGTTGACTTATACAAGATCATATTCACCTAAGATTGTTAGTTATTCAAATTCGAATTATGCCTCATGTATAGATGATTGTAAGTTGACATTTGAATACATCTTTATGATGTATGAAGGAGCTATCTTATGGAAAAGTGTTAAACAAGCACTCAAAACCACCTCAACTATGGAAGTAGAGTATATCTCATGTTATGATGTCATTTATCAGGTTATTTGGTTGAGAAAACTGATATCTAGCATACATTTGGTTGATTCCATATCATGACTTTTAACGATTTTTTGCGATAATTCTTTTGTTGTATACTTTTCTCAGAACAATAGGAATTCTAATTGTAATAAACATTTTGATGTTAAACTCCTATTTATTATAGAGGAAATTGTTGAATCTCAAACTCGCATTAAACATATCCCTGGTGGAGACATGCTGGCAAATTCATTGACTAAAGGCTTACCTGTAGGAGTATTTAAGAATTATGTAACTCATATGAATTTTGTTACATCTTTTGATGAAACTTTAGTTTAGTGAAAGTTTGAAATATACTTATTTTATTTTGTTAATATCTAAGACCACTTTTTTAATCATTGCTCAGTTTGGATTTTGAAACATTGGTGATATGTCTTATACATATATATATATATTATTTATTTCCTTATCGGATTCAATGATTTTGAGTTATTTCTCTTCTAAACTATGGTTAAAAGACTAACTTTATTTTGTTCTTTTCAGATTATGAGATAATTATATTTAAACATCACTTGTTTCCCTATCGAATTAAGTGATTCTGTGTGATCTCATTCTCTAAATTAAATTGAAAGCTTAATGTATACTAATTGCTTAATTATTATTGTTTCAAATATTTCATGTAATTAATTAATGCTATCTAAGTGGAAGATTGTTATATTAAAACAAAAATAAATAATTTATTAGATATTTTGAATGGATTAGCATTAATTAATTTATTGAAATATTTAATTAAGTAATTAGTTTTATGTTTTAATATTAAACATAGAATAGATTGAGCCCTGATTCAATGTATATGGTTTATGATAAGTTAGATCATGTATAAGTTTATATGAGTAGAAATCCCAACCTATAGCCCTTTAGTGATTAATGATTTCCTATAACAAGTCTGACTTTAAATAGAAAGATCAGGGTTATCATTCATGTATGCATAACAAGAATTTCCATTCTTGAAAATATTTCTCTTTCTCTCTCTCTCTCTCTATCTATCTATCTAGATAACTTAAGGAGCGAAGTAGATTGTAAACTTTACTTATTACTATCACGTAGATCAATTATGGTTTCATCAGAGAATGCATCAGGTACATTTATAATTTATTGTGATCAATTTGTATATTTATATGTATTAATCATATTGTTAACATGAACAGCATCATTGGATTTGAGGAGATGGGAATTATGTATAAGGCAAGGCTATCCAATGGTTGGCTTTTAAGAGACTATCAGATGCTCAATAGTTCAAGAGATAGTTTGTTCCAGAAATAATGATTTTGGGTGGATATAAACACAAAAATATTGTTTGTCTTCTTAGGTTCTAAACAAATAAAAAGGAAAGAATTTTGGTATACAAATAGTTGTCGAATGAAAGAGTTTTGAAGTGGTTACATGCACTAGAAAGTGAAGCTGAGATTGGAATGGCCTTTAAGGGCTAAAATTGCGCTTGGAATAGCAAGAGGCTTATCTTAGCTTCACTATAGAGGCAAATTACATGTAGTTAATCTCAATTTGAGTTCAGAATGTATCTTGCTAGATTAGAATTTCTAAGTCAAAATATTCAATTTTGGAGACATAAAATTTTGAATTAAAATACACATGATAATGAAAGCGATGATGATGATATTGATCTAGGAATGAACTTTTATGAAAATAATGGGTCTAGTGTGAATGATTATCTGAAGAAGGATGTGCATGACTTTAGAAGTGTGTTTTTTGAGCTTATTACTGGGAAAAAATTTTGATGAAATGACTAATTCATCCAACAATGCTAGCATTTCTAATTAGCCTTTGGATTTCTATAATGAAATTAATGAATCTCTGATGAGGAAAGGCTTTGAACACGAAATCTTCAATGTGCTCAAGATTGCATGTGACTGCCTTCAGCCAAATCTGGATCAAGGCACAACAATGCTTCAGCATTATAAGGAGCATCTAGGACTAAGAGAGTCATGGATAGAATGATTATTTTGAACTTGGTTTTGCTACAGACAGCAGTGGAGGCAAAATTATTGAGCTGTAATTACTTTAGAATAAGGTCTTGTGTCAGACCGTAATAGTTAAGAGTGATGAAATATATCTATTTGCATTAGTCATTTTGTTAACATAGAAAATATGGCAACAGTCATTGTTTTCTTCTTACTTGTCTACGTTTTCATTTTATTTTTCAATTTCCATAAATTACACTCACCTCCTTTAAAATTTAACTTAATCACACTCATATCATTTCTATTTTAAAAAAATATATACACTGAATTCCTTTCCTTTTCAAAAGTAGAGAAAGTAAGTTTATGTTTAAAATAAGGTAAATTACTCTCCTCTCTTCTAAAGTTAAGATTAATTACACTCCCACCCCAGAAATATGGTCAACCTTTTTTTACTAATAAAAGTTGATGCCGCTGGAGATAGAATTTTTTCCCAAAATGCCCCTAATTTGTCTGCAACATAGGTTTGTTATAAATAAATTTCCCATTTTTCAATATTCATTTCTTTAACATAAAATAGGGTTTAGTGATTAATTTTTTCTTAAATATTATTAAATTATTTTCTAATCAACAAATCAGTAGGATACCAGTAATTAATCATACTATCATTTTCTTATTTTATCAGCCTCATTTCTTATTTATATATGTATAGAAGATTTAGAAAAAAAAAAAAAAAGGTTGTTATTTTTGTTCATTTCATCAAACTCCTTTAGGTTATTATTTTTGTTCATTTCATTAAATTCATTTCTTATTTTTCTAAATTGGAGTTTTATATAAAACCTATTCATGTTATAACAATTTTCTTTCGATTATTTAAACAACACATATTATTTATAATTTTTTATTATCTATTAAATATTTAAATTTTCATTTAAGACTGCTATAGATAAAAATAGGAAAAATAAAGTCACATATATAATTCTATAAATTGCGCAAAAATAAATAGGTCCTCATTTGTATTACCATTGAATTCAGTATTGCAACTATGCACTTCAATTGTAAAATTTCTTTCCTTAATAATTCTTGGCCACAAGAAGAATTTGCAATTTCTTTCTCTATTTCTTACTTTGCAATGTTTTTCCCTTCTCCTTAACACATTTGTTTTTCCCAACTTCCAATGGAATATTCATTGAAGTTTCACATACCATTTCCTTACCTTCAATAGGTTCACACTATTGAAAAAATGTGCACTGTCCATCACCAAAAATGTAGAATAATATATTTAGGTTTTTTTGGGTTTATAAGATTTTAATGTCAGTTTTTTCCCCCCTACATTTATGTCTTCTATTTCGAAATCTCAGACAAGATCTCCTTTCACCCACACATAAATATGTCATCTATGGAAAAAAAGTTTACATAAAAAAAATGGCTTCCACCCAATCCGATTGACAAAGAGGGTGAAAAAAAGGGAAAATAGAGATGAAAAAACTCAAAGAAAAGGGAATGGATCACATGGAGTAGAAAGATTGAAAAAATTCAAAAGAGGGAAGGGATCAGGTGCAAACTAACTTTCTAACTTTTTAAGCAAATATGAAATGAAGACCACAAGAATATATAAACAAAATACAACTTCGAAAGGTAAAATTGTCACACAAATTTGGTGGAAATCACTATACAGTACTCAACTCCTACTTCTGTTTGTTGACTAATGGCATGTTAGGTTCAGAGGAGCCAAGTGTAAAAATATTAAATCTCTAAAGAAATGTTTATGGCATTTCCCAAAATAGAGGGGACAGGTCAGGAAAAAAAAAACAGAGTAATTTATCCTTAAAAGAAAAGTGGAGGAATCGGAGTATATATGAAAAGAGATATTAGTATATATTTTTAAAAATAAAAAGTGTGAGTACAATTATATTAAATTTCAGGAGAGACCATTGTGATTTATCCATTCAATTTTTGTTCACATCGATTGATTGGATAACATTCGAAATGCAGAAGGTAGCCCCGTAATGGGTTTATCTGATAGACTGATATTTTATTTGATTTGATGTCATTTTCTTATACAACAGTGTCAACTACGCGTGTACTTTTCTTACGCGGTAGCTGCCGCTATCTTATCATGAAATTTCCTGGAAGCCGCTACCTTTCGTTATTATGCAATAAGATCCCGAAGTTAATGCTTGCAAATTACAAAATGGAAGTGACTTCAAATTCAAGAGTTATCAGTTTTGTTGTGCAGATGTTCTTGTGTTCATTGATCAGCCTCTTCAGCATATGTTCTGCCAACAATATCGAACCATGTGAAGGAACAGAAGAATCCTGTCAGAAGAAATCTTCAGACTCATCGTTTTGGTACAGTTTTGCTAGCGGTTATGTTTCTTCAGCAATTGGGGTCATTGTTGCTTTCATGTACTATTGTGGGCCATGGGCCCAACTCAAGAAGAAGAAGAAAAGGCAGAACCGTAGAGTCTACACAAATCGAAGGAGGTGTTATTAGATCAAGAAAACGAAGAGGTTCTCTCTGTTCTTTATTCTTCTTTACCTTCCGTATAAAATTGTATTAATCCTTATGTCCATCATGGGACAATAATGCTGTGATTGCTGTCCTTTAAATTGATATTATTTTGTAATTCAAATAAAAGTTATGTTCACTTATTTTGCTTTCAAGGGGACAATGCGAAGTCACCAAATTTTTTAACAAACTTTGAAGTTTGACTCATGTAGAAATACACTAGTAGTTTAAATAAAAGTGAAAAATTTAATTTTAACTAGAGGATTATTGTATATTTTATGCCCATTTACTGCCATTAAAAATGCTTTATTTCTAGAAAAAAATACATTAAAAATGTATATTTTTCCAATAGTAAAAGTAATTAAATTACTTGATACACATATAAAAAATTGTTATTGAATCTAAAATGTTAAGAGAGGTAAAGTCTTTTAAAAATATTATATGTTATTTGAGTTCAAAATTCATGATATTGATGTGATTAATTCTCTAATGAGTTTGAATTATAAATTCTAATAATTAAAACATGTTGTGAATTATGAAGCTGCCAACAGAACACTTTTGCAATTTTATTTTTTATTTTTGTTGCTGTGCATATATTGTAACAAACTGTAACATAAATTCCACAGATTGGTAAAGTACTGGAGAAATTGACTTCCACCATGAGCTTCATAAAATTATGCAAGGCAACAAACTACTTCAGCATGAATAATCTAATTGGATTGGGAAGAACAGGGATGATGTACAAGGCCAAGCATCCCAATGGCTCCTTTCTGGCAGTAAAGAGACAATATGATTCCAAGCTGTTCGACAGAGTTTTCGCATTAGAACTCATAATTCATCAGCGATTCAGACATAGAAACTTGATTCCTCTTCTGGAATTTTGCACAGAAAGAAATGAAAGGCTCCTAGTATATGAATACATGTTAAATGGTAGGGTTTCTGATTGGTTGCGTCATCCTTTGCACAATGAAGCAATGAAAATATTGGAATGGCCCATTAGGCTAAAAATAGCACTTGGCCTAGCAAGAGGCTTATCTGGCCTTCATCATAGCTGTAATCTGCAGATTGTACATCTTAGCATTGACTCAGAATGTGTGTTGCTTGACGAGAATTTCGAGCCCAAGATATCGAATTTTGGAAGTGTGAAATTCCTAGATGGAAATTGTAAGAAGCATACGGCTAAGAAGGATGTGTATGATTTGGGGATTGTGCTTTTTGAGCTCATTGCTGGGAAGGAATTAACAGCTGATTCTTTGGAAAGTAATGGGAATGTGATTGATGAATGTCTGTTGGGAAAAGGGTTTGATGCTGAGATTTCCTTCCTCATTGGAGTTGCAAGGGATTGCATACACAAGTCACCACTTCGAAGGCCAAGTGTGCTTGATGTGTATAGAAGGATAACAACTTTATGGGAAGGATATGGAGCTGGTGATTGATCCACTGCTTCTGGTTGAAATATATGGAATTGTTGATTCAAATGACAATGTATATAGTAAGTATTGATGGTCAATTCATTTAAGAATTGCACATCTTGATTAATCTATTTGTTTGGGAGATTAAAGATACGGTGTTCCATCTAAGGAACAAATGAGAAAATTTTAGTAATACAAGCAAAGAGGTAGTTCTTCCACTCTAAAATTTAACCTGTAACTAATGTGCTGCTAATTGCACTGTAGAGTGATTCTTCGAATTGTGTCAAGAATCAAAACCAAAATTATACTTTCCTGATTCATAAAGTGACAAAGCACTGAGATTTCCTTTTTGTTTTGTTAGAAAATATTTTTATAAAAAGAACTTATATTTATATTGATAAAAAAATAAGATACTATTTATATTTGTAGTTAAAAAAATAATTTAAATCATAATAATGCAATAAATTAAATTTTTCTTTGAAATAGAGAAATTTATTTTTTTCTTAAATTTTTTATATTTAATATTAAATAAATAAAATATTTTTATCTTATTATTTTACAATTATATTTTATAAAAAAATATTTTTTATCGAAACAAATGAAATCTAAAATAAGCATTCTTGCATGTTGGAATCTAAAATCATTGCAAAAAAAAAAAAAAAATGGTTTCAATTTCTATCGGATATCAATGCATCACTAACAGTGTAAGAAAAAATGGGTACCTTTCTATTCAATTCTTTTGGGAGGAAGGAATGGAATTTCCATGAGGCCTCATTTCATTACTAAAAAAGTCAACAAAAACATAGCTTCAATTCCTTTGAGAACGGAATCACTGTGAAGCCGAAGTCGAAGCGTACCCTACAGAACTGAAAAGCCCAACATTCTTTTCCAACACTGTTGGGCTTTAGATTTGTTGTTCCATCTTATATCACCAGCATGCAGGCCGTAGCTTCTTTTTCTCTTCTAATTTCATGTTCGAGCTTGATTATGCAAACACTAGAAAATTAATACTAATTCCTTTCTTCTTTTTCACGACGGTATGGATTAAGGGTTTGTAAGTTGCGTCACTAATCTCCTTCTTTATACTATTGGGCTCCCATGAAGTCACAAATTGTGTACTCTCACATAAATTAAGTCTTATTAATCTCATTTGATGAAATTAATTATATTAATGATTCAATGTTATTATGCCATTATGTTAAAAAAACCTAAAGGCAAAAATTCAATGACTTTTTGCTACCAAAACTTTCACATTTTTGTGATATGTTTATCTAAATTGATGTTTTCATGCGAAAGACTCAATAGTATAAAGTTATCTAACCAAAATTGCAATGAATTGTTAAGAAAAAAAATAATTAAAAAAAAAAAAAGAGGAGAGCGAAGTTTTAGCCATAGGACCTTCCTAAATATTTTTTATAATGTTATAATTAATAGGCAAGTACAATGAGTTTGAAGTTCATAAATAATGTTAACGGCTCATATTATGGGATAGGTTGGATTTTTTATTTAGAATTCATATTTTTATAGGTTTATATAGACAAGTTTGTACAAGCTCAAGCTCACATGATCTTATCCGTGTAGGTGCAGATTTGCTTGTGAGTTAAGTTTTTTTTTATTTAAATTTTTTTAATTTAATCTAATTTTTAATCTAATATTCAATAATTTAACATAATTTTTTAGTCATATTTAACTAATTCATTATATAAATAAAAATTTAAATACCTAATTATAATTTTAAAAAATGTTTTTTTAATTTAACATAATTCAATGTCTTTTAATTCTTTTTCTTTTACATCCAAATTTAATTTCTGATTCTTACGTACTAATAAAAAAATTAAAAATGAAAGCTATCTGCCGGTATTCAGGTGTACAAGTTTCCCATGAGCTCAACTAACTTTTTCAGTATTTTTTTTGAATTTATACGAATAAATCCAAATCTGCGCGTGCTCAATCTGTGCCTCGTCCGGCTGCCCGCCCCTTTTACACCTCTCCGGCACACATCCAACTACATATTATGCTTTCCTTTTTCTCTAAGCAGTTCTGATTTATTTATTGCTACAAGGAGTCGGATGAAAATTTGAGAAGCTTGTCGTGTAGCTGTTGTCATTTTGTGAAGCCATAGTAATAAAATGGTTGTGCCTATCCTCTGTTCAAATAGTCGTTTAAAAAATATGAAATGATTGAAGCCAAGAATAGTTTTAGTATTCAAGATAAAACTTAGGGTATCAATCAATATCTTAATTGACACATTAATAATATTTTTTTATTAAATACTCACCAATAATATTGTAACATGTGTAGTTTTGTCGGCTTTTAACGAGTCTAATTACCTCTGCTCATTGTACCGATTTAGTTGCAAATTTTGGGGGCAAATTATCGTTTTAATGTTAGATGAATGTTATCTTGCATGCGATTTTTTAGTAGTAATTTTTTTACGTAAACATTAATAAGCAAAATTTAAAAATCTATGTTAAGTTTTCAATTGAACAATTGATATTCATATTTATATTTTAAATATTAAATTCAAAGTATGATTTATATCTTTCGCAATTAACTTATCAAATTAATTTAATATTATTAAAAAATTTTGAATAGAAAGATTTTTAGGATTATTATTTGAATCACTTAGTATTTTTAATTTATTTGAAATCTAGTGTGTCTAATTAAATTGCTAACCGGTGAAAACAAACTTGGAGTCCAGTGTCTAGGTTTTGTATGCTCTGTTCACGCATTTCGTAAGATTTTGGGTTATATAAGATGAAGCTTGTAATTTGGTAAGTTACTATTGTTAAAACTTATCAAAAAATCTTTCCATCTCATTTTGTCAAATATTGAGATTTGCTTACACCCATGTGTTCTTCACTTCACATGGTTTAGGTCTAAGTTGGTAAGAAAGGCAGCGGTAAGTTGGTAGCAAAGTTAACCTTATATTTAATGCAAAGTTTGCAAAATGGCTGGAAATAAGAAGTCATTTCTCCTTAATAAATGCAAGCCATCGAGAGCAACAAAGCCAAACAAGCAAGGCTTCTTAAGTGTTTGCTAGTGTTGTGAAAATTTCCTTTATTAGTGAGAATATTTTTAATGTGTAATACATTAAGCGTTTGGATGATTTAAAGTATGCTTTATAATTGCTATTTAAATGGATCTTATATATAAAAAATTATCATATAATTGTAATTAATATTTGAATATTTTCAAGTGAGTGTAATTTTCTTATTCTAGTGAGTAAAATTAAAATATTTTCTTTTATACTTAATTGAAAACTTGCAAGTTTATCATTCTTTTTTACTCAATTATCTGACACTCTACTTAACAATTTAATATCAAAGCCAGGTTCTCAAGGACCAGTTTCCAAAGAACAATGCTTGGAGAAATTTTTGTTCGTAAACAATCTAGAATTGTAAATCTACTTGGTTTAAGATTAATTGACTAATATTTTTTTAAAAAATTATAATCTATTGGGAGCATTGAGAAGTTAAATGATAATAATTATGGCACATGGTCTACATGCATGGAATCATACTTGTAAGTACAAGATCTATAGGAGGTCATGGTGGCAATAGTACTATAGAATTAGAGCAAGGATATGTTGAAACACTCAGAAAATGGCGAAATAAGGTTAGGAAAGTCATGTTTGCAATCAAGACTACTATAGATAAGGAAATGATGGAGCATATCAGAGTTGGAAAGAATCCTAAAGAAGCTTGAGATACTCTTGCTTCTTAATTCATAAAGAAGAATAATGCTCGACTTTAGTCGTTAAAAAATGAGTTGATGTCTATATGACAAGGTGACAAGACATTGAACTAATATTTTTCAAAAATTAAATCCATATGTAGTAACATAGTAGAAATGGATACAGATTCAAAAATCTCACAGGCTCATATGAGGAGAATTATCATTTATGGTTTGTGATTAAATTATAAAGGCTTTCTAATAGCCATACAAGGATGGCCCACTCAATCATCTTTAAAAGAACTAGAAGACCTATTAATATCTCAAGAATAACTAGCATAACAATTAGTAGAAATGTCACTAAAAAGTGAAGAAAAATAATTTTTTGGTAGCATTAGTAAACGTAAGCCTACAGGCTAGAAGGGAATAAAATGGAGAAATAATAACTAAAGGCGACAAGACCAAGGTCAAAGGAACACATAACCAGGGAGAGCAAGGTAGCAATTGCATCCCCAAAGGCATCCTATAGCAAACAAATGCCACGATGATGAATGCTACAATTGTGTTAAGAAAGATCACTATGCCAGAGATTGCTAGGTCAAAAAGAAGAATATTGAAGAAAATATAGCATCATCTAGTAGCCATGCAAAAGGTTATGAAAGTGAAGGTGAATGGGATGCTAAAGCATCCTTTGCTATGATGAAGCTAATTGAAGAATCCTTTTTTGATGGAGAGGAAGAAGCTAATTTTTATATAGGAGAATTAGCATTGACAATGTCTATTATAGAAGTGATAAACTACAACAAGAATTAGATTGTTGATTTCGAGTGTTCAAACCATATAACTAGTGATAAAGAAAAGCTAGAGGATGTTTCAAAGTACTGAGGCAGATAAATAATGGTAACTGTTAATACTCTAAACTTCCAATTAGTTATATTGATAAAACAGTAATAACACCTCATTGTAGTTCTAAAGAAGTATAACTCGAGAATGTTTACTATGTGCCTAGCATGAAGAAAAATTTATTGTTAATGACACAATTAGTAGATAAAGGCAATTTTATTTTGTTTAGGCTTAGAGACATGAAGGTGTACAAAGATATAAAAGACATAGATCATGGCTAGACAATAACTAAGTTTGTCTATGTAATGTCTGCAGAAGCAGCATATGTAGACAAAACCCAAGAGAATGAGATAGTTTATCTTTAGTATACATGTTTAAGATGTGTCAATTATCACAAGGTCAAAGCGATGATGGCAAAGTCAATATTGAAAGGACTTCCCCAACTAGAAGTTTAAAGTAATACAATTTATATTGGATGTCAATGTGATAAGGCACATCAATTACCATATATAGAGTTAAATTATAAAGCAAAAGAGCCATTAATGATGGTACACTCAAATGTTTTTGAACCAATGAAATAACCTTTAATTGATGGCATGAAGTATATGATTACTTTTATTGATGATTTCTTAAGATATATCTAGGTATCTTTATGAAAGAAAAATCTGAAGCCTTAAATAAGTTCAATGAGTTCAAAGAACTAGTTGAAGCTAAAATTGAAAGAAAGATTAAGTGTCTCCATACAAATAATGGTGCAAAATATACTTCAAGAGAATTCTCAAACTATCTGAAGGAGTCTAAGATAAGGTAATAGTTCACATATCTTAACACTTCACAACAAAATCAAGTTATTGAAGGGAAGAATTGCCACTTTACAAAAATCTATTGTAGCATGTTGCATGCTAGAAATGTACTAGGATAAAATTAGGTGGAGTGCATGAAAACTTAACTTATATCATCAATCGGTTGCCACAAGCAAGGTTGGAGTTTACCTTACCATATCAAAAGCTTGGAACATGAAACTTATAGTTAGTCATTTCAAAGTACTTGGCTGTGTGTGCTATGTATATGTTTTTTATCATTTAAGGAACAAATTTGATAAAAAGGCTTTGAGATGTATCTTTGTCGAATATAATGAAAAGAGAAAAGGCTAGAGATGTTGTGATCCAACACTAGACAAATGTCACGTTTCTAAAAATGTAGTGTTTGATAAGGCATTATCTTAGTGGTCTCCACAATGTGTGATATTACCAAATTCAAAAGAAATTGAAGATAAGCTACACGAAAAGTTAAGGGAGCAAGATCAAAACTAAAAATCTCTTGAAAAGCCTACTTCATCAAATGAGTCAACTCTTGAAAAGAAGAAGGTTCATGACAAACTGGTGTATACCAACAACTAATAAAAGTTACTTACAATGAAAGAAGTTTGAAGGTATAAAACATTAATAAGACAAAAAAAAGCCCAATCCCAAATATACTAATGTGACATTAGTTGAAGAAGAAAGCCTTATTGAACCATCAACCTTCGAAGATGCAGCTTAAAAGGTAAAATGGAGGCAAATAATGAAAAAGGAGATTGAAGCCTTAAGTAAGAACGAGACTTAAGATCTGGTACCAAAACCAAAGGATGTAAAACTTGTTTCATACAAATGGGTATAAAAAGTAAAGTCTTATCTTGATAAAATAGTAGAGAGATAGAAAACTTAATTATTTTCTTATGGATTCTCATAACAAAATAGATTAGATTATGATGAAACTTTCAGTCTAGTAGCAAATATCACAATAGTGCATGATCTACTAGCATTTGTAACTAGCAAATCATAGAACTTATGACAGCTAGATGTTAAGAATGATTTTTTTCCATGCTAAATTAGATTGAGAAATTTACATGGAGTAATTACAAGAATTTTGAAGCAAGGTTCATCTAGAGTTTGTGTGCAAGCAACGAAAGGCATTTTATAGACTAAAACAAGCACCAAGAGCATGGTATGGAAAGAATGTTGAATTCTTGATTCAAAGTAACTTTTCCCTTATATTAGCAGATTTTAGCTTGTTTGTGAAAGAACAATATAGAAAATTGACAATTGTGCTTATGTATACGAATGATCTGATCATCACAGGAGATGATAATAAAGAGATTCATTGAACTAAAAAAAATTGTTGTAGTTCATTTCTAGGTGAAAGAACTTGGAGAACTTAAACACTTTTTAGGGCTTAAGGTTAATAGAAATAAAAATAGATTATTTTTGTGTTAACAAAAGTATGTGAAAGACTTATTAGAGAAATCTAGACTATTATATTACAAGCCAATTTCAACTCTATTGGAATCCAATGTCAAGTTATATGCAGCAGAAAGGAAAGATCTGGATGACCCAACCATGTACTGACAACTAGTTGATAGCTTAATCTAGTTAACTTTGGCATGTCTAAACATTACTCATATAGTTAGGATAGTAAGTCGATTTATGTAGAATCTTAAAAAGTCCCATCTAGAAGTTATTCGACGTATCTAAAGATATGTGAAAAGAACAATAGACTTTGATGTCTTATACAAAAGAGACATGTGTAAATTGGTTGGCTACTATAATGCCGTTTATACAAGTGATCATGATACAAGAAGATTTGTTATAGGTTATGTATCCTTAGATCTGGAGTAATTTTATAATATAGTAAGAGGCAACCAACTATGTCATTATCAACCATTAAAGCAAAATACTGAGTAACAATAATAGCAACTCAAGAGAATGCATGGTTAATACAATTGTTGAAAAATCTTCATTAACTAATTGATTATGCAACTTAGTTGCATGTGACAATCAGTTAGTAATTCAATTAACTAAGAATCTTGTATTCCATACAAGAACAAAGCATGTGGAAGTATATTATCATTTTATCCAAGAAAAGGTACTTTAAGGAGTAATAGACATACATAAGGTAGGCGTGGAGAATCAAGTAGTTAGCATATTTATCAAAGGACTCAATGCAGGAAAGTTTGAAGAGTTTTAAAAGTTACTTGACATGATATCTCAAAAGAGATTTGGTGATGAGGAGGAGTGTTAAAAGTCATTGCAAAATCTTTCCCATCTCATTTTGTTAAACATTAAGAGTTGCTTACTGCCTTTTATTCTTTACTTCACATGATTTGGGTCTAAGTTGGCAACAAATGTAACAGTAAGTTGGTAGCAAAGTCAACCTTGTATTTAATGCAAAACTTTGCAAAATGGCTATAAATAGAAACTATTTCTTCTTAGCAAATGTAAGCCACTGAAAGCAACAAAGCCAAGCAAGCAAGGCTTATTTTGTGTTCATTAATGTTGTAAATATTTCCTTTATTAGTGAGGATATTTTTTAATATGTAATATATTGAGCATTTAGATAATTTAAAATATACTCTATACTTTACACTTAAATGAATCTTGTACATAAAAAACTATTACATAAGTGTAATTAATATTTGAATATTTTTAAGTGAGTATAATTTTTTTGTTCTAGTGAGTAAAATTAAAATATTTTCTGTTGTACTCAATCTGTTTTGCTTAATTATCCAGCACTTTACCCAACAACTATTCCTCAGTTAGCAATACAATTAATTAGTGGATTGCTGCATGGCAGGAAATTATAAGTTTTATAATTATAATTTAGTGATGTCTCTACGTCCAGTTGATAGATTATTTTGAGATATTGAAGGAAATTATAAGTGTCATGCAAATCACAAATTCTATCCACATTAGCTTAGTTTTCGATCATCTATCATAAATTCTTAAGAAATAATAAATAAATTATTCAATTTTTGAAGAAATTAACTAATTTACTAAAGTTATGATACAAGACATATTCTCTCCTTTTACGGGAAGGGCGGATGTCCCCACAGTGGCTGTCGTCCTATTTCTTCTCCTCCTTTTTCTTTAAAACTCTGAGGCCATGTTCCCTATCTTTTTCCTCCTATGACTATTTTTTTATTATTTATTTTCAATTCTTATTAATTTAATTAAAAATACGTATTTTTCTTCTCTTTATTTATTTTATTATATATTTTGTATGTCTTTTTATGTTATATAATATATTCTATTTTTATCATAAAAATATTTTAAATACATGTATATTTTAATATATAAAATATTAATTAAATTAATTATTTATATATTTCATCTATTGATAAAAGTATTTATAATTAAAATTTAAATTTATTTATTTAATTTTTATTAACATTTTTATACCAATTTTAAAGTGTTATATTTTGAATTAAATATACATTAATTAGAATTTCATCCAACTTTAAAAGTTAAGGTATTATTTCTCTTCATTGTATCCATACTGGTCCATTTCTTTTATTTCAAGTACTTTAAAATTACAATACTAATATTACTGAGTAATATAGATATATATAATATTTTTATTTTATTATAAAAATATTGTAAATAAATTAAAATTAAAATTAAATTAAATCATCTAACTATGTATTTTATTTTTAGCTTTTGTCACTAGGTAGTTAATATGTAAAACAATATATTTTATTTTTATTATAAAAATATTTTAATCAATAAAAAATTAAAATAGAAAGTAATAAAAAATAAAATAGAAAGTATGAGCTGAATTAACTGATTATTTATTTTACCTTTTAACAAAAATATTCTAAAAATTAAAATGAAATTTATTTACTTAAAATTTGTTGGAGTTTAAATAAGTTCTAAAATTTTATATTTTAAATTAAATATATATTAATTAAGATTTGTTAACACTCAAATACTATTTCTCCTTTTTTTTTTTCTACTCCATCACTTGTTTCTTCATTTTTTATTAATTTCTATTATTTTTTACTTAGATACTAAAATTACTAAATTATTTAAGTATAACACAATACAATTTCTTTTTGAATTTAGATTTGATTAATTTATAACATAAATCAGCTTTACATTATTATTTATTTATTTATTTATTATCACATCAATAAGAAAAAATTTAAACTCATTCACAATTATTAAAAAATTTAATTATTTTTTTATTTTTTAATAATATATCTTCTTTTCATTTATTGATAGTATAAAACATTTTATGCCACTAATGAATCAAATTTAAATTTTATGTTTCTTTTTATTATAAAATTTTTAAATAATTTAATTTAATTTAATTTAATTACTTAATTATATATATATATATATATATATATATATATATATATTTACATTTATAAGTTTAAAAGCCTCACGTTATTTATCATTTTTATTTGTTTCATTGTTTTTTTATATATTTTTATTATTTGCAACTCGGATATTAAAATTTATATTATTATGTAACATATATATTAACATGTTTTATTTTATTTTTATTATAAAGAGAAATCATGAAAAAAGAGGGCAGAGCGGAGCTTTACCCACCGACCTTCCAGAACATCCGTTTACCGTACAATTATAGTTGATGATACGTAAATAATTGAGCATACCTTCTACCCAATTAAAATTATAAGCATCAGTATTTTAAACCACTTCTTCTTTACAATCAAGCTGCTCTCTCCAAATAAACGACAATGTTATTTCCTTTATTTTCCATTTTTCAGCAGCAACAATGGAAATGTGTAATTAACACACATATAAAGTGTTAAATCTGAACACGTAATGCGATATGAAAAAATTTTTAAAATAATATTAAATATTATTATACCATTAAAAATATCAACCTTATCTATTTTATTTTCAAATAGAGCAACTTTCAGGAAAAAAATTAGTTAAAATATTAGCCGTTATACTTGAAAGAGTGAAAAAATACAATAAAATCATGCATAATATATGATAAACTTAAATTAAAGATTGCATTATTGACAAATTGGCTGTTTGTCCATTTATGATGGTTTTGAATCTTCTCAGCTCTTTGTAATTAAGAAACTAAGCCATGGTTATTCATCCATAATTGTTCTTTATTGCATTATTTAAACTTTATTAATTAACAAATGGAATTTGTTTTCTATTTTATGGATGCATCATCTCTTGATCAAACCACAAACTTTAAGTCCCTTCCAGTGACATCATATTATATTGTATAAAGTTTGAATTCAGAGTTCGGTTGGGTTGAAATCTTTTCGGGAAGCAAAGATTTTCAATAATAATTTTTTCTATTTATAAAGTTTGAATTTAAAATCTTATTTAGAGAAGTTAAACTTCTACCTACTCATATCAATTTGTTGTTGGTTCTCTATATATTTCTTGTTTGTACTCTAATATATTATTAATTCTTGCTCTTAAAATATGTACAATTAACCACATAAAACCCTAATATCTTATCCTCACTTATGAGTAAAATATTTTTGTAGTCTATCCTTAAGAAGTATATGTCTTTTAATGTTTGTGAAAATCAAATCTGTAACATGTCTATAATCATTCCCTCATCAAATGAGCCCATTTTTTCTAGTTTATTAAAAATTACTTCATGATATCTTAGATTTTAATAGAATCCTAAATATTGGTCAATTGATAACAAAAATATTATTTAATAACTAATAATTGATTAGTTTAGAAAAAGTATGCTGAATCTTGAAATGTTTCAACTCTAATAAGGTTTTTATTATTTATTATTCTTGTTCAAAACAGAATCTTATATCTAGTAAAAGAAGGTATGGAGATATCCTGAATATTTAAAAAAAAAAAAACAATTTGATAAACATCAACTGAATCTCAATTGATTAATTTCTCTTTCTATTAATCTAATCTCGTAATAACATTAAATTATATATGTAAATAATAAAACATCAGAAGCGATGAAGGGAACCTCTCATTAGTGTAATATAAGGTGCGATATTTTGGTTAATTTTAACTAGTGCCAAAGCTTATCAGTTGGTATGTGGTTTCTGCAATATTTCTCCTGATAAAATTCTGCGTCGCTTACTTGTTGCTCGTATGTGGCCGCAGGATGTTAGAGTCCACCTCCTTCAATTTTTCATTTATTAATTTTATTTAATTTTTAATAGAAATAATTTTTTATTCTAACACTTATAAACTTTTACTAAAGTTTATTATTCTAACAAGAATTTTTATAATTATATTTTTTAATTCAAACTTTCAAACAATTAAATTTATAACTTAGATAGCGACTTGTTTTAGCATAATAAAATTAATAATTTTATCCATAAAATTATAAGATATTGATAAAATAATTCCTAAATTATGTAAACTTATAATATCATTTTTAAATAATAACCTATATATAATTTCATTCCTTATTTATATTATTTAGAGATGGAATTATTTATATAAAAGAATAAATTATATATAGAAATTATATTATCCAAAAATAAAATTATAATTTATACAATCTAAAAATTATTTTATAGCATTTTACAAATTTAGAAGTAAAATAATTTATTAACCTTTTAGTACAAGTAAAAGTAGTTAAATTATTAGATGTAAATATATAAGAATCAAGAATTAAACTTTAAGAGACATCATATGCCAATGTTCTTGATAGTAAAGTTATTTGTTTTTTCTCATAGTATTATGTACCATCAACTCTAATGATAAGGCCAATATTTTAGCCATGTAGTTATATTTGATATTATTTTAAAAATTTTATTTTTTGACATATTTAGAATTTGAATTTGAATTTGAATTTTTTTTACTATTACTGAAACAAAAACAAGCAGCTTAGCCTGGCATCTAAGGCTCGCTTCATTTGTTTTTTAAAGTTATTTTCAATGAAAAAACTTTGAAGAAATATCATAAAAGTTATATTTATTTTTTGTAATTAAAAAAATACTTAGAAATATAATAATAAAAAAATAATTTCTTCATTAAAAAAAAGTTGTAAGGAAATTACGCTATAGTTATCTTTCACTAAATTTACTCTATCAAATATTGAATATGTAAATTATTTTTATTTTTAATAGTTTATAATTATATTTTTATAAAAAAAAATTTATACGGTGGCTGATATTTTGGCCATCATGACCTGAGGTTTACTAACATAAAACCGACATTTGTATTGTTTAGGATTATTATTACGAAGCTTAATCACTTTGAGCAAGTAGTGGCTTGTTGTGCTCAATTTTTGCAGTAAAGGTCCAAGTGGGCTTAAATGGTGACTTCCACTCTAATGATTCTGATGTTAAAATTGGAGACTACAATAAGAAAATAAACATAAAAACCATCAAGCTAATAAATCTAGTAGTTTTGGATTATTACTTTATTTTAAAAGTTATGAATTTGACCTAAATTGATATCTGGGTTAGCAAAGATTTAGAGCATCTCGGTTGATTCTACTAAAGATTTGAAATTTATGATCAATAGTAATAAATCATATAATCATTTTTAATTTTAAGCAAGATAAATGGCCTTCTAGCAATATCATTTTTTCATAAGTATATTATTACATTCATGTATTCACGCATGTTTCAAAATAGCTTATCCCAAAAGAGAAACCTCACTTCCACATCATTTGTATCAGACTCAAATCTAAGTAAGGATCATAGAAGAAAAAGAAGAAACCCTTGTAAAGCCTAGAATTAGGTTTCCTACTTTTCTCCAAGATTTGCTTAAGAAAATCTATGGATGCTGACTTGAAAGAATAAAGATATTCATGTGTCTAGGCCTTCCTAAGGATATGTAATGAATCATTAAAGTTAAGGTATGTTTAAACAGATGAGTGTCACAATTCATTTGTTAAACATATACTGGGGATTAAAAAGAAGTTTTTATACTAAGAAATGAAAAGCTAAAAAAAATGGGAGTCCATTATAAATGTGTAAGGTGAATAAGTATTATGTGTCGCAAAAATAACATAATGGATTAAGTAAAATTTAGTTCATAAAAAATGGATTGAGTAAAAAGTTATCAAATAACATCACTTTAAACTCTTGATATGCATCTTAATGGACATATTTATGGTATTTTTCTTGATTTAGTGGATCAATTCAATAAGGAAAAGAGCACTACATTCTCTAAAATCTGATGTTAAAAGACCTTGTTTGTTAGTTTATAAGAATACTAGACGAAAAGTAAATCCTTAACTCATAGAAAGCATTTAAGCTATTATTAGATGTAAAACTAAAAGAAGATGCCAACTAGAATCATAACTACTATTCATATTCGTACATATGTCTTTTCTTTTTACTTTTTCAATCACTTTTTTACTTTTCCTATATAATTTTTTAATTTTTTCATGCCATTTTTTGAAATTATTACCTCTAACATTTACTTTTAACTTTATTCCTTTTTCAAATTTTAATTTCTTTGAAAATGGTTAATTTGTATATTTTTTAACCACTCATTTCTTCCATATAATTATGTATTTTCATCCTTGTTAATAAACATATAACTAATCCTAAGGTAGGAGAAAAAGACAAAAGATTATTAATGCATAAATTTAAATTAATCTATATTTCTAGTGGATCCAATCTAATGAAAGATGATGAGTTTATGAAAGTGATAAACAAACATGGTAAGATATTAACTGTCAGAAATATTAACCTTGTGTATGAGGAAGAATCTAGGGTTTAAGGAGATATGTGGTAACGACTGTAATTATTAGAGGAGCAAAATCTTGAATATCATTTTAAAGAATTTTACTGATAAGAATATTGCTAATTACGTCTTGGGTACTGAGTTAAAGATTTTGAACATGCATAAATGTTTTAGATACATGCTTTACAATGGTAAAGCTTTTATTACATTATTCGGTGGTCTAGAAATGTTGGAAGAAATTTTCAACATTGTATATTAGGCTAAACTAAATTTTCCTTAAAAGCCACTAAGACAATTAAACATTAGTAACTTTTATGATTATTTGTTATTTTTCTTAGATCAAGTTATGGAAAAAGAATTTATTTTTCAAACAACTCATCGCACCATTATATCCACCTCAACTATTGATAAATTATTTAATCAATTGCAAATTTATGTACCTAAACTTGACCTATTAATGAAATAGATAGATTAGCAGACCTTAAACAACAGTAAGAAGCATAAACTAGATGCCATTCTCCTTTTGTAATTTTTTTATGGTTTTACTCTTAATTTTTTTTGTTTGATCTTCTTTTGTGTTTTTATTTTTCTTTTTTACATCTTTGCTCATCTATAGAAAACATTGGAGACAATGTCTAAGTTAAGTTAAGAGAAGGAATATATAAAAAAAAAATTGTTAGTAAAACTATCAAACTTATTGTACGTGTAAAAAATGACCAAGTAAAGAGTTATTCTTAACTTTTAATATGTATTCTACTAATAATATATTTTTCCTTCATGACTTATCCTTATTCAAAAAAGGGTCCATTTTTTAAAATTTCATTTTTAGTGTTCTTTATTCAATTTTAGCTTTTATTGCTCATTTAGGTGTTTTCCATTGATTTTAAAAATTGTATAAGTTTTAAGCATTAATTAATTGGATTTAAAGGTCTCATAACATGATTGAATAACTATTTTGCTTCTTAAAATTGATAAGTTCGGTAGTAAACTTTAAATTAAAATAATCAAGTCTAATAGCCCTTAACCATGAAACTTTGAGCCTTTTTAATTAATTATGACTATCTTTCCTATGTGTGAGATCTACCTTTAAGTTGTCACTCTAGAACTTACTTTGATTCTTGTTGAGATTATATTTTTCACATGTATGAGCAAATATGATTAAGATATTTTTTTAATGAGCCACTTGTACTTAAACATTTTCATTGACGAGCCATTTTCTACTTAATTTATCTTTTTTTATTTTTAGCTCATTACAAGCTTAAAGTGGAAAATAATGTTTTACAAAACCTAAGAGGTAAAGAGATCATTAAATCAATAAGAGGATGGCTTTTTAAAGAAGTGTACAAGTGTATCAAATGCTTAATAAAAAGGAAAAGTTTATCCAAAAATAAATGAATAAATAAAAAAGAGAATAATATATCATTAATTCTAATTGTATATTTTTTTAGTCACTTATATTAGATGAAAAATTCTAAAGTACCCATGTGGTACCAAACCCATGCTGATGTGGCAGTATGGAGAGCCATTGGATGAGAATACCATAATCTCATCCAATGGCTCTCCATGCTGCCACATCAGCATGGGTTTGGTACCACATGGGTACCTTAGCATGCACCATATTAGATTATCAATCAATATTCTTTTAATCTCTTTAGTTGTTAGCTTCTCATTCTATGTTCTTAATTTCCTTTTACCTGATTTCCTATCGTAACTTTTAATAAGATATATTGATTTATTTTATACATGTGAATTAGGAAGTGACAATTGAGAATTTAAACAAGTCTATGGTAATGCCATTTTTTATAGGTTAAGTTTAAGTAAGATACTTAGCTTTAAACACTTGAGAAATTGAAAGTATGACTTAAAAGATACTATTAATTTAGTTCATTCCTTCTCAAGTAAAGTTATCATACTTTTTAGTCCTAGATGACAAGCATTGTTAATTCATGAATGCTATGATTTGCTTACATTATAATGGTTCTCTTGCTTGTAGCCTTTTATTCTTAGCCTAGTGAAAAATGAAAGTTTTAAATTTTGTGTTTCCTTAAGATATATAAAACTAAAGTGTGGGAAAGTTTGATGAAATTAATTTTCATTTCCTTTTGCCTCATTATTAAACTTTTAAAGGCTTTTCTAAAGCATAATTGGGTTAAATTATTCATATTTTATAAAACTAGGCTCATTTAGGTTAAATTATTGCTATTAGAAAAGGTTGAATAGATTTAAGCTTGATACAATCAATTGAATCTTATTGAAGGAAAAGACTGTCTGCATTATGCCATGGTTAATTCTGTTAAATAAAAGATTAATGAGAATATATGCTAAAAAGGACCATATGTTCTGAAAAAGGCTTTTTTTGACAGAGCTTTGATCTTTATGGATATGGATGATGAAAAGTTATCAAAACCTATTAATTTAGGTAGGGTAACACATGAAGCATATTTACTTGTTATTCATCAATGAGGTTAATATGTTCTTCGATGAAAATAAAACAGAGATATTCCACATCAAAAAATAAAATAATTGAAATCTTTTCAATAATTTGGCAAATGGCTTATGTAATTAAATTCATCATAATTAGTTTCATAATTTATAATGATCAAATAATGTACAAGGATAATTGATATTATTATTCTAAAATATATGATCAAAAAGCTAGAATCCTTTGTAAATAATATTTGTTATCTTCCATGATGATATCTTTTGTTTAATATTTCTTCATTTTTAGCCTTTATTGCAATAATAACACTTACTAGTATACCCTTTCCCTTTTTCTTGTTTGAATATCATGCATCTCCATATGATAAGTGTGTATTGAAACATTATAAGACCTCTTATCCATTTAAATGTGTCTAGGTCACTTAAATGCAACTGATAATGCATATACAATCAAATTAAGCAGTAGGATTGTCTTAATTCTATTAAATGAAATATAGGAGCAATGTTGATAAAAGGTTTGACTTAAATAAGGAGGAAATATGTATAATAGGAAATGATAAATCTCACTACTATCCAAACATGACCTTTTTTGGAGAAATCCCTTAAAAAGATAACGTAAAGAGCTCTTCTGAGAGATAATTAAGTTATTATTACATACATCGCATTCTTATATAAAGTTATGTTTGTATAATTTACTTTTTCATTAAATTAAACTCAATCAAGTTAGGTTGAGCTTACATTAATCTAGGTGATTTAGTCTTTATACTATTAAATTGAACCTAGTCAAACTAGGTAAAATCTATATTAATTTAGGTTATTTACTTTTTTGTTAAATTAAACTCAATTAAGTTAAGTCAAGCCTATGTTAATTTTAATCATTCATTTTTCATATTATTAAATCAAACTTAATCAAGTTGAGTTATGCCTATATCAGTCTAGGTTATTTACTTTTTTAAATTGAACCTAGTTAAGATAGGTCGAACCTATGTCAATTCAAGTTACTCTTTCTTCATCATTAAATTGAACTTAATCAAGTTGAGTGAGTCTATATCAATCTAAATTATTTTCCTTTTTAACATTAAATTAAACTTGCTCAAGCTTGGTCGAACTTGTTTTAATCCAGGTAAGTTATCTTTCCATTTTTAAATCAAACTTAGTCAAACTAAATTAGACTTGTGTCAATCTAAGTCCTTTACTTTTTAGTTAAATCAAACTTAAATCAAGTTGGATTGTGCCCATGTTAGTTTAGGTCATTTGCTTTTCATATCATTAAATTGAACTTAATCAAGTTAAGTTAAACTTGTATTAGTCCAGGTCATTTACCTTTCCATTTTTAAATTGAACCTAGTTAAACTAGTTAAATGTATGTCAATCTAAGTTATATACTTTTTCATTAAATTAAACTCAATTAAGTTAGATTAAACTTATTTCAATTCAGATCATTTACTTTTTGCATTATTAAATCAAACTCAATCAACTTGAGTCGAGTATATATAAATCCAAGTCATTTACATTTTTAAATTGAACCTAGTTAAGTTGGGTCAAGCCTGTGTTATTTCTTCTTCATTGTTAAATCAAACTTGATTAAATTGAGTCAAGCTTATGTCAATCTAAATTATTTTCCCTTTCATCATTGAATTAAACCTAGTCAAGCTAGGTCAAGCATCTGTTAATCATAGTATTTGCCTTTTTATTTTTAAATTAAACTTAGTTAAGATAGGTCAGCCTATGTCAATTCAAGTCATGTACTTTTCTACTAAATTGAACACAATCAACTTAGGTTAAAATTCTATCAATCTAAGTCATTTATTTTTTCATTTTCATATCAAACTTAATCAAAATAGGTTGAGCCTATGTAAGTTCATGTCATTTACTTTTTTATTAAATTGAACTTGGATCGAGCTTGTACCAATCTAGGCTATTTACTTTTTATATTTTCAAATTGAATTCAATCAAGTTAAGTTAAGCTTATATTTATCTAAGTCATTTTGCCTTTTTAAATTGGACCTGGTTAAGCTTAGTTAAGCTTGTGTCAATCTAAATTATTTCTTCTTCATTGTTGTTAGTTCTTCTTCATCATTAAATTAAACTCAATTAAACTAAATTAAGCTTACGTCAATCTAAGTCATTTGCTTTTTTAAATTAAGTTAAGTTAAACTTATATTAGTATAGGTTATTATTTTCTCCTTAGTAAATTGAACTTAATCAAATTAAGTCGAACCTATGTCAATTTAAGTTATTTATTTTTTTATTCTTAAATTGAACCTAGTCAAGTTAGGTTAAGTTTATATCAATCTAGATTAATAACTTTCCATTGTTAAACTGAACCTTACCATGTTGAGTCAAGCTTGTGTTAATTTAGGTCATTCACTTCAAGCCTACTCAACCTAGGTTAGGTATTTGTCAATTCAAGTTATCTCATTTTTAGTGCTAAATCGAATCTAGTCAAGTTAGGTTGAGTCCAATTTAATCTAAGTCATTTAATTTGAACCTAATTAAGCTAGATTAAACTTATCTTAATCCAATTTATTTTTATCATTAAGTTAAACCTAGTAAAACTAGGTCAAGACTATACTAATCTAATTTATTTATTTTTTTAAACTTGATTAAGTCAAGTCAAATTTGTAAGAAAAGGGTTATTTACATACTTACCTCTCATTTTGTCTTCTTCCTGAAATCATGGTCCCACACATTAAAATTTTCATTCACTTTCTCTCCCAATCACTTCCTTTATCTTTATCTTATAATGCCAGCCTCCTCATCACTATTTCTTTTTCTTTTTACAAACTCTATACCTAGTTTCTCAATCATCCTTCTCTTCAACTCCTTACTTTTACCATATTTAACTTCTTCTATCTTGCTTTAAATCACTATTGCACTACCTTAAGCCATAATAAAAATGCTATGACAATTTGATAACTCGTAGATCTTACAGAAGTTTAGAAAAAGAAAAGACACTGTAATTGGAAATAATATGTTTTGGCCATTTTACTCCATATCATAACTTTAGCATGTTTTATGATTTGTGATTCATGGTTTTACAATAGTTAACCCTAGTTAAGGTTGAATTAACAAGGAAAATTTTTCTTTTTTAAAAAAATGTTTATGTAAAGATACTCCTAGTTAACCCTAGTTAAGGTTGAATTAACCCTAGTTAACCCTAGTTAAGGTTGAATTAGCATGTTTTATGATTTGTGATTCATGGTTTTACTCAATAAAGGATTTTATGTGATCATTGTTTAGTTGAACTTAGACGTTATGTGCAAATTCTATAACAAGTTTATGTAAAGATACTCCACGATGGTCTAATTCACCAATGCAATACTAGTGAAATGCCTAAAATCAAGGCACAACATCAAGTCATTTTCTTTCTTGCCGTTAAATTGAACCCAATCAAACTAGGTTAAGCCTCCGTTAATCCAGATTATTTATTTTCTCACTGTTAAATCAAACCTGGTCAAACTGAGTTAAGCCTATATTAATATAAGTTATCCATTTTTTTTACTATTAAATTGAACCTCATAAAACTAGGTCAAGTCTACATGAATTCAAGTCATCTATTTTCTCACTATTAAATCAAATCGAAAAAAATAAAGTTAAGCCTATTTTAATTTTAGGCATTTAATTTCTTGCTGTTAACTTGAGCACTATCAAGGGAGGCTAAGCTTGCATGCTAAGTCATTAATATTTTCACAATCAAATTATTCTTATCCTATCATGATTGTGTTAACACCTTTATTCACCTCCTAATCTTAAAAGGATTAGTATATAAGAATAGTCATTGATACCTAATTTTATCTAAATAATATATTCCATATAACTAAAAAATATAAAAATACAAAAATACAAAAGAAGGAAGAGGCTGACACTCTCACCTCCCATATGTTACTCATATGATGCAAAATGAGTTAAACTTTTTGAAGAAGATAGTTAATAAAGAGCCCTTTTTTTCTTCAACCTATAAATCATTAAAAAATTTAACCTTTTTTTTGTAACTTAGCATGCGTAATAGGTGATAATCCTTTAATTTACTTGACAAGCCAATTAAAAAGAAATTTTTAATACAAATTTGTTTCCTAATTCTTTCCCTATAAAAAAGCAAGTCAAAGCTAATTTAGGGGATGGAGAAAAGAATAGATTCAAAAAAAAAAAAGAAAAGGAAAGAAAGAGATAAGGCAGATAAAAGAAAAAATACAATAAGATAGACAAACAAAAAAAGAGGAATAAGATAAAAAAAACTAAAAAATTTTCATCATCAGATGCATATTTTTTGTCTTCTTTTTTCAAAAATCTCACATTTGAGATATTAAAATCCCCATTTCTTTGAAATATTAAACACAATTACAAGCACAAAAGGTAAATTTTTATTCTCATTTAAAAACATATGTTGCAATATTTTTACACTCAAAAAAATTATGACTTTCATTTGTTGTAAAAAAATTGTATTGTAAGAAAAATGGAAAAAAATTGAAGAGATAAAAAAAAGAAAGAAAGAGTGAAAAATTTTACATTGTCTTAAAATTTAACCTTTGCTATAGAATGAAAAAAGAAAAGAAGATAAACAAGTGAGAAGTTAGAATTAGAGAAAGAAGTAATAAATTTAAGAAAAAAAAAGAAATGAAAGATGGGACAGCATTAAACATCCTACCTACATATGTTTTTAATTTTTTTTACTTTATAAAGAATTTATTTTAATTTTTATTTTAATTAATATATGTTAAGATATTATTTTTTGTAATTCCTATAACAAAACAAATTAAAATAATTTGGAAGTTCTATTTATTTTAATATTTTTGAGGTTAAAAATATTTTAAAAGTTAAATTTGTTGAACTAGTTAAATTAAAAAAAATTTAATATTATTATACGTAAAATTTATTTTACATTTATTATTTTTTACATATAATGTGGTTTTACGATATTGGATTTAGATATGTACTTTGATTTGTATTTTATTTTTATTTTTTTAAAAATATTACACATTTTTACCGATAATGGATAAAAAACGGGAAATTCAATTGGAACCATAATAAATATGATCTCAATATTTTGAAGACAATTCTTTAAATTTATCTTTTTAATCAATTGAATTGTAAAAATAAAAAATGGTTTGTAACAACTTTTCGTTAGAAAAAATAAAAATGAGTAAAAAAAAGCAAGTGTAAAAGATAAGAAGCAAATTAAATTGGAGACAAGATGGGACGGCTATGGTCTAGCCGTCCCAGGCGATGCTTTTCAATTTCCTTTTTATTAGTTTTTAATTTCATTTTATTACTATTTTTAATAGTTTAATTTCTATTAACGCAAATATCTATTATCTCCAATTTAAAGATGTGATGTGTAGTTTTTTTTTTTTTTTTTACTAAAGTTAGTTGGATAAAAATGAAACTAATCAAAATTTTGATTCTGTAAAACTTCTAATATTCTATTTAAACTTATTTTATCCATAATTTTTTTTATAGATTTCATATTTATAATTTTTAAATTTTGTGATGATAGAATAATATTGAAACTAATTATAAGCTTAATAAATATAATTTTAATTTTTAAGTAATTTCTTTATTCAAATTTGATCATAAAATTGGATAAATTTAATACTTTAAAAATTATGAAATAATATTAGAATAATTATAAGTGCAATAAATATAATTTTAATTTTTTAAGCAATTTCTTCAATCAAATTTAGTTATAAAGTTAGATAAATTTAATATTCTAAATTACAAAATATTAACATAATACTTTTAAGAATAAAATTACTTAAAGTAATTTTTCTTTTATTTTAATAATTATATTACAATTATATTGTTAAAAATATTTTAAAATTAACAAAATTTGTACTTATGATATATTGAAGTTAAATAATTCAACTACAAGTATGATTATAATGGTACTTAATATTATTAAGACATTTCATTTTGTTTAAATCCTACCATAAAACTAGACAAATTTAACAACAAAGTTAATTAAAATAAAAATAATCATACTAATATTTTTATAAAATTTTAAAAATAAAATTAATTAAAATATGTGTATTGTCACAACATTATAAAAGCGTCTTTTAAAAATTTTTTCTTTGTTTTTGTTTAAAAAAATAAATTTTCATAAACATTGCTTTATAACAATTGCTATGAGTATATATATTGTTTTGAAAAATAATAACTTTGTGTTACTCATTCTCACAAAGATTATGTATCAATTTTAATATTATAAAATGTAATATGAGATATACTAATCACATTTTTAGAAAAATACATATATATTCTAATAGAGATGATTATAATTTATTTAAGTATTACTATCAGTATGATATATTATAAATTTTATCAGTATCGATAATCTAAAGTACCGACGTTGACCTTGATCTCAATGGGGACTCTAATATAGTATATGCCAATAATATTTATAGTTAGAATATGTTGGAAGACACTAAACATCAAGTCAAGCTGTGAAATGAAAATACGAACGCTATGCCTTCTGAATCTTATATTATATTATGCATCCTAAATTTCATGCAAATTAAGTTGGATTACTATGGAACAATGCGTTAAAATTAATGTGGATTCTGAATGCAACTCACATATATTAGATTAGGTAAGAGTCTACGTATCTATAGCCTACCTTCAAGAATTGACGGATGATAAAAAAATCCTGTTGCACCATGAGGACATCTTCTCATTTGATATGCAAAAAGAAACTATTAATTACGAACTAGAATCTTAAAAGCACTCGTGAAATCTACTTTGATTATATATAATAACAAGAGTATATGATTAAATTAATTTTTAAAAGATATAAGTTATATTATTTTTTAAAAATTTATTTTACATCAATTGACTAAAATTTAAGAAAAAATTAATGTAACATTTATCTTTCATGAACAAAATTGATGTAGAAATTAAATGTTTACATATTTTGCATTATATAAAATAAATTTTAGAATAAATTTAATTTGATTTATATTTTTGAGAGGTTAATTTGGTGATTCACTATAATAACAGACTTCAAAAGTGAGTGTGTTTATATATATATATATATATATATATATATATATATATATATATATATATATATATATATATATATATATATATAGTTAAATTAGTATATATAGTTATACATACTACTATATCCACATAAGCAAGAATCAAAAATCAAATTTTGAACACAACAAAAAGTATAAACCTTCAACAATCATTGGATGTAATATCTACTTTTGATAGATAAATCAGGTAGTTTACTCTAATAACAACATAATGCATTAACATCAATTTTGCATTTGAGGAAACTATATTAGGCAAATTACTTTCAATTAAGTATATATACTTTTAATTGATTTAATATACATAATTTATGTATATTTATAGATTTAATTCTTATGAAAATTTCTCTTTTAATTTACTTAAGTTTTGAAATAAGAAAAATTTTACTTTTAACGTTATGGTTCAATTTTTTTTCAAATTTTCATATATAAATTCATTTAAAACAAGTTCACTTCACTTGCTTAAAGTTGGTGAAATTAATTTGATTCAAGATTTTTACTTAGCTATTAAAAAGTTGTAAAAAGAAAGAAG